>JAIUCT010000007.1:20360585-20475431 GCA_021307375.1 Tetraneura akinire | reverse complement strand
TATATTACGTATATATTTAGGTATAACGAATTCGATATCCAGGGCTCAAATATTTAACACGTTTATTGCGCAGAACTTGCGCAGTCTTTGTCTCACAGCGTGACCTATACCATGGTAAATAATATATAACTATCTGGCCATATCAATATAATATTTTACATATCAGTGCGATATTTAATTTATTTAAATTGTATAATATTATTGGTACGATCATTTAACAATAATTTAACATATATATTGCGCGATACACGAACACGTAACGTCATATTATTTTTATATAGTACATTAATCTATCTACTATCTAGATTAATATAGAAAATAACGTTGTAAAAGCGCGGTTCAATCGTTTTTATAAAGTAAATATTTTTTGAAAATTATATAATGTACGTTTTCCGCAATCCGCAATCCGCAAAAACCCGAATGTGATTAACACTTTAACAGTCAGTTTTATTTGAAATTTGGACATTCAATTTTTGCCTGATAAAACGGAATGTTAACACGATTGTTACCGTAAAATAGTTAACGTTCCAGAAAAAAAAATTAAATTGACGGACTTTAAAAAGTAAATTTCAATCAATTGCATTTATTTTATACAATATTCGTTTCAATGAAATGCGATTTAATTTAAATTTTTCCGTTTCCAATAAAGCCATTTTTATTTTACAAAATCTTGTAAATTGTATAAAATGTAATGTATAGAAAATTGTACGCCGTCAACTATACACATAGCCTGATGCGTATATATTTAATACCTAAATAATATAAATAACTATCTATATAGATTATATCTAATATAATATATTATTTCAAAAACGAAAAACGGGCGCGCGTGAATTTTAAAATATTTTTATTTCGTCAATAAATTTGTCCCGACAAAAATAACAATAACAATATGTATATAATAATAATAATTATAATAATAATAATAATAATAATAATAATAATAAAAATAATAATAACTGTTCTCACCTTGGTGACGTTGAATGGAGGGCAACGTGAAATCGAACGAGCGGCGACGGCGTGAGCGATGAAGGTGTACGGACTGCAAGGGTGTTGATATCTGTACTCGTCGTGGAGAACTAAAGCTGTGGCATACCGCGGGTACCCGGGCTGTTTCGTTCGCACTCAGGGCGCGTGCGCGGTCCCGTTATGCAGCAAACCCTTGGCTATCTTTCGCTGCGGATTTTCTCTTCCGTCCTTCGTATATAATGCGTATATAAAATATATTAATGTGTGTGTATGTTTTTTTTGTAAACTTTTAACTTTATATAAACGTGCGTCTGGGCGAACAGATATCGTTGCCGAGTGCCCGGTCGATTATCCGTAAATGAAACATATAATAAAATATTAAGTGCCTACGATTATGATATTTACGTCCGCGATCTTACAAAATAACGAACGAGAAAAATCGCAAAGATAATTTATTACAGCGTGTTATTATACGGTTGATACGATGCTTACCGAGATTATTAAGTCCGGTTAATGGTATGCGTATGTGATTATGGCGCGCGCGGTTAGGAAGAGCGCAAACGATATATGGGACGCAAAGCGAAAACTCCCCTACAATCGACCACGGTAAGCGGCGGATGGCATAAAGAACTTGCAGGTCAATTCCGGTTTCCGTATTACAACAGACGATGCAGCCGTTGCCGCGAAAATCGTTACTGCATATTATTATATTAACATTATTATTTTATTATTGCGCGGTAACGTGTCGTACTTATACCTTATATACATAGAACACGCGCGTGTCCGTCCCAGGACAGCGGTATATGCACGAGGAATACTATAATTAGGTAACCGCGGTATACCTGTATACGGCATGTCGCGGAATTCCGTGATAATTTTTAATGTGATAAACATTAATTTAATGTTTAATGTTAACGTGATAAGTTTTTTTTAAAAAAAAAAAAAAAAAAATATTGCATTCGTATACGCAAACAAACCGACGCGTGACGTTTATATTAAAATTATCGTTCCGTTTTGCGGTATCGACAGACGCAAGACGACGCGTAAGCATATTATTATTATTATAAATTATTATGATTGATCGACGAGACGACGAGTCGACGACCGATTGTCGTTTGACAAAATTTTATTTTCTCGACCGATTTTCGTTTAGAACGAGGACGGGTTTCTTATGCGGAAATCAAAGAGTGCACAATGCAAGAACATATACAACATATAATTCTCGTTCGATATAATATTATTGTATAATATTTTATGAATTTTATTATTTTTGTGTAATCGTTTTACAGTATATACTTCACTTGGACGGATAATATTACAATGTTCGCCGTGACTTTATACAGCTAAATCGTTAAATTTAATATCGAATTTGTTTTCATTAAATAGTAAAAACTATATATTATACTAAAGTCTCAACATCGCATATGCCATATGGCGTCGTCGAACAGATTGTTTTTTTTTTTAACGTATTATAATTTAGCGACGAATACGAAAACCAATTATTTTTAAAAAATACATAAAGATTTCGGTTATTTCACATCGGTCCGTTGCGCGAAACATAACTGTTTTATTGGTCAATTTCTTTCTCTAAACTTAAATGTTCGGATAATATATTATATCCGTTTAATTTTCAGTTAATAAAATATTGTAATAATTTAAATATTTCACGACGCTTAAATAATAAATATAACATAATATTGTGTAATAATCGTTAACAAACATTAACTCAGCTAGAATTATAATATATTATGAATTATGATAAATAATACGAGTAAATAAGACATATTATATTCATTGAAAAAGTTTTTTTTCTTAAGTCACTCTTTTGAATTTAAAGGCATTTATAAGTAGAAACTTTTTCGCATAATGTATTTTGATAAAAAAAAAAAAAAATAAATAAATAAAAAAACGAGTCTACAAGCAATTTTCGTTATCGAACGAGTAATTTTCTCCAATCACGTTAGTCCCATTATTATAGTATATTTTACGTACATTAGCCGACCTTTGATTTTATGATTTAAAATTAAAACATTAAACGAAAATGTCTTTGGGCGAGATACGACGATGAAAAATCAATAATACGCCAAACGTTAATTTGTATTAAATTCGTCAAACAAAATCTAAATGTTAAATTATTATACTACACTATATAATAATACTAAGCTGTATTAAAATCGCGTAAACCATCGAATGGAATTAATTTGCATATTTTTAAATAACTATTATTATTATATAATCGTATTTGATATACTTTAATATTATATTGTAACTATATAACTGTAACCTATATTTTGTTTGCATTATTATTATTTTCAGTTACTCGCGTCGTTTTCGTGTATATTTTTTCAAATATGTTTTTAGTGTTATTACAATGTAAACATAATATGTAATTAATATTAGATTTCTTATTCAACAAAAATATAATATACGGTTATGAATTTTACAATTAATATCGCATGAAATAAGACGACTTACTTTATTACTTTTTTTTTTATTTTTGTCTGCAAAAATGCCATAAATCCAATAAAAATAGGTAGTAGGTACTCTACACATTTTCCAAATGGATCGGAATCTAAAAAGAATCGATATAACACATTCTAAATATATTTGGCACAATGGAAAAATTTTCCTGAAAAAAAATATTATAAAAAATAATGAACTTAAAAAAACTTCAATTTTTGGATAATTTATATTTATTTTTAAAATTTATTTCCCTCCCAGCAAGAAGAAATAATGACGTACATTTATAAAAATATACGTTTACTTAGTAAATACAATATGCGTCCTACTATATTATATTTTGAGTTTAAGTATACGAAAAGAAAAAAAACAGCTGTGATGATTAATTAATGTGCAGAAAGACTCTCTCAGCAGGTCGCTTTTTCATAAACGAATTCTTCTAATATCAATATATCATATTATTAAACATAAGATAACTATAGAATATCTTGAATCGTTCATTTTTACGTTTTAACGTTGATCTTAAGAATTTTTACATGCATATAAATATATTAAATTAATCTACAAATCATTTATTACTTATTTCTATATAATATGTTTTATTATCAAAAAGTTTAGAAATAATTCGAAGATATAATTGCACTTACATCATATAAGTTATATTTAGGAGAAATTTTGTATTTTTTGCGTATTATTGAAATTTGATTATTTGTTTAAATAATAATGATTTTTTTGATAAATAAATAATGATTTTTAAATAATATCAAAATTTAAAGATTTAAATATCAAACATACAATAATATGAAACAATAGAACATTTAAATATCTAAAAAATTATTGTACGTGATTTTTAACATCACTAAAACACGTAAACGAAACATAATTATATGTCACAATTCTAATAATATAGGAACACTTCACATGTTTATAATAAAATTCATAAAACAACTTAACTAGCAATGACGGCAAAACAATGAAACAATTGTTTTTTTTCATTAGTTGACTGTTCCTTATTATTATTATTATGGTAAAAAGTCATATTAGACAGTCAAAAAAAAAAAATAATAATAATAATAAAAAAATAGTTACTTTGTCTCTACAATTGAAACGCGTAGTACGACTTTTTAATGAAAAATACACAACGTCTAATTTTTCTTTGAATGTTGATATTTTAGAAAAGCATGCACGTTCGAGAATTTTAAAATACACATTATCTTCAATTGTAAGTATATACTCGCACACGCAATATAACTGTTTTAATGAAAATTTTAAGAAAAAAGAGTACCTAAGCAAATATTTTTTTTTTTTTTAGAAAAAATACAGAGTGATTGTTATGAAAACTTTGTGTGGACTTCGTCAATATTCGTTGAGAGAATATTGTATGTAATATATAATTTGTGAACACGAATTTCTGTATACAACTTCTACAAGAGACAAGACTCTTTTAGAAGATAAACATTATTAAACATTATACGATATTAACATTACTTTTTTTGTAGGTATGTAATGTAGAAAAATAAATAAATAAACGAACCCGACTGGTTACCGGTAATAGAAGTTTCCATCCTTCGGTGTCCGATGAGGATTATTTCGTGTCTGTTTAATCGCATAGTGGTAAAATGTAGTGTTATATGTATTTATATTATTAAATATGATTAAAATCTGTAATAAATAATCGTTGAATTTGAAAAAAAATAAATGAATGATTTCGATTGAAGATTTACGAGTACAATATATTATTATAATTGTTCACCTTAATCGGAATGAATATGGCATTATAATATAATGAATATAATATTGAATATAAATATATAATATAAAGAGTTTTAGAAATATTATCAAAAGTCAATAGTTACGATAATACCATTCTATATAGAAAAAAAAAATGAATTTTTAAATGGAAGTTTTAACATAGAATGAACAATGTTAACACATGGAATGAATTTCACATTTTGTTCTGTATAGTCATATAGTACGTATATACTGGTGGATTTGATAATTGATGATAAATATTTTGTAGTCTATAATCTAGAATGAATTTCACGTGGATTACAATTCGTCATAAAACTTGAATAATATACAATAGTATAGTAAAATAATAAGTATAATAAAGTTTGATAAATATTATTCGTTAATAATATTATTGGTGTGAAGATTAAACGATAAATATACTGTTTTTTTTTTTTTTTTTTTTTTTTTGTAGTAGTTTTTGGATAGATTGCCCTATTGCTATATAAGATAAAAATATATTGAGACTTTCGGAAAATTACCTAAATAAAGTGTTAACGAGATAAAATTCTCTGCCAAAATGTTCACGTACTTGCAACTGAATAAGATAATATATTGGACTGTTATCCTATAAGGAAAAACGTGTTCATAAATTATATGATAGAAAAAAATAAAATCTCATTTTAAAATCAATACACTATTCGCTGTGCTCAGCATACAAATATGATAAAAATAGAGCAAGGCTATTTTCAATAAATATTTATATTTTTATATTTTCCCATAGGTACGTAATCCAATAATAAATAATTGCCGGACGGGAAACTATAAGTGTTAAAAAAATGCATAATGTTAGACACTTGTTACGCTCTGCTACTATTGGCTCGACAAGGTTAGGTAATTTCTAGTCATCGAATTTAAAAAAAAAAAAGGAATTTTGTAAGATGCTCAATGAACTTTTATCGATTTAATAATTTTATATAATAATGAATACATGAAAACGTTGAATTTGAATGTACATTTGAAACTACTATAGTGGCCCACATTACGAATTACACAAAACTGTCAGTGATTTATTATTTATGTTTACAACTGAATAAACTACTCGGTAAATCGAAAAACAACCCGCCCAATGGCCAAATGCGAACAATATGCGTTTAATTTTCTTTTGAAAAAGATTCTCTAAGGTATTTTCTAGAATTTCTATTGCCCCGTAATGTATCAACAATAATAAAAAAAAATAATAATAATACTAAAAATTTTTCAAAAATAAAAAAAAAACACTTAAATAAATTATTATATTTATATATATATATTATATAAATACGAGGAATTTCGTTTTGAACTTATTTATTCATTATTAAAATACTATGAATAATTAATTAACTCGACAGACTTATAATTTTAAATAATAAACAATATTAAAATTAATAGTCTAAATAAATTCTATATTATGTATAACAATTTTAGATTATCTCTAAAATAATGAAATATAAAATTATTAAATACTTTAGAAAATTATGTTAAAAATAAAATGGTCTTCTAACGATTACAGAATTCGATTAAATATTTATAATAATTATTAATATGTATAAAATATAAAATAAAAACGCATTGAAAAATTATAACACATGGCATATAAATGTCATACGAGTGTATTTTTAAAAAAATATGTTGAGTATTCCAAAATTCGAACGTATTATCAAAATATTATTATGTTTGTGGTGTTTGACGTTTGTAATGATAAGTTTTTTATTTTAAAAGCAAAATTTGTTTTTTGTTTTAACACAAAACTATTTTAAAAAAAAAAAAAAAAAAAAATACGACTTAATTCTACTTATGATTTTTGTATTATGTTATATACGCAATATACGTAAAACTAAAAATTTAAAAAAATTCATCTGATATACAACAATATAATATGTTGATAGTTGTTCTACATTAAAATTACGACCAAAACGTCTTAATAATAAATGCACTGTGATTGAAACATTTCAAAAATAAAAATATATAAATCAAAATTAAATGATTACCGGCTTATGATAACGTGAACCTTAACCGTCACTCATTCTTGACGTTTATGATAAAATGATACATTCGCTGTGTCCCAGTTTATTTAAATATTAATTAGTCGTAGTTACGTTATTATTTCGTTTAATACGTAATATAATACAATGTACATAATATAATACGAGTATAATAAAAATAAATTTTAATGGTTTACGTTTCGCATAACTAAAAGCTATTGTTAAATATTTCTACGACGATAATTTTTTGCCAATACAAGTTTTAATTTCTGTGGACAGAATAATTAATAAACATATAATATTTTATACATTACACAGTATTACTATTTATAACACTATAGGGCGTTTTAATTAAATTTATCTTTATAAAATATGTATATTATACATATAAAGGGTATATACGAGTAGATAAACATAGATAGTAGTATTTTTTTTTTTTTTTTTTACTATTGAATCAAAATAAAAATAATTAGATTTAAATTTTGAAAATATGTATGCATTTGAACTTCAAAAATTACAATTGTATAAAAAAACAAAAGCAATGAAATGCTCATTAAAGTAAATATTATACAATTTAATTTATCGAAAAATAAATATTTAATTTTTTATTTAAATATTTATTTTAAATTATAAACTTCCTGAAACATAAAAATGTTTTTTTAATAAAAACAAAAAAACAATAAAACAGATTTTTAATTATCTTTAATTACATCGGAAATGTTACAATTATTATTATTTTATTCTCGTGAGACACCTCTCGTGGCAATAGAAAATTCGTTATCAAATAACGTTCACAAGATAGATTATAAAATATAATGAAATAAATCACAATTCAATTTATTATCAAAACGATGGCGACTTTTATAATTCAATAATTTTAAAACAATTGAATTATATAACAATATATATATATATATATTGCGTCACAATAGAAATTGTAAAAGAAAATATTTTTAAGGTTAAATAAAATATTAATAACGTAATTGATTTAGTTCAAGATGGCCGGCGTGTCATATAGGCAATATTGGTACATGGATGTATAAGTGGACATAATAATATTATCCATCAATATTTTTTCTTTTTCCAAATTTATTATTACGGTTTATCTTAAATTTCAAACTACATAATATTTATATACATTACAATATAATTTTATGGTCACCATTTAATGTTCACCCATAATTACATTTTCGTCTTTATAGACACAAAATGTATTTTAAATTCAAATATTAATTGAATACCACATAGATACCAAATGTTGAATATTATAAATTTATAAATAATTAATCCATTTAAGTAATAATATTATAATAATAATATAGTTATGTATAAATTATAATAATTATATTTACCACGTTGGCAATTAAAAATTTCTTTGCTTGTTTTCAATTTTATCAAATATCAATATTTAAAGATCTAAAGAATCATAGAAACGATTAGTCAATGATTAGCCACAGATTAGCCAAAGACAAAACGGGCAAAGAGGAAAATTTCACTTTACGCTCAAATCATTTAATTTTCTTTTCGAATTGTTTTTTATCTAAATTTATAGCGATAGCCTGCAATTTTATCTATTTCTGTATCAGTTACCACCTTTTTCATTTCGGAACATGAAATAATGGACCTAAATTATTAATTTTTCGGATAACCACTTTATAATTCTATTAAATTTAAAATAAAATTTTAATGTATCAGAATCTATGAATAATATATAAGATTATATAATTTTAAAATAATTTTAAATTCATATTAATAATTCATATTACTTCCACATTCCAAGAATGCACAAAAACAAAAACAAAGAGAAACGAAATATGAAGATTATAAAAAAATTTAGTTTTTGATAATAAGATGTATTTTACGGTTATTAAAATAATCTTATCAATAATTAGAATTCCTTAAATTGTTTGTTATAGACATTTTGATTTACTTCTGAATTTTATACAGTAGATAAAAGCTATATAATCTGAAATGTAATTTCGTTTCTAATAAAAATTTAATAATTTTTTATTTTGTTTTTCTATTCAATTTTCACTTTACACTGTGCTCGGAAGCGAGGTTTCGTCAACTAAAAAATAGATTTGGCAAGTTTATTTTTCAATGAATTCTCAATGAAACTATCTTTTAACATTATTTAATATTTATTGTTGATAATAAGAATTTATACAAAAATCAATAATTGGGTTTGTAAAATATAAAAATTTATAGTCTAATGGCTATGAAGATCATATATAAAAAAAAAAAAAAAAAAAAAAAAAAAAAAAAACAGTAAGTACAATATAAGTTTTAAATGGACATCAATCTTATGTTTCGTGTTTGAATGGTTTGGCGAAAATTCAACGAATAAAAAATATAACATGAGATTTTTTTGGCAATGATATTGTTGATACCGACCAGAAGAAAAACATAATATACTATACACAACAAACGTGAATGATGTTATTATTATATATCATTATGTATTTGGCTTGTCCAGACTTTCGGAGATAATAATGAATTTGAACCGATACGCAATCATACGAGTATAATAATGAATTTATAGTAAAGCATTTCGCGTCATAAAACTGTGATTTCGTAGAAGATGGAAAAAAATAGATAACACTTCAGTTAGTTAAACAACATTATTGTATACTTTCATGTCGTATTGGAAATCTATTGGTTCCTTTTGAACTTTTGACTTTCACCGTTCACCCTAACCCCGATAAAATTCTATTCCAAAGAAAAACGACCGTCGTCTAAATGTTCAAAAAACTTTCATCGCGTGTTCATTGGTGTTCTTTGGAACGTGTCAATTTTAGTGTCTACTACTCGATGTGTCGGCAAAAATATGGTAACGAAAAATTCTGAAAAAATAATAACATAATATAAATGCAAATAAAAGGTTATCTTTATCCTATCTCTGTGGTTATCGAGTTATTTTGTATTATATATTTATATACACAAATAAACAAATTGGCTGTAAGGAAGCCATTAAGCCAAGAAGAGTAATAATTTAAAATTTATAAAAATAATTTGAAATAAATATAATTTCTATAATGTATATAATAATAATTTATAAAACGAAACAATATTATATTATAAATAACATTTCATTATGATTATGTATAATTTTATTAAGTATTATATATTATGTTTAATTGTTTCACTTTTAAAAATATTTACAAATTATAATAAATTTAATAAATTCGCATAAATTATCAGTTTATCACGGTATTATAATATGAGATTTGGATGGATAGATCAAAAATATCAACATGTTAAATTCGAGATTTTATAATAATAAATATTAGTGATATAGTAATAGTTTAAAAAAAACATGTGTGCCATACTGAAATCTCAAGACCTTATTTTGGCTCGTTTGACAGGATCACACTGACGAATCCTGACACGAGTTTATAGAATATCGCTTAGAAGTTATTTATGCTATATTTTATCGGATTTACTTTCCGAGATAACTCAAAACATTGGCAATAAAATTCCTTTTGGGAGTAAAAATCACATCAAATAAAAAAAAAAAAAAATACTCGTAGATCAAAATACATATTACAATAAATATATTAATATTTATTTTAATAACATAATCAGGATATTAAACACGATAAATATATGCACGTCTATTATTAGACGATAGAACGAAAACGATCAAGGAGGGGACCGAATTCTCATTTCGATAATAATTTTGATAGGCGATAAAGTAATTAAAATGTTTTAAAATATTTATGCCAAATAAATCATATAAACTGTTGATGTTAACGAGTTTACTATAATGTATTATATTATAATATAAAACAATATACAAACGGAAGTGGACACAGCTGCAGAACGAACCGTCATCATAATAACGTATCGATTTTAATATTTGGACGGAATATTATAATATTATTATGACACATCGCGTCTAAATTTCGGCTGTTATTCATTCGAACGTACACACAATGCAAAATTGTTTATTTTAATCGTTAATTAATAAATGAAACGTATTGACGTATTGTATAGAAATACAAACAAATTTTCAACGAATAATTTAATTAAAAAATAAGAGTCCACTTGTATATGGAACGATGGTTTTGCCAAACTATATAGCAAACTTAACTATGCGTACCATTCGTAGTTTTGAATAACTCGTCTCGACAATAATTCGACATAATAAATAATACCATTCCGGATTAAAATTATTTTTCTCGAAAAACTTACAAAAAAGAAAAAGAAAACGGCCTCCGTTAAAACCATTCGCGTCAACTTTTTTCGTCTCGACGCATTATCCGGAAATCGTCTTTGAGCAGCGATGACTCGCATAACGAAATAAAGGGCGATCGTTATAAAAAAAAAAAAAAAAAAAAATATGTATAAAAATTATTTGAAGACTGCTAGTCTCGATCGATTTCTTACATTATAAGAACGCGTATAATATTATTAAAAATTATTTCTCCTTTACGCCTTTACGTTCATCTATATAATAACAAAATATTATTGTAATATCATGACCATAAAAATATTTTTGAACGTTAAATCGGTAGTTATGTTAACCGAATATTTGTTTGATATACGAAACATAAACAACAGAATTTTTATGGTTGTCCGACGCTAAATTGAAATTTATAATGTACCATAAACGGATATAAACAGTGAACACACCTATCCGTCTTTTACGTTGATTTGATTTACTTCATATAATCTGTCAAATTCTTAATGATAAAATAATATACCTATTTATTGCGGATATATCGTCGAACTCGAGAATATAATGATATTATACCTACGAGTGAGACGGAAAAAATAAACGTAAAAGGTAAAACACTGTCACACACGAACGTTCGGTTTGGTTGAAATTTAATTTAAAGTTGACGAAGGTATCGAAAAACGATATAACACTTACTGGCGCGTATGCTTTTTTCAACATGGACTTATCATTATTATTATTTTTTTTTTTAAATTTAATAATAAACTGATCGACGTTTTTTGACGCATGATTTTAACGTTTAAATATATTAAAAAAATAAAAATAAAAAAAAAACATTAAAACATTAAAAATATGCAAAAAAATATAAACGACGATTGTTGATTCCTATTTTTGAATAACATTATTGTAAAATATTGAAATATAATAAGAAGAATCCATATTATGATTACTTTAAATATCGCTTTTACTAAAATTTCAACTTTAACACCTATATAAAAAAAAAAAAAAAATTGACATTTAACGATAGAAAAAGTGTCTTATTCAGGCATAAAACAAAAAAAGACACACGTCATTTTAAAACCAATAGATTTCGAGCGAAGTGAATTTACGGACGGGATATTATACTCTTAAATGTATAACATATTATTATATTTTGTAAACTATAATAAGTAATAACAATCTGTTTTACAAGATGAAAACTATAAAATGCAACACCGATTATTAATATTGGCATAAAATATATTTTATAAATACTTAACGATAAATAATAAATAAGGACCGCTTACTGCGATAAATCAATTTCGTAAATTATTTATTAAATGAGATTATAAATCACGAGCTTAGACGAAGGCCTCCAAAAAATAAATTTTTAATTAAAAATAAAGTATAGGAGAAATATATAATACTATATAAAATCACATTTCCGACGTAGTTAAGTATTTTAAATCCGAGTATATAACGACATCATTATTTGACCGAAACTCGAAAATATAATCGTATAATTGTGTAAAATTACAAAATTTCTGACCGTTTCTTCTTATACGTATTTATATATATATATGAAACGTAATTTTCGCGGTCACTCGGTTTTGCTTGCTACACAATATATATATATATCGCGAGATTGTGGCCACTCAAATCCCTTTTCTGTCTTTTACATATTATATAATTTATTGTACCAAAAACTGAATGTTAAGTTTTCTGTATGCGGTGTACATGGAATGTCGTTAAATGAAAGCTGCATATATACCAAATTGGCTTGTTTGAATTTGCTTTGATGAAAGTTTATATTATACACAATATAATAACATTGTTTGACAAGAATGACGATTGGACAATGTTCGAATCAGCTAATGTAAAAAACAACAATATATTGCAGTCCCTAAAATTGTGTGTATAGTACGAAATTTAAAAGTGTGTTATTAAAATTCTCAATTTATCCTTTTAGTAGATATCCATAATTTGAATACTTTACATTGTTTTATAATTTAATTCTTTTTTTTTTTTTTTTTTTTTTTTTTTTGTCGAGTTCGAATAAAATAAATCTTACTTTTTTAAGTACCTATGGCTAGCCTATTCCCTATTCGATTTCAACTAATTGATATTTTGAGACGAAGTGTGTAGTACGAAAATTTGGATATTTTAGGGACTGCAATATTGTCACATAAAACTTTTAGATTACAAATGGAATGTCTTTTGGAAAAAAGTACGTATCAAATGTATTATGTATAATAATGAAATTTATAAATTACTCAAAATGATAAAATGCAAACTATAAAAATTTATAGTAGATTTATATTATGTATTATGAATGGTGATAGTGATAAGACATAATAATTATAGAAAAACGATTGACCTAGACTAAAATCACTCATAAATTAGATACTTAATTTTACTAATCAATTAGATACGGATTTCAAATAATTTCTATTCAACTTATCGCCTCTTTTCAATATTAATGACGATCATTATTCTATTTAACATATTACAAAAGAAAGGTTTCGGCTTATTAATTTTATATATAATTGTGTCGATGACTTGGCATTCATGTATTACAATAAAAACAAAATTAAGTTTACAAATTAATAACGTTTACATAATTTGATTATAATTTATAATATAATATATATATTCAAATAATATAATAAGTCACTATATACAACGTCGTTATATTTTTATACAAAAATTAATTATTAGTATTCATAATTAATGAGGTTTTTGTAGCACTAAACATTATTCGATGTGGTCGTATTATTAATTATATTTTTATGATTAAGAATAATTAATTATTGAAATTTATTGAAATCTCGAGACAACTTAAACAATAACACGTTTCTTATAAGATGTTAATTACAAGTTTACTTTCCATCCAGAACGAATTTTTAAAATATGATAATTTTTACAAAAACAATATTTTAACGAATACGATAATTTTGTGTTTAAATAAAAATCAGTAATTACACGCTGTGTTTTTCGTAACTATAAAAGCACATCAATTCGCAATACCCGAGGCGCCTAAACTGCCGAAAATACTTGTTTTTTTAATTTATTTTAACCTTTTTAATAACGATAGTTCCTCCAAAGTTGGATTACGTTAGCCATTTTCGTCGCTATAGTAACACAACAACGGTATATAGAAGAGCCAAGGTGACAAGGCCGCACGACGCATAATATATACCTAATATAATATAAAATAGTAGGTATACTGATATTAATAATTATAATTTTGTAATAATGGATTATTATTACTAGGTTAAACAGTACAACATTTTTAAATATTTTTTTTTAAAAAAAAAAAACAGTTGTCAGCACTGTGTTAAATTTAATGATTTTCCGATGCGATGTATTGAACTAAGAAAATGATTTTCAGCCAAACTGTAAACTATAAGTAAAATGTCGTTTTTTCCCGTAATATTTCTGAAATCGTAGAGAAAAGATAAACATGGAAAATGGCCATTTTAGAACTCCGCTGCAGGTTCAATTTTTTAAATCGAACCGATACACAAGACGACGTGCTAACATTTTAAGAAACATTTACGACTATTGAAAACGTTTCAAGAGCAAATACAAATATCGAGCGTAAACAAAATCATATTTTCAAACCATATAACAATCCCATTGTTGGTGCACCTGTGGATTTTTAGAAATTGAATTCAAAATAATATAATAATAATTAATATATTATTATTCGTATACGACGAAAAAAATAAAATTCTCTAGAGTAATAATTTTGCTTTTCATATTATCATGTGGAAATTAACGATAATATGTCGAGTTTAATAAAAAAAAAAACGATTTAACCACGTTTTGAATTTTAGAGAACGTATTTTTTCCCCGATAAAAAGTTACTGAAAACGCTGCATGTTTAATAATATACGTATATGAAAATAAAAAAATATCACTCAAACCAAAATATCACTCAAGCATATTATTCGAGCAGTTTATTTTAAGAATTGTTTTTACTCGGGCTAAAAAAGGTTTTAAAAAAAAAATCACTTTGAAACATATTTATTTATTCGAGAAACACATTTCGAGTGAGACGATAATATTTCTGAAGCGTGACACATATAATATTACATAAATATTATATTGCCCTTTCACTTTTAACTCGCTATTGTAATTCAAGTGAAATGTTTATATTTTCACCGTTCTTTTGAGATTTCGTGTGTAGGTACGCCATTATTGAAGTCCATTAAGTAATAGAATTTTCATTGAAGTTCAAGTCACAACGTTAATACAAGTTTGTTATGAAGTATTAAAATGATGTATACACCTCGAGCGTATAATTTGATTAGATTTTCGCTTAATGGCTCGTCTACTGCTTTAGATCGGTTATAATATTTTAATGCACCGTCGTTTGGGTAATAAAATTAATTTACTTCGAGGTGATCAAAATTTTAACAACGAGAATTCGAAAACCTTTTATGGTATTATAATACCGTATATAATATGTTTCATATTTCATTCATAACAGAAAATATTATCGTTATCGTTGATTACGGTAGTTGATATGCAATTAAAATGTAAATTATATCTGAATATTGTGAAATCGAGAAACGTCCAAAACAATATAAAGTCAAAAGTTTCCCCTCGAAGACAAACAATATAACTACGGTTTATTCGGTGAAATAAAATATTACTTTCAAAATAAAAATGAACTTAAAGTATAATAATTGTTTGGTTTTTTTAAAAAAATAAAAACACAAATGACCATCAACATGTTTTTATTTGGTCGTTATACGAATTTTACGCGTACGAGTATATTGTAATATTATAATAATATTACTTTCCATGATTTTCACGAACACGCGTTACTTTACCAGATCGGTGTTTAAGATATTATGTATAATAATTATGTAATACGAGTATTATTCTTTTGGTTTTCGTGTACCCTTGAACAAACGCTTTAATAAAAATACTGATAATATTCACATTATGTATTTATTATTATAATTTCCAGTAACGTGTATTATAATAATACCACGACCCACGAGTCGCATTTGAACAAAACCGTTTTTCATCGGTTTGAATGAATTTTAATTCCACAGAAATTCTATCCAAGAATATGTTGGTATAATTTTATAAGTATAACGTTCTTAAACAAAATAGAATAATAATTTCGATCACACGTACGTGTTAATGTCAACATTAACAATTAATTTATATGTTATAATATTATACATGTTAACTTAGGTACTCATAAAAAAATATGAAATCTTCAAAAGCGTTGAATTGGTCTTGAACAATTTCTTTAATTTTTTAATTTTAATTTGCATACGCATTATTTATTATACATTCAGCGAAACAATTTCCAGAGAACTTGTCGTACTTATATCAAACAGTTACGTATATACGTGTTTTGTGATGTTGACTTACATAATATATTATATTGGTTTATGTGATTACACGACGGTACGTAGAAGTATACAGTTCGTATTTCGTGTATATACTAGTGAGAAAATGTCACCTGTTTTCATCGTGATAATTTAATTTTCTTTAAAACCTAAAAACGTATCAATTTTTTTATTTTGTAATGCTCACGCGCGAATTTAAAAAAAAACATAACGTAAAAATGTATTCAATTTAAATAGATCCTAATGGAATAAATTTATTGGTTTAGTTATACGACATTATACGATATTTTACACATTTTTATTAGTTTATCTCCGTAGTCCATACGAAAATAATTCCAAATGCATCTGAAAAAACCGAATATATATTATATATATTTACTTACCTATATTATATGAAATAATATTATATGAATTCATATTTATTCAAGTCAAATATCAATATTAATTAAATCAAATATAACTTAATAATTTTATAATAAACAAATAATAATTAAAATTGAAATTGAAAACAAATTCTATATATTGGTTATTAATTTATTATAATATTTAAATAATTTTTATACTCATATAAAATATCAATTAAAAATATATTGTATATTTTTTAATTATACGATTTATAATACGAGTAGACGATAATTGATATACATAAACATAATACATGTTACTAGTATACCTATAAGCTATAAGTATGGCTATATTTCATTAGAGTTGTTTATGGACATTTGTAACGTTATACAGTACCTACGTACTTGAATTATTATACGAAACATTATAGTTTCCCGTCTTTTCCCTGCTGAAGCCTGTAATATATAACTAATAAAATTACAGGAATTTGTTGTCACGTTTCCGACCAGATTAATATTTAATACTATAACTCGAGAATAATAATGATTCATGATTCCATGACTAACAATACATTTTGAAACCTCTAAACGCGTGTATCGATCGCTCGTTCCTATAGTTTACCGTCGTATAATATGGCGAATCAATTTTAGCATATTATATTATTATTACTTGTATATTATGGCACAGATACCTGCGCGTTACCCATATTACATATTAGTATAGTACGCATCATAACACGATACCTACAGCAAGGGTCTCCAAAATTGTAACGATCTGCTGAAAATATGACGTATATCGTATACTATTATTCTGTTCTCGGAAAAACGAACAGTCGAACAATATTATATATAATAATATAATAGTATAATGATCGGTTTTAACAGTACCCGGTTCGGAAACACTGTGTTATCGTAGTATTATAGTAAAAAACTAAAAACACGATCGCATAACGCATGTACTCGTATACGGAAATATACAAAATAATCACAAAAAGGGGGAAAAATCGATTTTGAAATCTTCCCCGATCGACCATTTAGCCACTCATGGCTGTATGTGCCACTAGGTAAAATTTATACGCCACAGAGAAACCTTATTCGTAATCGTTAAAATAAAAAATAATTTATTCAAATTTCCCGACACGCAGTGTTAATAATAATAAGAGTATCTTCGTATAATATATAATGTTACACGTATAATAAATAATTAATAATATAGTAGGTATTCATTTTCTATAAAACGCGCCGGTTGACAATCCGTTTCATGTATAAACAAAATGATTATAATACAATTCCTCGAAATTAATATTTAAATAGGTATACGCGATTTCAATTTATAACACTCGTGTATTGGACATTTTCGCCACGTTATAACTATTTGGATAATATTACAACAATATATCATATAAGTAAATACATTTCAAACTCACGACGCATTGGACAAAGTCAAACTTACTTAATGAAATGAATCACTCTATATATATATAAGGTAATCACATCAACCGCTGTATCAGGATGATACAGTTCCTTCACATTAATGAAATATTTGACAATCATTACCTATATATACATACCTACTCATTAAGTACAATAATATCGCACAAGCACAATATTATACTATATAGTATATAATAATAATATGGTAATATAATATTATAATACGGTTACAAGACAAATGCAAATTTCATTAATGGTAAAATTAAAGAATACGAGTATAAATAAAGTGAGTATTTTTCTAAAAAAAAAATATATATTATAATATTACGAAAACGTTTAAAAAATGTTCATCCACATTTTTCTCATGTCTCTAAACTAAACTCGATCATTTATTTATCGCAATCGATTATATACGCTGATTATATTATATGACAGTTTGTGCGATTATTTTTATCATGAAATATGTCCATTCCGAATAGTCGCAAACTCG
The DNA here is from genome assembly GCA_021307375.1 of Tetraneura akinire. NCBI lineage: Eukaryota > Metazoa > Arthropoda > Insecta > Hemiptera > Aphididae > Tetraneura > Tetraneura akinire. Next base: position 20,456,448 of record JAIUCT010000007.1, on the reverse strand, counting down.
AAACAAGTCTATATTAAACTAAATATAACGTGTTATTAATGATTATTATATAAAAAATAAAAGGATGACGGACTTCAACTTAAATATATAATATATAGTCGACTCTGGGTCAAAAATTTAAGGTAAAAAAATATTACTCTTTACCTCCGGTGTATTAAACTTTATATTTCATAACGCTTTTACAACCAATGCGTGCGCCTTTTAATCACTGTGTTCTCTTCTCTTCGTACTGTACTACTGTACAAGATAATAAAAATACACGTATTATTATATTTCTGTACAAATTGATACAATTTAAAATAATAATTTTTAGTTTCGAATGAACTTCGCCGATTTCAAAAATACCGTTATAAATTAATATTGTATAATTTCGTAATTTATTCGGATGGATCATGATGGATATAAATGTTTACCAAATTTGTAAAATATTACATTACATGTACCTAATGTTTTGCATATAAAAAAGAAAATAACCATTCGAAATATTACGTTCTCGCAAGATAATAATATTATAATATAATATCTATTTGCTCGATGAATTTATATACCTACGGTTTATCGTGTCCGTCACACTGCCGAAGCAAATCGAATAAACTCGCAGGAATAAGTAATCGTCTAGGGTTCGTCGACAGGTCCTGGCCCCGAGGTCCTGAGAGACACTACCAGGAAAACGTGAAGTAATATATTATTACGTATACGCGTGCCTGAAGCCGTTCATCACGGATGCGCGTTGCGTATAATTTATCGCCAAAGCCGTTTACCACAGCACGTCGTCGTCACAAAAAAATCGCAATTTTTTCGATCGAATCTCTCATTTTTACTACCATACAGTCTACCATATTTATCGATTCGTGTCAAGAATAGGTTATTTCGTAGAAGAAAAAACAGAAAAAATATAGAGAACAAGACTTAAAGGCTAGTCGAAAACACGGAAATTTAAACGTGCTGTTAAAATTTACAAATTTCGTAACCGTATTTTCTTGACATTATTTTTTCTTCGTATAAAACTGTATAACAGCGCATTTCTGAAAGGAGACGATCGCCCCTGTAGGATAATATTATTATACATATTTTCATGGGAGCCCTTAGGGGAGGGAAAGGACAAAGGAAGGTCACTTGCAGCCCCTTGGAAAAATATTACACACACATATAATTTATAAATATTATTTAAATTATATATATTCGTATACCTATACAAAAAATTTTATATGAAAATTGTATTTGCATACTAGTTTATTTTTAAACACAAACATACATACCAAGGTCATCTACTCGTGTGTTTTGTCGTAAGTCACCAAGTCATTTGTTATTTATTACACATTATTAAAAATCACTCATACATAATATTATGAAAGTAGAATTAATTTTATTTATAAATATATTTTATTCATTTGAATTTAACATATAATATTTAAAAATATCATTTTCATATAAATTTGAAAACGGTCAATTTGTGAACTGATTTTTCCAAATTTCTTTGTAGGTACGTATGTATACTTCATTTCAAGATATTAATAACGTAAAATAACATCATTTACATTCGCTATAATACTATAAGTCTATTAATAATATTATGTACTATAAGTATTATTATATTTATATTTTCGTTTTCCAATAATCTTTATGCGTTATCGATAAAACTCAAAAACACTCGCGTGATTTGAATATAAAACATATTTCGTCCTAATATCATAGATACATTAAAAGCGGCGAGAAAAATAAAACACGTCTCGTCGCCGATATTGCGTCGCGATGTCAAAATAACTATATTAAATGTAATATGTACGCATTGTACCTGCTGTATAGAATATAGGAAAAATCGTTTCCAAAACGTCAATATAATATCGTTTTATTATACACGAACGTGCGATCAATGGACCCGTATGTATCCTTCTTGTCAAACCTGGTGACACGGGTCGTCATAAAAAATATAATATAGAAAAATATTTTATAATACTCGAATGATATATGATTTGCGTTTCGTATTCTTATAAAATCTACGTTACAACAATGGTCAAAATGTCATTTTGTTCCATCGAAATCTTTCGGATTCCAACGGAAAATCGAACCGTTAAAAGTATAAAAGTTGTACCTACTAGTAAAATATTATTGTAATTCTGGTTATGTTGTTGTTGTAATTAGTTTTACGCTCTTTAGAGTTTGACTGGATTATAATTGAATATTTTATATTTCCATTATTTTTTAAACTCGTCCGCAACATTATCACGTGTGGATGTGTAGAACAACAAATGTAAAATCAACAGCAGTCTACTACAAAAAAAAAAAAAAAAAACTATACTATTAGTATGAAAATATTAAATCAAAACGATACGTGTGATATTATGTAAAACAAGTTATTTCCGTGTAAATCTGTATGCGAAACATACACGAGTCGAAAACATAATTATTTTGATATAAAAAAAAAAAAAAAAAAATAGTGTACTTAGTAATTTTTTTCTATTTACCAATATTCATAGTTTTTTTTTTATTATATAAAAATAAAATTTTCTTCGTAACACTAGTACCTACTATCCTCATAAATTACATAATATTATATTATCTTTTCAGTTTACTACATGTCTACGTCATAAAATTTTTATTCTGCGTAATATTGTATAGTATAGGACATATTATAATTATATACACAGGCACCTCACACCTGTCAATAAGGTAAAACACCAAATTTGTATAAAATTTATGGACCAAAAAAAAAAAAATAAATAAATCTACGTTAAAAAAAAAAAAAAATTAATATTTAAATAACGGAAACACGTTTTGTAGCATGAATTAGGTACGTGTTTTTACTATATACATTACTTTACACTTCCATTATTAACTTATTATTTTTTAATTATATAATAATTTGCATTGATTGACGTACCCTATACGACCATATTATTATTATACCAATACGGAAAATGCGAAAGCCGGCAAAAGACCGACATTAGTTTGTCAAAGATCGGGAAACTTTTTTAACACGTTACAGAGTAACAGTTTCGCGAGTATAATAAAACTACAAAAAAAAAAAAAATAATACAATAAACAATCTATAATATTACTTTAGAAATTTTTTTATATTTCTACAATTCCATCAAAAATATTTGAGTTGATATTTTTAACAATTTTTTTTTTTCAATTCAAAAGATTAACATAAATCTTAATTCTTGAAATATATTTTACAATTTGTAGATGCAAAATAATAACTAAAAGAATGTTTATGTGCCAAAATGGTAAAATTTAAATATTTATGTTCACGTCATTTACTGTATGGTCAAAACATATTCCATAAATTATGCGCCATCTTATTTACAGGTAGGTATATCATATTCATCCGTTTTCCATATTATATCTAATATTTATACATAATTGGATTTGTATATTGGATTCAGATACAATAATGGTCGAACTATAATCCTATAACTTCATACCTTGATAACCTTCCAAAGGACGTATATCTCTCTAATTCCTCTATAACCGCCTATGGTATATCAAAATAACTGTAAAATAAATAAACATAATTGTATATAAACCAAATTATATATAAATATATTATTATATATTATATTACTATTATCGTGCATTTTATTATATTTAACAAAAATATTATTACAAGCTAAGCGATTTTTATTTCTACCATAATTCTGATCAAATTAACTATAATGATTTCAGAGTATTTATTATTTAACATATATTTTTAAATACTAATTAATATTTTGTTTAAAAAAATATTTTTATGATTGTACGAATAGCTAAATGTTTTGGAGATAAGTAGATAAGTAAATCTATTATTTCACTATTTTCCGCGATTGAATCTAAATTACGAGAAATAATTCGTATTATTTATTTATATCTAACGTAATACGTATCTCGTATATTATTATTATATTTAATTTCTTTATTTATTTTCTCTTATATATAATTCTTAATTATTTGTAAGTAACTTGTTTCAATATGATTAAATTCTAAAAAGTATTTTGCTATAGGACACTTATCAGTTTTCTGATTTTTCATGCTTCTGATGTGTTTCTTGAATCTTATAGGTAGGTACCTATATTTTTTCTTGTTTGGCTAATATAACATTTATCGCAATCCTCGTACTGAATTTGATGTCTTCCTGATTTTTCGGTTTCAATTATTTCATCTTTTGTGTTGCCCAAATAGACTCATCATGAGATTATTATTTCTCGGTGAGACAACAACCACATCATATTTTTTAAATATTTTTGAAATTTTGTGTGATATTTGTGGACTGAAAATGACAGCTCGATTTATATTTGTTAAATTTTGTAATTATAAATTTATAATGTACTAATGATTATTATGTTTCTTGACCATTTATGTTTTTTAATCAATTTTAGAACCATATTTTTCTCGTATCCATTGAATTTGGCTATTTTTATTATTGTATTTTGTTCTTTTTCAAAATCTTGATTTTGTCAATTTTTTTTAATGGTTTGAATTGCATTCAAAATTCAACATTATCCTCTTTACGCCTATATCCCTGCCATTGCATTTTATACTTAGTCTCTAACTTCAAAATGTCCGTATAATCATGAAATATTGAAATCGAATTCGTTGTTATTTCAGTTTTCGTGAAAAACGCCGGGTATTCGTCATTTTTTCGTCGTTTTTTCTGTCGCGTAGGGCCAATTTTGAGAAATTCGAAAAATGACCTAATTAAAGTACCAACTATATCCACTTACCAACCGGAAACATATGCTATTCATGAAAATCAGAGCATTATTTCGGGTAGTAAAAGTGTCTTCAGACATAAAAAAAAGGCACACATCATTATCATTGTAAAACCAAAAATTCTAAAATGTTATCAATTCAAATTATATGTTAAATTGTTAAGTCAAATCACTGTTTAATAAAACGTATATTAGCATGATTTTTGCAAAGAGTTTTTAATTTTTTATACCTAATGATATTTGAAAATAATTAACTTTAATTACAATTTATATTTTACTTTTATACCCTTTCGTTTATTATCTGATGTATAGGTATACTTTAAAATATAAATGTATAATATTTTAATTACTGAAAAAGCGTATACAGTTGAACCTCGCATACAAGTAAATGTGAAATACACAACTTATATTATGCTTATAAATAAATAAATATCAATATATAATCGCGCACATTCATTTGCATAATTTATATACTTAAATAAATTGCGAGATATTTCTAATATAATATGTAGGTACGTATTTCACGATAGTATAAAATACGGATATACAGAGTGATCGCCATAAATTCACGTCAGAATATAATAATATAATGATACACATACAATTATTATTATTTTTTTTTTTTTTACAAAATCACAATTTCTGTCATTTCTGTAACCACGTTTTTTTTTTATCACTCGGTACACAACCTAATATTATACGTATATTATATGTTATATAGTATTACAGTAGTAGTGAATAAACGTGCTTAAGTACTATAATATATTATATGTGTCTAAGTAAATACCCGTAAGGCCGTAACGCGTTCGCTTAATATAAATACGGAGTTTTGAGTGGGTACACTTCTGAAACGACTACAATTTAAATGTAGGTGTATTCAAAACGACCGACATCTTTTACAGTCGAGTGTCTCATGATTCGCGCGTTTTAACGTTTCGTAAACGACGGACGAAAATATGTTCGCCTTCTCTGTATTCTGTTCTGCAAATGGATTACGATATAATAATTATTAATAATAATAATAATAATAATGCTATTTACATCATCTTTGCAGTAGAGTGCTGTATATAACACGACAAAAACTGATAAAATTCATAACTCCACCGTTTGTAATATTATATTATATATATTGCATATTAATAAACTATACGCTCAATGGCACACTTAGGTCGTTGTCAAACACCCCTTTACAACACGAGTCCCATAAAAGGAGATTAATATTTTATTATTTTATATCTTGCATCGATCGTTTTCCATTACGATCGAATAGAGTTAGTTTCTATACGAATTGCGAAATTATTGTATTATTTACAGTATGAATGCACTCACTGGTTTTGTTTAAGTGAAAAATAATAATTGTATTTTATATTTTAATCGTGTATTATAATATTTATAACCAAAAAATTCCGTTCCGAATATTCTCAGGATATTGTTAATTACTATACGTAAACCGTAATAAATTATTATTACATATTATATAATATTATTATTATATAATTTGTAAATGATTCGTAAATTGGTTCATATTTAGCAAAATGTGCTGTTAAAAATTTAAACTAAATGTATAGGTATTTTATTTTTTTTCGTTATTTTTTTTTTTATACGTGTTGAATATTGTTTGGATTGTATATTAGGTATATAGTAGATAATTAGCAGTTAAGTACCTATATAAACACATTTATCGTATACGTACCATCTGAAACTAAAATTATATTTATACATTATACATAATTTAAGATACACAGTATCTAAATATTTTACAACTATGTGGGATTTAGTAGGTAATATTTTGAATTCTAATATGTAGATTTAAATAGGTATATTATATTATAATTTAAGACATAAAATTGAAAATTGCGTAAAACATAATATAAAAAAATATTACAAATGTAATAATTATAATATATAATCATAACCGTTTTAAAAACATGTCCTTCAATAATTAAACTAACCATGATTAAATTTTATGTCTTAAATTAGTATACTTTGTACCCTTATTTTTATATGATATCGCGAACATCTCTCAGACTTTTAATACTTAAGGGACGTTCATATTATTTATTATATAAATACAAAATAAACAATGGATTATTTAAATATGATTATTGATTATTACTATTTAGTATTTTAGTATAATATTATTCTAATACTATTTTATGCGCAATAGAAAATTAGAAAATGGAATAATATTGATATTATTTAATTTCAATATATTTTTGCCATCTGGGTACAGCTTCTAGTATTAGTGATATAAACCAATTACACCAACTAGATGCCGCTAAAAGTTAGTAATTCAGGTTCAGTGGTTTCCAAAATGTTCGCTGAAAAAATTAGGTATCGTTATCTTATAAGTTATCTTGAGGAATAACCTATTCCAAACGAGCACCACAAATCTAAAATGTTTAGGAACCATTATAGTAAACAGTATCGAGTAGCAGTTAGTATAATAATTTTGATTTTTATGAGTAAATTACCTACGGTATTTGTATTATTTGAATCATAAAAAATAAATTATTATTTTTGTTTAAATCATTATTATAACGTTATTATAATATATTTGTATAGTATATGTCATATCTTAATATCTCATACTATAATCTATATTTTTATTCAACAATAGTTAAAAATTTAAATTTACTACCTAAAAAATATAGGTACTTCATCTATAGACGCATAATTACTGCCGTAGAATCTAGAATATCGTATATAGACAACACATTAAATGGAAACGCCATATTTTTTCGTTTCAAATTTACTTAGAATTATAACCACGGTTGTAAAACTATATAACCGTATTTTATACCGTCTTGTTTATACATTCATTATGATAATATTGTTGATAAGAGATATTTTATGTTAACATTAGACCGCAGTACCGCACAGACTGCAAGAGTTTTTGGCTTTGCTTAATTTGATTTAATAGTTGATGTTTTAACTTTGATATTAATCTAGTGTATTTTACTTTATGGTTAATCCTTAGTACCTACGAGCCATGGAGTACAGGCCCTTTTAATTTCTGCAATTTTCACAACGTGTATTTTGTATTTAATTTAATTAGTGTAATGATTTGCGGACATTCAGTTATTTATTTTATAGTTAATTTCTTTACTCTGTAATTACTTGAATTTATGCTGTATTTAAATTAAATATTATATTCATTAGCAATGGCCAATCATTATGATGTGCCCAATTGGTAAGAACATATTTTTTTTTAAAAAACAAAATTTTATACTTAAAATGATAATTTTCAATATTTATTTTTTAAAAAAAAATTTGTTTGTTTTAGGGCTGGCAAACCTCCAGTAGGATTGCACTTGGATGTATTAAAAGGAGACAAATTAATTCAAGTGAGTTTTATTAAATATAACTGTACATTTAATTACCAAGTGATAGAAACATTAATCATATTTAATTACCTAGAAATTGATGTTGGATCAAAAAAAATGTTATTTATTTGGACGCAATGCTCAGATGTGTGACTTTTGTATTGATCATCAATCATGTTCGAGAGTTCACTCTGCTTTTGTTTATCACAAACATTTAAATAGAGCTTTTTTAGTTGATCTTGGATCTAGTAAGTTGAAAATTAAAATATTAAACTTATTTATTATTTGTTAAGTATGAAATCAGGGGTCCTTGCATATATTATTTTTTTCTGAAAACTTAAGAAAATATTTTGCAAACAATATTTATCAATATTATATAGGTATTAATATATATTTGATATTAACTATTATATATAAACATCTGTAAAAATAGTATACAGAACAAACTTATTTACCTGACAACTAATATTGTATTACTCTTATTTATTTTTATTTAGCTCATGGTACCTACATCGGAAGTATTAGAATTGAACCAGATAAACCAACTCAATTACCAATAAATAGTCAGTTCCATTTTGGTGCATCTACTCGAACATACATTATACGTGAACGTCCTCAATCTACATCTGCCTTTGGACCTCGTCCAATTATGGACCAATTAGAAAGAGAATCTGATCATGCATCCAGTTTATTAGGACTTCCAGAAACAGATCTTGAACTAGATGTATGTTTAGAAATTATGCATTAAAATTTTGTAAGCATATTTCAATATCTATTTTTACTATTTATAGAATTTAACTGAATTTAATACGGCACAAAATCGACGAATATCAATGCTTGGTATATCAGATGACGCATTAAAAACAAAACGAAAACGGACAAGAGGGGTTCATTTTAATGAAGATGAACAGATAATTAATCCAGAAGATATTGATCCATCAGTTGGTCGTTTCAGAAACCTCATAAGGACAACTGTGATACCTAATAAAGTAAATATTAGTATATAATTCTAATGTTACATATTTTAATTAAATTAACTTAAACATTTTTAAATACTATATAGAAATTCAAAGACACTATGGGCTTTGCTATAGATCAAAATAATACTAATAGTCAAAATAAAAATTACATGAAAAATATGATTCCTGGTGCACATTTAAATAATTCTTTATACAGTGATATTCCAGGTTAGACTTATTTTTATATTGTACTATTAATATTAATACTTTTATAATTTATAACTTGAGTTTTTATAAAATCTTACTAGGTCCTGAAGGTGATAATAAACAACATGGATTTTTATCTTCAATTGGTAATCGCCTTGGTATGAATTTACCTAATCCTGCACCAGATGTTGATATTAACCCTAGTATAGAAGAAATAAAACCTTCCAAACCAGTCGTATCAGAAAGAATAGAACCAACATCATCAGAACCTAAAAAAAAGAAATACGCAAAGGAAGCATGGCCTGGAAAAAAAAATGCACCAGCATTACTTGTATAAAATATGTAAACTATATTTTAATTATTCAATTACCTGAATTGTTATTTCAACATAAAATTATATCATATAATAATAAATTAAATTTCATTTAAAAATTAATCTTATAAGTTATTAGACCATAACCATTTTTAAATTATATTTTAATGTTACATTATATGTGTGACATGTGAGTGTGTATTTAATTAAATATTCAATGGTGTATATTAAACTATTAGGAAATATTAGGCATAGATTCAATGAATTGTCTACCACATTATTTGTTTTTTTATCAATTTTACTATAATTTCCATTGAATCCATGCCTATATATCCATAGATATAAAATTGTGGTATTCTTTTTTGAATTTGAATTTTGAAATGTAGACATTTTATAATAAACTGATTTATATTAAATTAATTAATTAGTGCTAAAAGTATTAATAATTGCTAAAAAGTAATATTAGTGTTCATTATTTATATTGCTATTAAGTGATGTTAAAATAAAATATGAAAAGTAAATAAATTATATTGTATTGTATATGTATTATGGCTTATAAATGTTTAAAAAGATTTACATTAATTAATATATCGTACCATAGTTTCATTTTGAAACAATTCCATTTAATTTATTTAAGTATAAATTAAATGATTACAAAAATATGGAAACTTTAATATTTGTAGGTAAAAAGGAAAATACAACAAAGAATGGGGGAATTATGAAGTGTTTGATTTAAAAAAGAAATAAACTACACTTTTAAGATAAAATGTATTTTGTTAAATATACTGAAAGAGTATAGGTACAATAGTATATAGAGTAATATTATATTATGGAAGACAATAGCAGTCTTTGATAAAAAACAAAATAATATTTGTGTTACATATATTATTATGTTTATACTTATTTATATGGTATAACAAAGAATAGGTATAATTTAGTTAATTAGTCGATACTATCGAATATTTAAAATTGAATTATTATTAAAAATTATCATTGAATAATTCAAATTTTTCTCGAATTGACAAGCTACTAACAATACACTTTGATAATGATTAAATTTAGTTTACATCTTCGATATAATTATAATAATAATATAAACATATGAATACAAAACAATTTTTTTCTTTTAATTGAAACTACTTATTCATTAAAACAACATAATTATATTATAATATTAGTCACAACTCGACAAAATAATATAATGTAAATATAAGTGTGTAAATGCGTTTACAAACATTATAGAAATATTTCAACAGGATTAAAAATTATTACGATAGTATAATAAATAAATATAAATACTTTTACTCAACGTCTACAAACTACGAACACGATTTTCAAAAAATTGTATGGAAGACTTGCAATTGACTTTATTTAAGAATTAACCACTAATATAATAGTAATATTAATAATAATAATAATAATAGATAGGTAATTTTAGCAAAACCATCAATTTTTAAAATATATTATTTATAGTAATAGTAATAGTCAAAATCAATGGTAAAACGCGTTTCTCTCGAGATGTGTTCGGAATTTCGGATACCAAACGGTAAGGTTAACTATTTGAAAACCTAACCAGTAACCACAACTCGTTCTAATGTGCAATCTGGTATATACCGCTATTACAGTTATATTAATAACAAAATTATTGAGTATCGTTTAAAATTTTAATGGAAGACGATAGATAATATTATAATATTGCTACAAAATATAAATGTCACAAAAATTAGAATAATTACAATATACTATAATATAATGGGTATATTAACATAAAATTAGTTTGTGTTATTTTTATAATTAGCGTAATGATAACATAATCGTTATATTTTTGCAGTACATATTTTGCAAATAATACATTATTTATATTATCTTACGCGCGTAAACCGTACACTCGTCCGTTGTCGACAAATAATACGTATTTTACCATTTTAATATATAAATAATATACCGATATTTAATTTCGACAATAAATTATAAATCGTACAGTAATATAACTTTTTACGGGTGTACAACCACTGGAAGACGAAATATATGTTATTTATCACAATATCAATTACATATTAATAATAATAATAAATTATTATTATTAAATCGGAAGACTTTGACTAAACACGAATAAAAAAAAAAAAAAAAAAAAAAAAAAACGGTCTAACCGTCTCTTCAAAAAACATAATATAGTTTTATACATTATATTATAATTAATAATAAGTATTGTTAATACTTATATTTGTAAATTTAATAATAATTTAAAAATGTAAAAAAATCTCGCGCGTAACGTACTAACACATAATAATATTATAATTCTCACTATAACTAATAATATCATCTAAAATAATCTAAAATGTATCTATATTATTTAATAGGTTTATATATAAAAAAAAAAAAGTGATACATGAACATGAAAACATCATAGTTATACTTACTATACAAAATACCTACCTACGGTTGACAAATAGCAATAAAAACAATTTTAATATTTGTAAGATAATCGAATGTTAGCCCGATTGCGAATTCAAGTTTCGTTTTTTGAATATATATCAATATTTATTTTTATACAGTAATACTATAGTAAAACTCTAAGAAAAAAAACGAATTACAAATTCTGCATTTTTGTATAGTATCCGCATTATCGTTGTGTTAAATATTATACGTTGTTGTTGAAACGTGTTTGGATTATAATATCAAATGGTGAAATCACTTTAACGTTATACGTTGATATTTAAAAAAATATTTATAAAAAATTATTTAATAACGATTACCTACGGTCATTATCATTCGGATTAGATAAATTAAACACGTCGTAACTAATAAATTTATGCGCGAGATAAAAATGTTTTTTTTTTTTTTTTTTTTATCATAATTCCAAATATGAGATATTATATTATCGATTACATTTTTGAAAATAACAATATTAGTTTTCTTCTTTTAATCAAAAAATGAAGTCATTTATTACTTTTATACTGGGTATACCTATTAATTATTATTGCTACTTATACGATTATTAAAAACAACTTTAAACAGTTATAATGTTTCCATATGTCCATGTATCACACACGACACACGGTTATTTTAATAACATAATAATTAATAATAACCGTTTACGTATAATATAATTAATATATAGTATATATTATATATATATACGATGAATAACGATAATAATAAATAATATTAATATAATAATAATAATAATTAATTAATAATTAAACTTTTGCGAACGACATAATATTATAATAGCGTGATGTAAATGTAATGGAAGCGAATAGTCCGCGTAATATTGTAATAATTCATAGTCGTACAGTCAATACCGCTTAATATGATCATCGGTTAGGTTAGGTTATTATTATACCGTTGAAATTTGCGTTTGAAAGTCTTTTTCTCGATGTCGATTAATATACTATATTTTGCTGCGATATAACAAAATGTTTGGTAACACACGCGCGTCATCTATAAACAAAATTGAATGTAATAATATTAAAATCTCCATACCTACTCTGAAACGACACGACGTCGTGAGAACGAAACTTGACGAGATTCTTAACCTGCAATTAACTATATATTTATACAATACAAACATAATAAAATAAAAATAAATATTAAGTACTCTTTAAAAAAAAAACGAAAAAAATGTGATTATAATAAGCGGAATTCACTGCGACAAATATGTGCGATAAAAATGGACGATCGTGTCGTATTTTATTATATTATACCTGAAACACGTCACGAGATACGAGTGTGACGATGATCATATTACATTATAATATAATGGTCATGGTTGGTATTGGTTGCAATAATAATGATGATGATGATGATAAGATAATGATGACAGTATTCGAAGTGGATAATGTTGCAGTGCTCAAAACGGTAATCCGATTTGGAACGCTTTGACGATGGCTGTGCCAGAATCGTAGACGCCAATTACGCCAAACAGGCAGCCGAGGAATATGACGAAACAGTCGAACATTATGGTGCGCCATTCCAGAGAGTCGCCTTTCAGCTTAAGGTGGAAGTAACACGGCCAGATGAACGACAACATTGTGCCGGTGAAGCTGCCGATAAAACCCATCAGTATGGCGAAGTGCGGTATAGATATGGCCATGAACACGGTGCACAGTATGACGGCTACGCGGAACGCCAGGCCCCAGACCTTGAGCTCGCCGTCGAGATGCCAAATGCTCGGGTATGGCGTGGCCGGCGGCCCCGTGAAGAACGCCTTCTCGAGTATGTCGCACGCCGCGTAATACGGTAACGGGTATGACAGCAGCACTTTGACCACTAGGAACACGTTGACCATGCCCTTGAATGCGGGCGAATGCAGGTTGTTGGTGATCACCTGTTGTGTGTCATTCTGGAACGTCAAGAAGCATACGTAGCCGAACAACGATTTGAATATGGCGGCTGCGATGTGGCTCCACTCCAGCATCCAATCGAACTTGGACCGGTCCTTTAAGTTTCCCTCGAGAGTGGGTAAGAATATCTGCGACGTATAACTAAACACGATCATGCCCAGCGATATGGGAAAGTTCTCCACGTCAATGGTCCACTTTACCTTGCTCCAACCCCAGTCGGGCAGTTCCAGCACGCAGTAGCCTAATATGACGATGTTGATGACTATGTGCGCCATCGTGCACCAAAAACTGAGCAGCGACACATGGTGCAAGTGCTTGAGAAACCCGAGCGGTATGAGCAACACGCCTGTGATCATCATCCAGCTGCGCGTGTCGATCACGCCGTCCGGGAACGTGCCCTCCATCATGTCTCCGCACGCCACCACGTACAATATGCACGTCATTAGCAGCTCGATCATCTGAGCCGCATTCACGGCCCGTGCACCCCACACCGGCCCAAAACACTCGCGGGCTATCGACACGTACGAGTCGCGCACGCGGATCCTTTGGCCCGTGTTCAGGTCCAGTTCATACAGACACTCCACCAGTATTTTTCCCGTGTAGCAACATATGTACGCGATGCCAATGATGGCCACTATCGCCCAGTAACCGCCGCGCAATACTGCGAACGGCAACGAAACCACGAACATTCCCTGCAATTCGCATAATACATTATAATATACACACGTCAATGTAACGTTATAACATAACCTTAATAAAATTAACCTAAAAGTTATAACCAGTCCTCTTTACATTAAGTGCATTTTAATAATAATTTCTATCATCATTTCTAGGATTACGCACGATTGATATAGGCAACACGTAACTGACTTGTAATTAAGGATAGTAATATATCTCTCCAGAGACTTATTATATAATATTAATATATACCTAATAAATTGTATGTTAATATGTACATGTTATAATTAGGTTAGGATAAGTACTTGAAAATATAATCGATATTTGGGCCTTGGTGTGTGATTTGTGTGAAGAAATATCTGTATAAATTACTAATAATTACGCCACTAACTTACATATGGTAGGTACCTATAACTTATACGTGTATAACATGAATAATTATATAATAAAATAATATTTATTTTAATGATTTATAAATAAAAAAAATTACGTTAAAAATTGTCAGAAATAGATATCTTATATTTTAAAATAATAATTAAACATTTTTTAAATTGAACATATTTATGGTACCTATATACAGTGGTGTATTGGTAAAAATTGTCTTGGGTATACTCTTCATTTTAGAATTAAAGTGTACGAACCTAGAAAATAAGAGTATATTTCGTGGAGTATAAACTTATAGACATAGTCTCCCCTTTAACATTTAGCAACCGCAAATATTAAATTTAATTGAGATTTTATAATATAAAACTTAAAATAAACTTTTATTTTTATTGTGATTCAAATTAGAATAAACATATCAATAATCATACTCGATTTGCACGAATAGCATATGTTTCCGGTAGGAAAGTGGATGTAGTTGGTACTTTATTTAAGTCATTTTTCGAATTTCTCAAAATTGACCCTAAGCGGTAGAAAAAACGACCATACTCTACCATACAGTATACTGTATACACGCAATCGTTTTTCGTTTGAACGAATATAACGTGGTACATTGATATATTATTATAAATTAATAAACACTTCGCCCATTATAGAATACTCGTATACCCTCATCAGAACTTCTTAGTAATTATGACAAAATATTATTCTATTTTTATTCATTCAAGTCAAAAATATTATTATGAAATATAAACTACAATAATGAAGATAATATTATGGTTAAAAAACCTGATTATTAAGACAAATAATCTATTTTCCCTTGTTATACCTATATGGCTACATAATAAAATAAAAATAGTATTTATTATTTAGGTAGGAAGTAGGATATTATTATTAGTTATTAGTATAAATATGTTTATATGACACGTTCACGTGTGTAATTCTTATTTTATATAATATATTATCAATATTATTATTATCCATTAAATTAAAATGAATGTTTGTATCATAATATTCTATTATGATATATTGCTATTAATAAATAAAATATAATTTACACATTTTTATATTATAAGAAAATTATTGTAATAATTATTTATTTTTAATCATTCTTGTTTCTTGTAATATTCCAAGCGTATACCCATAAAATTATACTTTCTTTTAAATATACGCAAAAATCCGGAAATGTGCTTATGGGTATACGGCGTATACCCGCGTATACCTTCCAATACACCACTGCCTATATATATATTATATCGGTATGTTTTGGTATTAAAAAATGACTAACTTAATTATTTTCTATTGTTTTGATAAATTATTAATCAATAAAAAAAAATTTTGCAGAAGAATAATTATATTTTTATAATTTATAGTTTTCACGTACAATTATTATTACGTAAAGTTTATATATTAAAACACCGCACGTACATTGGAAAACCAAAACCTTTATATATATACTCGTATATCGATCACTCTCCCGACTTTACCAAACTCTTAAATGAAGCTCTATTTTCAGTATGATTATTGTATAGGAACAAAGTTTAACACCAAATGTTGAAAATTTATATAAGTTTAACACTTTATATATGTGTATTTTCGTGCGAATATACGTGAAACATATTTTGTTAACCGTAGCTCCCATAATATTTCTATTTTTAAATGGAATATTGCACGCGCTAAATTATGTAATCGATAAAAATACAAACGTATATAATATATATTAATTAGTATAAATAAAGACTAAATATATTGTTTTATAATAATTATAAATATAAAATAAAATTCTAATTACGTATGCCATTTTTGAGTGCAAAATAGTGTGTAGGTAATAATTATTATTCTAACTAATTTAATTGTGCATATATACATTAAAACGTGTTCGAGTGCATTTTAAAAAAAAATTTTAAAAAGTGCAATATATTAACAAAATGTTGATGATTGTTTATTGAATCTGTGCATATTATAATTATATATATCTCCACGTGTTAATAATATACATATTATAGTGCAGAAACATATTACACGATGCAATTTTAATTGTTAATTATGTTATTGCAGCAACTCACTTATTTAAATAACATTATATAGTAAATTGACCAAAACATAAAATTTGTTCGTAACGTAGCTCGTGTTTCACCTAAAATTAGTTATTTTATTATATATTTTAATTTTGAATATAAAGGTATTATAATATTAATTAATACATTTTTATGTATTTTACTATTAGTCATAGATTATATTATATATAAAACTACTACTTTTAAGCAAATAAATATTTTCAAAAATTTTCCTCTTCTCTTGAATGACCTCTAGATCCCCCATTTCCTCGTGCACTATATGCACTAATCAAATTGAAAAGTATTTGTCGCACGCTTAATCATTTTTATACCTGTATGGCATTGGTGACATTCCACGCGGCCTGCCATTCGTCGATCTTGTGTCGGCTGCGTCCGAACTCACCGCCGGCGGACGAGTCCTCGTCGAAGCTGCCGTCGTCCATGCTGAACGCTTGCGGTGTCCTTTTGGTGAGTCCATCGCTGTCGCGTTTTTCCACACCGCCGTACGATGACAATTCTGAGTTACACGTAGTCCGGAATGGGTTCGTGTCCGGCTTTCCAGCTAGCCTGTTCTTCTCGGCGTCCGCGCCCGCCGAAGACGAAGCCGCGCCTGCCTGGTCACCACCTCCTCGGCGTTTCGCGATGGCCTCCATGCACGGGCTGTCCTCGGGCATATACGTCTTGACGACGGCCCAGACCACGTTTATGGCGGCTTCGAATGGCGGCACGTAAAACCGACCGAAATTAGCCATCGCTGGTTTATGACACTGTGTCACTACTACGAGTATATATACGTGTGTGCTTTTAAGGAAAGACGTCTTTTAAGGATACGGTTTTTTGATAAAATATATTGTAATAATAATATAATATCCTATGTGTCTTATATATAATATATTTTTATATATATAGTGGCAAAAAGGATAAAAACGATTTGTATAATTTAAATTATTATTATTATAACATATATGCCACGATCTTTAGTCGGACGAACGTTCAGTCTTCATCGTGACGACGACACGACATGATAAATATTATTATATTATTAACAACACGTTACTATACACGCCACCGTCGTCGTCGTTGCCGCCGCCACCGCCGCTAACACCGACTCAGTCTCCGCCGTAATTTCCTTTGCCACTGGTGTCACCGTTACCGCTGTCGTGGTCGTCACCGTACGCATATTTTTTCGGGGGTCCGATTGTGGGAGAAAGCGTATAAAAAACTAACTTCAAAAAATATATGAGTACTATATAAATAATGTTGCGCACTCACGCGTATAAACGAGAACACGAAAAAATGAAAAATAATGTCTAAAAACGGCTTATAAATATAAATATATACCTATATATTATATAAAAATAATAATAATAAACGATAAAAAAAAAAAACAGCTCTAACTCGTGTGTGTCGTCGCCACGGAGCGATTAGACGGTGCGTGATCCTACAGGGGGAAGGAGACGGCACGACGTCGCGGATCAATGAAAAGCGGGCGACCTATCCTTATGCGCGTCCTGGTAGCGACGCACCCCGCATTCTGGTGTCGACACGATATCGTGCGGGCGGCGATGGCGCGGCGTCCCGGAGCAGCGTCCGCTGCGGTTCCGACCGTCGAAATGCGCGCGCGTCTATGCCTCTTCTTGTTCGCCGGCGCGAAAGAATATAATTAGGTATATAGTTTTTGTTTATTTCAAAAACGATGCTTTTGCCGATTTTTTGTACCAATAAGTTGTACCTTTACGCGAAACAATTGGTACCACACAATAATTATTATACACGTATATAATCAACTTTACACGATATAAAATATATAACAATGGATTTATTTTTAAATTAAATACGCGAATACATTGTACACCAATATAAGTATTTATTTTTATAACGTTAAGACGGAGAAAAAAACGAGATTTTTTAAATAAATGAATTAATACAAAAATGTATTCGTGACTCAGTTACATGGGCGTGTTTAAGGGGGGCTAGGGGGGCTTAGCCCCCCAGTGTGTTGTTTAAGCCCCCTTCGTTAAAATAAATGTTTTATATTTTCAATTACAATGTAATTTAGTTTTTGATTTGAAAACTGTGAATTATACCATATTATATTTTATAATAAATTTTTTTATTGTACCTACCTAACTATAATTATTTTATTATTTGAAATTTTTTACGTTATACAATATTATTATCATTAAAAGTTATAGTAAAAAAAAATTTTTTCGGCTTTAGCCCCCCCCCCCCGTATTGTAACTCTAAATACGCCCATGCTCAGTTAAGTAAAACAACCAGGATAGTGTTTTATTTTTATTTTTTTTGAGGAAATATCAAAGAAAATAAAGTTTATGTCTGCAGCAGTGTAATTCACAAACGAACGAATTCGTATTCTGTTTTCTGTTTCAACTTTTTAAGTGAAGAGTGTACAGTGTACCAGTGAGAATTTAAAAGAATATTTAAAGGCAAATAGAAAATAACACGATGGAAAAAGGAGGTTATGTACTCATAAAATTACCAACACGAAGACGAGCGAAAGAAACTTATTTTTATTTTGAAAAGCAAATACCTAATTAGTATTTCAGGAATGATAAAACGAATTTTATCAGTAAACGTTTATGTAATGAATAAAAAAAAAAACATCTTCAACGAAAAAGAAATCAAAAGAGGATTCATAAGGATGAAAAATTTTAAAGGACCTCTTTGTGTATATTTAAGACGGCGCGTTATATAGGCAATATTGATACATTACTGCGAACGTTGACAAGGGCGTCCCCAGGGGAAGCAAGAAGGGGTAGTTGCTTTCCACCCATTGGTTTTTTTCTGGGTAAATTATTATAATCACTTAATAATATAATAGGTAATTCCTGAAAATAAAATAAAAATATTTTTTAATTTAAATATTAAAATTATTTGCCCACCCCTAAACAAATGTCTGCGAACGCCCTTGACACGGATTAATCGCCACCAGATGTTATTTTTTAATATTATATTAATATCATTTTATTTTATTTGATAACGCGCAAAAATGCAGTTTTTTTTACCATATTTTTTTTTGAACTTTACGAATTTTTTTTAAAATAAGATGTCAAGTCATCAAAATATATTTAATAAATTTATTGACATATTTTGATAAACAATTCGTAACACATAAATTTGAATTAAATAAATAATTCTATCATACATATACAGTCACACATATCGATGCGACAAACAAAAAATCAACATTAAAAATTAAAATTAACAAAAAACAACACTGTGTAATAGTAGATAAATGACTATTAACTTACTATTATTTTCATTCTTAACTCGGAGTTTCTAATTTCTAATATGTTTAAATCAATGTATCATAATATAAATTATGTTATTATAATACAATTATATTTTTATTTTATATTTATATAAATATCTCACTAAAAATTTAATTTAAACATAAATATTCATTTTCCATTACTATTAGATGAAAAAACTTATGATATCTAACTTTATTATAGAAACTTAAAAAGTATGTCAATTTATCAACCTCAATTAGATACTTGTATTGATAATAGCATCATTCACATATTTCCAAAATATATCATATTCAATACGTTTAGTTAAGACATAACATGATGTCAATTTATTTTACAGATTAAAAACTTTAAAATTGTATGCATCTAAATGGCATAGATAATATTAATAACCGTTGAGACAATTTAAAATAATAATAATAATAATATTTAAATGTCTTTAAACATTTACAAGATCTTTTGCTAAATCAATCAAATACATGGAGTATTTTAAAATTCATAATAAATTATTTTTAAAAAATGTATTGTAACTACATTAAAATAATTTAATTACATCAATTAAAGATAATATTAATTACATATTATGAGCAAAGCATTTGATAATATAAACAAATTTTAATTCAAATAATTTAATATAATTAATAATCATTATAAGACATATTTTAATATTGATATACTGTGTAATATGTTTAATAATAGTCAAATGTGACAGGGTCATATACGGAGATAAGTTATGTTTGATGTGAAACACATTTTTCTCCTATCTAAAATCAATACACTTATTTTAATAATTTTATAACATCATTAATCATTCTTTGGTAAACTTAAACATTTTGGTTAGCATACAATAAAATATGTGATGCAAATTATATTTCAAAATAATTTTATAGTAAAAGTATACAATATATTAATTATGTATAAATTATATTACTTATAGTATATTAAAGTCTTTTTTATATATCAATAGAAATCCCCATAAAATAATTCACTTATAACTTTTAAGTTATAATATATGCTACAATTTTTTTTTTTAAATTTTATCAATAAATAAAATTACGCTTTAAAAATCATATAATACTTAAATACATTTTGCATAATAATTGTTTTGTATTTTACAATTTTCATATCTATGAATTATGTTACACTCAAACTAATTATCATGTTAAGGTAGAAATCCAAGAATTAACTGAATTATATATTTCAGCCTATTCTATTTAACTAAATCCAGAAGATGTTTTAAAATAATATATTATGTAAATCTTATAACATATCTGAGTTATTATAAAATACAAAATGACTTCAAATTTTATTCAATTGATTAATACCAATTATAATCAGGCTTGTATTACCATTTAATTCCAAGTGAAACAAAAAAATATTATAAATTATATATATTTTACACAGATCACAGATTTTGAATTAAAAATATTTTCAATTTTATTATAATAGAATATTTATCAACATGAGATTTGTAATTGAAAAAAAAAAAAAAAAAAAAAATGAATCTTATTAAATGTAGTTAACACAACATAAACCAAATTAATAAGTATACTAAAATTACAAAAATTATCAAATGTATTAACCATATATTTTTTATATATATTTAAATATATAACAAAGAATATTTATGATTTCATGAGTTGTTATAATTATTAATATTTGATAAATTATGGAATAATTTGTTAAAAACAAAAATATTAAAATCAATCTTAAATACATACAACATATAATTTAATTTAAATATTTAATAAACAATAAATAACAATAACATTTTATCACTTTGTAAATTTAATTTAATTAATAATATCACTAACACTGTTTTTATATTTAGAAATAATATGATACTTAAGCAACCTTTGTTTATTTAGCGCAGAATTCTGAAATTGATAAAAACAACAGATATTTGATAATAGACTTTCATTTAATGCCAGAACAGGAAATCTGTGTATAGCATCCTCTAATAACAAT
Organism: Tetraneura akinire; assembly: GCA_021307375.1. Classification (NCBI taxonomy): domain Eukaryota; kingdom Metazoa; phylum Arthropoda; class Insecta; order Hemiptera; family Aphididae; genus Tetraneura; species Tetraneura akinire. Next base: position 20,434,250 of record JAIUCT010000007.1, on the reverse strand, counting down.
ATTGCATTATTTAGTTGACCTTCATAAAATAAACAGGTGGCCATGTTGTTTAATGCCTGGAAAAATGCATAAGTACATTATCATTATTATTAAATAAATTATAAATTTGTTAGCTACCATAACTTTATTGGAATCCATAATATACGCATTTTCAAAATGTTTATATGCTTCTTTGTAATTATTTTGTGTTATAGCTAATAACGCAGCATCTATTAATTCTCGGTAATCAGCTTTATTTTCACCCAATGTTCCTCTGAAAATTATATATATTATATGTATAAATATCAGTTTTATATAAATATATATATACATATGTGTGTGTACTCGTATATAACAAATTAACTTCTACATTAGAAAATACATAGAAGAAATGCTTACCTCATTTGAGGTTTTAATTTAGACGATTTAATAAAATATTGATTAGCCTTTAGATCACCAGCTTGTAAATATATACGACCCATAGCAGAATAAAGTGATCGGGAATGATCAATTGTGTATTTCAATCTTGGAGTATCAATGAGACCTTTAAGTAATTGAATTGCAAGTTTGAAATCCTATAAACATAAATTAAATTATTTTGTTTTATTTTAATTTTAATTATATTTACTTTTTGATTTAAAGCACAATTAATAATTGAGTGTATCACTCGAACTTCTCTTGAATACCACAACAATTTTGAGGTGTTTCGGTCTTGGATCGTCAACTCTAAATTTTGGCCATTTTCAGTAAGACCATTCTCTAAATTTGATATAATCTAAATTAAAAATCAATAATTATTCTAATAATTTATACTCTTATTAGAATGCTTACTTTTTTAACACCTGAGAGTACTTCAAATAACTTTTTATAAACATTAGTCGATGAATTCACATATTGAGGTAGCTCAGCTAATATAAGTCTTAAGCTAAATGGTATAAGTGTGCCATATTTATTACCATATAAATCCTTGTACCATTGCATATAGAGATCTGGACGATCTAAATCATCCCAAGCTAATGCTTCTTTACTAGCAATTTTCCATGCACAATTTTTCACTAATAATGAAAATCTTGTTAACCATAACTAAAATAATAAGATTGATATTTATAATTTTGGTATTCAACATCATAAATTCTTATGAATAAACATTACCTGAAGTGAATGTTTTGTATGTTTACTTGGATAACCCATTTGTCCAGGACCTTGTCCATACATCGTTAACAATCGAGTTGTCATATTTAATGCTTCAGAATAGTTGCTATCTTCAATTAACATTTTAAGACCTCGCTCATCCTGTGTTACTTCTTCAATTGTTTTAATTTTAAATGGAGCTGCCTCAGTTTCACCGAGGTATGATACAAGACCTTCGTACGTTTTATCAGCCTGTAAACAATTTAATATTATTAACAATATATTGAATAAAAATATTAATGTTATATACGTATACATGCATATTAATGCACATACAAAGTTAACGTTTTCAACTCCTGGCATAGTTAACATATCTCTAGGTAGTGTATGATTCATTTGTGAAGCCTTTTCAAGAATATTTTTTGTCTTGACAGATGGTATCCATGAAAATCGTCTTCTTTCATCTTCTGCTGGCACAGAAGATAATTCATATTCGTGATTAAATATATTCATTGGATCAATGTCATCATTTCTAGTATTTAAAAATGACACTATAAAATATAAACATTTCATTAATATTATTACTTGTATTTGATAATTAATAATCATTTATCAATACCAAATCAAGAATTAAATATTTGAACATGAGTACCTCCTATTTTATTAAGTGATTTAAAATTATTTCATGCATAACATTGAATAATCAATGAGCAAAACAAGTGTTACATAATAAAATGTACAAAAAAATACTGGACATTTTTATTATTTGTTAAAATAAAAATCATTAGATAACTAACTCAAATGAATAAAACAAGATTTTAACATATCTATGATATAATTATTTTACAGACACTGTTATACTGACCATCTTGAATTTCAAATCCTGGACTATTATTACAAATAACATCTGATGGCTTTATGATATCAAAGATGTCGGTTTTTTTTGTTTCAATCTGTTGGAATATACGACAAACAGCCGGCTCTTCACGTTTAGTGTCAGATGTGGCATGCGATGATATATCGTCGAACAAGTTGGACGACGGAGACGGGTCTTTGAAATACTCATTAATCGCCGGCCGAAGTTCTGGTGTCTTTCTATCCATGATCAATATGAAAGGACAGCCGCAATATTATTTTGTCTGTGAAATCATATAAACATACATCATAATTGAAATTTTAAAATATGTATCACAACACAATATATTAATATTTTAATGGCCTAATGCTACTCATTACTCAATAACAGTCTCACCATTTTGAACTTCATAGTTCTTATCATAGTATTAAACTATTATCTAATTTTTCTATATTAAACAGCTGACAAAATCCCGTTACTTTTATTTTTAATACACAAATATTGTAAACCGCATACACGATATTATTATTTTATTTCTTTTATCAATCAAGTGGTTCGTTTATTTATTTTTTATTTTTTGGTTATTTTTTCTCTCATTTCTCAGAATTGAGTATATTCCTCTTCTTCTTTTTTTCATTCTCTACTGTATATGTGGACAAAAATGTGAGCACTGAGTTGCTCTACTGATTAAAGTACAAACTAATAACCATTACACTTTTACATTCTAATTTCTTTTCAAAAAAACAAATAAATCACTTCGCATCTATTTTAGTAGTTAAAACTTTTAGCTTTTTGTTATTATTATTTATTGTTATTTTTTTTTCAATATTATAATTTTTTATTTTTATTATTTTTATAAATTAACTTTTTTCGTTTGTATTATTTAATAGACATTTGCATTATAATTTTTTTTTTTTTTTTTAATTGTTATCCCACCGTACCCACACTCTTCGCGAATATGACGTCCCGTGCTCAAATAGAATCTAATGCGGAATCATCGCATATTTATAACGTAGTCATCAACGAGACGCGAACCGATCGAGACGGCAACACTTTTATTCAAACCGTAGCGACCATTCCATCAATGTCCAAATCAATGAAACGAGCTTTGGAGACTGAGACCACTATAATACCCATTTACACGAAAAACACCAAGTAAGTATTAAATACCAAATAGCGAAATGGAATATACAAGGACATCGCGAAAAAAACAATATTCTCGCGCTTGTTCTCGGCCATCGGTTATGTAACATGTTTTTGTTCTCAGACGAGTCAACCCGGCCAACGAACATTCCAATCGTGCGGAACAAAATTATGCAACAGACGATATGCCTTTTAAACTCCCGGACACTTTATTATCCGAATGTACTGTAGAAATTTCAAATGTTCCGAATAAAAATTCTCTGTAAGTATACGAGTTTACGACGACCGATTACGTAATAACACGTTATTCTAATCCATATTGGAGGTCTCGGAAATGGGAGCGAATTTCAATTTTTTCTCAAATATATAAAAAAAATTAACTCTTAAAGATTCGATATTGATTTTGTTTTAGTTAAAATTATTCAAAAAATAAATAACTTATTAATATATCCTATACGCTATACTAATTAATAATTATATTAACTTCTTTTTTTTAAATAATAATTTACAGTATTCACGTTGATTTTTCAACTGTTTAATACTAACACTTGTAAGTATTTTCTCACTATTAGTACCTACAACCTTCTTACATTATATTATATTTAAAAATTTCATTTTTAAAGAAAATATTTTTTGTAATACACTAATACCTCGTCGTATAGGGGTATGGTAAATGGTTTTCACTGTTCTGAGTGTGTTATAATCGAGACTTTGGGTTTTAATTCCTACTTGAATATGTATTTTTAGAAATCCAAAATCCCCAATTTTACATATTAAACAATACAGTCTAATTCTATATTTAAATATCAAATATTATGAAGTGTGTATTAAATTTAGACCATTAGAGTAGGTATTCGATTTATATAACTTTGGACACTTTGGTGTATCAATAAAACCTATATGTATAGTCTATGATTAAAATTAACTGTATTATTTATTTTAATTTTAGTATTATTCAATTTATATTAACATGTATTTATTTATTTTATATTTATATAGACCTTACAATAAAAGTTTAACAAAGAGTAACATAACAAATATTCCAAACAAAATTGCAGATGAAAAACAGGTAAAATATTGTATAATTATTGGAGTGGAGATGTGCCTATTGTATGTAACCCTTCGTACAAATATTAAATATGTATTGTGGTTGATGACTTGGTATATTATTAAATATTTATGGTATTTCTATTATCTTATTTACATTAATATAAAATTATAAAATGTTTTATGTATGAAACACATATTAGGAATACGTTATATGAGGTATGTATATTATGTATTTTATTTATTCAGTTAAAAGGTACAGAAAAAGACGCGTCCGCAGAAGTAGATATTCATAACATGATGACAACCGTTGAAGCTGTTTATTCAGATGATGAAGACACTCCAAAACGTACTGAACCCGAATTAGTAGTAACCCAACAGTCGGACAATGTTTTTCCATTTTCTTGTGAATACTGTCCAAACAAATTCAGCAACCGCGGAGCGCTTTGGCAACATACCGTTGCTACACACTCTATTGAGAAAACTTGCGAATGCAATTTGTGCGGACGCAAATTTTACCGAAACTGCAGCCTCGCACTACACATGAAAAGCCACTCGGACGAATATAACTGTGCATGTTCCATCTGTGGCCGTGAATTTAATAGATTTACGCTGTTGCAACGACACGCCAAGTTACATTCGGAGGTGGCGCAGTATAAGTGCACAGCTTGTAATAAAGTGTTCGAAGATCTGAACATGTTACAATTGCATGCCACCGAACACAAAGATAAATTGTCATGTAGTCAGTGTGAGGCTGTATTCACGACTAAAGAATCATTAGACATACACACAGAGGCAATACACGGTAATGGCGAACACCATGAAGATTTTATACAGGTCAGAATGAATGGAGGAGAAAAATCATATGCATGCCGCTTTTGTGGTAAAACTTATGGGGCCAAAGCTATTGTTAAAAAACATGAACTCATTCACACAGGAGAAAGACTGAAGTGTGACGAGTGTGGTATCGAATTTACACAAAAATCATCATTAATGCGACATACAAAGCGCATACATCCAACTTCAATTCCATAAAAAATACAAATATAAAATCCCATTGAAATTCATTAATCATTAATAAAAACAAAAAACAATAGATAAATAAGAACCAATAGGTAATATATGTATAATTTTATATACATATTGCATATACAAAGTTAAATGTTATTTACAATAGCATATTGACAATTTCCAACGTATTATGTTATTTCATTAAGTTTTTTTATTAGATAAATGAAAAACCAGAATTTTATAAGAACTGATTTTACTTACTAGGAACATGGAACATTAGAAATAGACTTTATCTTAATTTTATTTATTATTCTCAAACTGAATTATTTATTCTCTAATAAATGACTGCATTAATGGAATCCTTTATTTTATAAATATGCTTAGATATACAAACACACGTGTTTACTAATTCAAATTACTTAGGTGATTTTCTTATAAGACTTGATATAATACTGCCTATCCATGACTTATATTTTTTTTTTTTTTTTAACTATATTTTATTTTTAATTTTTATATTTAAGTTTTATAAAAATGTCTACTCTTTTGGTTATCCAGGGTAATCCATTGCTGTGATATGTAAATACAGGTGCTAGAATTGGGTATTCTAGAAAAATATTATATGTAATGGTATACCTAAGTTGACAATACACATTTACAAATTAAATTAAATATTTTATTTCTTCTGTGATAGTTCTGAGTTTTTTCATGTATATACTTATACACAAACAAGTTACAAATATTTTATTTTATAAAATACTTAATTATAAGTCAATTTTAATGTTTTAGTGTCAGTCCCAAAGTCTGTTTAAAGTGCAATTTATTTTACTTTATTAATTCGAATTTTTATTTAGAATTAAGTAATTTTAATATGATTTATAATTATTATTTTTATTAGGTATTATTTAAAACATTTTATTATACATAGAAATAAATAATAGTAAATTAAATTTTTTTATATATATTTGTTTAAATTTTTAACTGTTATTGTTTTATAATTTTAACAGTAATTTATTTTAATATTTCATTAAAAAGAATTATTGTCTGTATAAGCTAAAGAAATTTATAAATTCTAACAAAATATTTAAAAACATTTTTTTATATTTGTCACCAAGTTGTTATATCTAGTAATTGTTACATTTATTGATAAACACTAATTGTATATCAGTAGACAATTTAATCCTACCAAAATGGCTCATTAAAACTGATTAATATTAATGCATATTTATATATTATATATTTATATTAATTTTTTTACAATTGTCACTTAATTTATTGCATTTTTATATAATATGTTACTTTATTATAATTATTAATAATTAATATTATGGTCATTGTATTAATAAAATATTTATTATATACTTATAAAGTGTTATGTTCTTGAGTGTGCAAGTGTTTATTTACTAAATGTGTATTATGTACTTGGTTGTATTGCTTATAATTAAATTTATATATTATATGCTCTTTAATGTAATTTTAACTTAAGTATATTATAAAATGTAATTAATCGTACATTAAATGTCGCTTATCCATCTAAATGTATGATTTAGAAAAATTAAAGAAACGATTAAAGTATTTTAACAAGATAATGACTGAATAGAATATTAATGTAAAGTTTTTTTAAACATGATCTGTAAAACAAAATTACACCGAAATCACAGACTGATATTGTAATGAATTTTTTTCCAACTGGTAAACAATTATCATAATTTCATAATATTAACATTAACAATAATAATTGTTTTTTTTTTTTTTTTTTTTTTTAAATAAAACTAAAAATGTATTTTTTTTTTTTTATTGAAAAATTGTACATCAAAAAATATTAAAATTATTACATTTATTTATTAAAAGTCTGTTATTTTTTAATACATAAAAAGGAATTTATTATTTTTCAACTACCTTGATTTTGCTTATACATTATGTAGTAATTAGTAAGTATTTTTTAAATCAATTTTTATTTAGGTATATAGGTAATTTAAAGTATATTTTTTTAATTTTATATAAATAAAATGTAATATGATTATGAGTATAATGGGTATAATAGGTATTAATGTATTATGTAATAAATAATATTGTAATTTTAAAATCCAACGTGATAAAGAAATAATCTTCAAAAGATGAAAAACAATGATACAAACAAAACTAAATATTAAATAAACCAACAATATGGTGTAATAAATAACTGTAATGTATGTCTTACAAATACCGGTTACGTAATAGATGTTATGTAACATGTAAAAGTGATTATTTTTTGTCTTCCAGTAATCAGGGCGCCAACATAACAATTATAATAGGGTAGATTTATATGTTTTGCTTTCATAATTTAAATCTTACTCTTATCATTTTTAACAGATAAAACGTGTAAACAAGTAAAAGAACTTTGCTTACAAATTAAATTCAAAATTAATATTTCGTATTTTCAAGTTTAAGTATAATTTCATATTGATTTTTTTTTTTTTTGTCAACATAGCGCATCAATTAAATACCGAATGTATTTCGTTAGAATTGTAACAATAAAATAATTTTAACTTGTGTTTTAAATCATATTTATTAAAATGGAAAGTTCTAAAACACCAAAGTGTTTTCTATGTTCTACTACCATCTGCAAAAATTCTAAAATTTCCTTACATAAGTAAGTTATATGCTTGTACACGTATTAGCACTAGTCATTCTACTTATCCAATAACATTTTAATTATAATACTCATATAATGAGGTGTCTAAGAATACTACTCAAAAATTATTGATTATTTGAAAATTAATAATAATAGCATATAATATTTATTGGTTAAAGATTCCCATCAGATATAAAAACCCAGTCTTTATGGCTCAAGGCGTGTGGTTTAAGTGATAACAAATTTGTGCCAAATTTATTAATATGCTCTGCACATTTTACAAAAGATTCTTTTAAATCGTTTTATAAAAAGATTTTGAAACCAAATGCAATTCCTACAAGATTTACAAAAATATCAAAACAATTAAGGTAAGTTTAAAATAATAAATAATAGGTAGTGTCCATTGTAAATATTTCATTAATTTTTAGCAAATTACAAACCGATAATAAAAACAAATCTATTGAAATTAAATACTTAGACAATGATGGTTGTAATCAAAGTAGCAATAATCAAAATTGTAGTGATAATACAAAAATAAGTATGTAATATTTTATTTGTATATACAGTGACGGACTGATGGAGCTAGCTTTTGCGAGGTCCCAGGCAAAGTAAATTCAAACGTATATAGAATTTATTTTTGGTTAGCTTAAGTATATATAGAATAATATATAGTAGAATAATTAGTTTTATATAGGTAATAAGTTTAATGCATTTAATTATTGTGGTATTAGTATAAGGAATAATATTATAATAAATACAAAAATATAATACATTTTTGTTTTTTCAATACCTAGTCAATAAGTGGTACCTATGTTAAATATATAAATTTTTAAGTTTAAAATTAATAGTTTAGAATAGCGGGGCCTAAATACATTTGTGAATCGTGCGAGGCCTGGGACAACTGCCCCTATTGCCCCTTAGCACCGTCACTGTGTATATACTCAAAAATTTTATTTTTTAAGTACCCGGTGTCCAGTGAGTTTTCCTTGCCAGTAATTTTTGATCAGTTACATATTTTAAAACCTGATTTTTGCAACCTACTTATGTTAAAAGTCAAATAAAAAAGTCACAATTTTCATTATTATATTTTTTTATGTTCTTAAAATAAAATTTTTTACTTTCATATTAATTACAATTATTAAATAGTCAATTTATGATTTTTATTTAACTTAAAATTATAAAATGTAATTGAAAAAATAAAAATATAGGCCAAACTTATAGGTAAATAAAAAAATTAATTTTTTGCTCATTCAACGTTGAATAATACATTATCAACAAATGGTTAGCGGACATTACGTTTTAACCATTTTCGATTAATTAGAATTACAGATACCTATATATAATAAACAAATATATGAGTATATATATATCTGTGATTAGAATAATCTATTGTTATCATATTATCACATTAAAATGTTACATTATCATTTTCCAATTCATATATAATTACAATATTATGTTTGTTATGAAAATATATATATATATATATAAACAAAATATATCATAAATATTATATATATATACGAGGGGCAATCAAAAAGTAAGTTGCATTTTGCCATATTTTTTGTCCTGGTGAATATTTTTTGTTGAAACTTTGGGGTAACACTCTACACATTATACTTTAAACGTATTAATTCCTAAATTGATAGTTAGATGTTAAACTTATCAGTAACAAGTTGACAATCATGGCTACTGCTACTATTACGCCATCCAAAATTGAAATTCGTGCAGTTATTAGATTTTTATGGTTAAAAAATTATAAACCAGTACAAATACATGGGGAGGTGTGTGAAGTCTATGGTGATAAAACAATTTCGAGATATGCAGTTGAAAAGTGGTGCAATATGTTTAAAAATGGCCGTACGGATATCAATGATGATTACCGTGCTGTGGACGATCTCCCAACACGGTATTCATCGTTGATATCCGTTGGGCCTTTTTTTAAACATATTGCACCATTTTTCAACTGCATATCTCGAAATTGTTTTATCACCATAGACTTCACACACCTCCTTATGTATTTGTACTGGTTTATAATTTTTTAACCATAAAAATCTAATAACTGCACGAATTTCAATTTTGGACGGCGTAATAGTAGCAGTAGCCATGATTGTCAACTTGTTACTGATAAGTTTAACAACTAACTATCAATTTAGGAATTAATACGTTTAAAGTATAATGTGTAGAGTATTACCCCAAAGTTTCAACAAAAAATATTCACCAGGACAAAAAATATGGCAAAATGCAACTTACTTTTTGATTGCCCCTCGTATATGGTTATGAAACACCACAATTTACATGTAATATAAATTGATTATAAAATAATGATTTTATTTAAATTAAAAAAATTAATAACCAAGTACCGAATTATACTTTATAGAAATTAGTAATTCATCTATTAAAATTTTCAGAAAAATAAAATCTATTAATTGTCTATTTCAAAGTTTCAAAATTTTAATTAATATGAAAAGATTTTATTTTTTAAGTAGGTAGGTACTAAAAAAAAAAAAAAATTATAATAAAAAATGTGATTTGCATATACCTACATAAATAGGTTTAAAATATCAGATTTTAAAAAAAATGTACCATATATCAAAAGTTAATGGTGGGGACAAAAATTGTGAGACATCGAGCATATATATTTTTTATATTTATATGAATGTAACTTTTTAGATACCCATTCAATTAAAAATATTATAGAATCATCTACAGTTCCAATTATTTTTAATAATATGTTAGATGATTGGGAACCTTTTAAATGGAATTTAGAAAAATGGAACAATTTATTTAAAAACCAACAATTAGATTGCAGAAAAGGATTAATTACATGCACTAAAGTAAATTTAAATATTAAAAATTATTTTATTAGAAATTATTATTTTTATATGTATATTAGGAACCTTTATGGGAAAATAAATGTTCTCATGAAATTCATTCGTTTAATGAAATAATAGAAATGTCAAAAAATATAGAAAACAATGGGAGTTGGTTATATTTTGACTATAAATACATTGGTGAAAAAGTCAATGAAGAAATATTCCAAGTTTGCTGCATTTCATACATCATAAAATATTTATTATATTTTATTTATTTATTTGTTGTTTAACTTAATTTTAGTCCATATCATGGAAAAAATTTGGATATGATAATTTAACTGCAAAAGATTCAACTTTGTGGATTGGAAGTATTGGAGCTCATACACCATGCCATCAAGATATTTATGGTATTAATTTGGTAGCTCAAGTTCATGGAAAGTAAGCTTATACTTATTATATTTTAAATGTAAAATAAACGAAGTAAATACTTTTTTGAATGTAAAATAAACGAAGTAAATATTTTTTTGAATGTAAACATTAGCAAGTTCAAACTACTCTTGTTAGTTAAATTTATAATTACCTATATATAAATAAATATTTTATGGTAGAAAACGTTGGATTTTAATGCCACCTGAAATGGGAAAGTATTTAATGCCGTCTAGAATACCTTATGAAGAATCAAGTTGTTATAGTAAAATTAACTTTTCATGTCCAGACAATATTAAAGGTGAATTATTATTTTAATCATCATGAAAATATAATGTTTATATTATTTTGAAAATTATAGATATTGATGAAAATTGTAAATGTATATCAGTTATATTATCGCCAGGAGAAGTATTGCTAGTGCCACACAAATGGTGGCATTATGTAGAAAATTTAACTACAGCAATTAGCATAAATACTTGGATACCAATTCCTAAATATGATAATATGGCCCGATTAAATGAATCTGTAGTTCGTTTTATGGCAAGTAGTATTTGTACAGGAGTATCAGATAATATTCGATTACAATTATTAAATCCAAATGAAGTAATTGAAAAATATTTGTACAGATAATTTTAAGAATACAAGAAAAATATTTTACATTATTTTTTGATTTTTTAGATTTATTCATCATCTATGACTGCAGAATCTATTAATTTTATTAACCAGAGTCTCGAAATGGTAATATTCAGAAATCTATTCTTAATTTTCGTTAATTGAAATTTTCTTTTGTTTTAGATTAAACAAGAAAATAATGTTGATTCATTAGAACTAAATTCAATTTCTCCCATAAAATATGAGTTTAAAACCTATCAACCAGAACAACAGTTATGTAAAATTGAATGTGATACCAAATATCATAAAAAACACCACAAATCAAATTTATCAAATTCAAATATGAACATTGAAATTAGTCACAAATTATTGGATGCTATATGTAACGAAAATGTTATAAATCAAATTGTTAGCAACTTAATTAAAAATAATTAATAATCTACAACTATTAGTAGATACTTAAGAATATTTCTTTTAATTTATATAAAAGTATTTATCAAAACATTGTTCTTACTACACCAATATGTTTATTAATGATATAATAAAGTATTAATCTTGATTTTCATTTAATAAAACAATTATTTAAGAAGTATATATAATTTTGTATTTATTTTTTCAAGAAGAACCAACCTTTCTAGGAAATAAGTAATTTCCTAAGTATTATTCCTAAGTATTTTAATTAAAATTGTACTTACTTGCAGTGAGTAGTAATAGACCGAGTTGAAAGAACAGCAGATTCGAATTTCCAATGAGACGACTGGATTCTTTATGTCTTGTTGATAAATCGTGGACACTTTACTATTTAAGTTATCGTTTTATCGTACATCTTCCACATAAAATTAAAATAGTACTATTCTAAAGTGTAAAACTTTTCTATAAAAATGAGTCTAAATTATTTTATCTGAATTGCAAGTTTAATGTAATAATTTCGACATAATTCACATACATAATTTTGAGTAAAGTTTTTTAAAAGTTGCATAATGAAAATTAATATAGGAACTTTTTTGTTAAACTTTCAAAAGTTTAATAAATAATTTCATGAAAACTTATCATTGAATATAATATGAAAATGTATGGACAGCTTATATTCTACCTATATTATAATAAAACGAAATAATATTTTGTGATTGCTTGAATTGTGACGAGATATTGAGCGAGATAAGATTTAACTGTGTAGACAAAAGTATGAAGATAAATGCCTAACGAAATTGATCGATTCGTGTTATTGAAATCATAGAATACCTTATGACAAATATCGACATTTTTAAAAAATTATGTAGACTCCGTGTGTACTCATAAAAGTTCGAATAGTTAATGGGTGTCAGACAATCCTCACACGAAGAGTTCGATATGTTCCGACATTCCGACCCGATCGACCTCCGAGAGTCCGAGGCTCCCACTGAAATCGATTAGGTAGTATAGCAGCAAACGACGATTACCGGACGATGGTACGACGTTCGGCCCGTTAAGACTTTGGCGTTTCGTGTAATCGACAATAATATATCAGTGAAACAAACAAACATCGGAACTTGGAAATACTTAGGCATTTAAGGCAGATTATTCGATACCGCCAGCGTCAGCCAATGTGATTAAATCAGAATGTTATAACAGCCGTGTGATTGGACGTCGGGTTAAAAAAAAAAAGCGACAGTAGGATGACACGCCCATAATGCAATCGGTTTCGGCCGTACGATAGGCAATGCAACACGCTCAAACGGGGAAAACAAATAAAAATTTCTATTAAAACTATCGACTTACCCATTTCTCTATGTGCCTTCGTCCGTGACCTCTCGAGGATCCAAGGATATTTTAAATTTATTTCCAAAGATTCAAGAATTCGTAGTTTTATGTAAGTATACAATGTGAAATAGTAGATAAAGGAGTAAGCGCCTGATTATACTGCAGCAGCAGCCGCACTGCCGCAGCGCAAGCAAACATATAGGCAGTTGTTTAACTGAAAAAACCGGTTTTTTTTTCTAATTTTTTTTTTTTCGTAGAGAGTAGTAGAACATTTTGGAATACTTACAATATGCTCGCATACCTTCCTGCTGTATTGTCGCCATATGTTTGTGATAATACGAGTATATAGTCTAGCGTTAGTCTTTTTTTTTTTTTATACATCATATTTCAAAAATTTAAATAATGAATAATTTTTTTAAAAAAAGATACACACTCACATTATTTACATTGACGCAATAAGCGTTTTTTATTTTATCGGGTAAGCAATATTATATTATAATAATAAGTATAGTTAGTTATGCAATTATATAAGGTTAGGTTTTATATATTATACCGCTATTACCCCGTTTACATTGGACCTATAGATATAAGTTGTTTGTTTAAAGTGTAGGTATACCAACTTTTTTTTTTTAACCTTTCAATTCCAAAATTTATAATTTGAATTATGCAGATCGAATAAAATTGTCTATATTACATACAATTGTGTATAGCGGACGCAATCAAGTTGTAGCTGCAATAAGTCGCGAAATATATCTCTTAAAACAAACAAACAAACAAAAATCATATATTTAAAGAATACCTAATTTATATTTTAACTGTTAACGCTAAAAATGAAGATATATATGTAATTTTTATTGTATAGAAGCCATAAAAAAAATCATAAGTTGCACGTAATTATTTCTTCTCTGTACGTATATAATATTCTTAATAAGTATATATTATACTTACGTTTTTAAATATATAATACAATAAACATACTTTTAAAATATAGTTACTTAATAATTTTGAAAATTGTATTATTATATTTTTAATAATATATAAATCGTAAGCGTCGTAATATTTTATTGTAAATACATATTTCGTCAAAATTATACCGCGTATAAAATACTTAAAATACCGTCTAATACAATAATAATTTAACGAAAACATTTACACACCAATGTCCGTGATATCTAATAGTATATTATATTATTCTGAACTATAACCATGACATTGACGCCACCGTATCATTCATAATTTACACTTTATGTAATATATGTATACATAATATATACTTATATAACAATCCTTATAATATTATATAGTTAGTTTTATTGATATATACGCGTTATTTAAATTTATATACTTATCGAATTCAAGTTCAAATTATAATACATTCACATCAGACTTAAAATATATAGGTATAAAGTATAATATTTATTAAGAACGATATTAACGTTTAATTATAAAAGTATATACCTATTTGTATGTAAGTATACGCATACACTTATATTATGGATATTATGATAAACGTGTATATTTTTAATGAATATATATTTATAATGATGCGTCAGAATTATGAATTAATATGAAATTTAATTCGTCAATACATATTTATATATTATAATATACTCGTATATACAACATACAGTATAACCGTATAAGTATTCGTTTTAAAATATTTAGACGTTTGTATATATTATCACGTTTAGTCTCAAATAAAAATTATTGTAATATTTCTCCCATCATGAATCAATTACGATAATATTTTGTACGCCACTGTATAAAGTGTAGTATTATTTGTAACCAAATCCGTTAAAACAAATATTTTTTTCTTTTTTTTTTAAAAAAAAAAAATTGTATAGTTATAGTCAGTTTTTCTCTGACAATAAAAAAGTCAACATAATATTATCAATTATTTTATAAAAATATATTGATTGAGCTATATACACAACTATAATATTATATACAAGTACAGCAGCAAGTATTTTTTTTAATTATAACGTTTAGTATTTAATGTAATTATCAAAAATATAAAAAAAAATATACTTACAAAAGTGATTGCAATTTAAAACATTTTATCTTGAGTTTAATATACTTTAGCACAAATTAATTTATAAGTACACGAGTATACTAAAAATATTTTTAAGTAATATATAATTATAATATTCTATAAAGGTTATTCCACATTTTAATATTTATACTTTCATAGTATATTCTTAATAAAATATGTTTGGATCAACGAATATTGCAAGTTTAACGAAATTCGATAAATTATATTACATATTTTTAACTAAAATTTTTAAAATTATTTTATTCTCGTATAATTTTGATTTTATATGAACACTATATAAATTTGTTGTTAAAATTGTGTTTATAAACAAGATTGAAAATATGTTGGACAATGAACATATTATAATTATTTGTGGTAAATGTGAATGGCGAATAAAATAAAATGGAAATATAAAATTGTAATATTGGTTCAACATATATTATTGTTACTAATAGAGCAATAGAGTAATAGAGTAATATAGTATAAATAACTTATTATACTGTATAATAAACTATATACAGAGGACAAGTTTAATGTGAAATATTTTATGGGCGTTAATAATTTTAATGAAGAATGTATTTATTTGTTTATACATGTTAATATATTATATACCTGTATCTGTATAGCCGTATAGTATTGAATAAAAGTAAAACCATTTTTTAAATTAAAGTTTATATACTAATATAAATATATAATAACAATTAACATTGTAAAATCTGTAAAGTTAGTATATGAGAAATATAAAAAAAAAAATTTGGCGTTATATAGTACATACTATAGACAGGGCACTTGACCTTTCTTGAAAAAATAAAATTTCCTTATAATTAAAATAAATCGAAACTTACTAAAATCTAACTTTTATAAGTATAAAAACACGATTATTGTTTTGACGATTGTATTAAGTCGGGTTTTACTTTGTCTTCGCATATGAGTGTCACATTTCTCATGTTTCATATATAATACTAATACAGTCTGAATCAAATTGTATATAGTATAATATATAGTCACGTATTTACGGATTTATACGTTCAAAATTTTCATTCCATATTATAATATAATGGTAATATTAATGTAAAATTACATTATTAACTATACAGCAGAGTACCTACATAGTATATTTATAAAATAATTTTTTCAGTAAAGTAATAATTTTCATTTTTCCTAGAAAAATTAAATTAATTTCGTGAAATGTTGCAGTAGGGTTGCCACCTATCATGGTTTCACCCGGATAATCCTGGTTAATGGTTTACATATAAATCTAAAGGCTACGGGTTAAGTAAATTATTATCCGGGTCGTTATAAAAATTAGTACTATTTATATGTAATTTATCGATGAGCAACAATATTTTTGTGTATCATACATTCATACCTATACGCCAAAATACAAAATAAAATACGATTTATTGACTTCTGTCTTCTTGTTATAGGTATAATAAAGATGTAATTAGACTAAATAGTAAATTAAATACTATAGGTAATAAAAAAATATTTTTCACCTTTTTTAACTTTTGTTTTTTTTTTTGTTTTGCTTATCATACTATCTCCGGATTTGCCGTCTTTCATGCTAGCTCTACACTCTCGCCGAGGCAACGCGACTACGCGAGCACGAGAGTGTAGAATGTAGATGCAGCCCTCGTGTCGCCTCGCCTCGTCTCGCCACGACTCGTCAACGCTCCGCTAAATGTCGGTTTTTTTGGCGTGAATCAAAGGCCACGAGGCACGAGGGGAGATGTACTAACCACACTCTCGTGCGAATATTTAGATATTAGATGTAATATAATATAATGTAATATTATTATAATGTAATATAAATATAAATACTTTAGTGGTTTGCTCAATATGGATATGATTACTGTCTATTATTGAAAAAGTATGATGCGAATTCATCCCTTATTTGGTTTGCGTTCATTGATGATCTTCATCAAACCAAATCAACCAAATATGACGAACAAAATAAGTGAAGCATTTTACATTGCTCATGAAAATGACAATTTCTGATGATTTTTTTTAAATAAGTATAAAAAAAGTTTTGTTTTTATTTTATTTTTATTATAAAAGTGATTTTGTATTCTTTTTTTTGTAAAAATGTTTATATTATTATTAAATTAATTATATTCTAATTTATAGTCATTTTTATTATTAATTTTACCTTTATTTCGTCTTTAAGGAGGTCATTAATTGCAGCAAATACTTCTGGCACGATTTGCGAAATTAATTGACTTGATACTTTAAATAAAAAATGTAAGCTTTTAATGCTGTCTCCTGTAGCTAAAAATCTTAATGTGATGGCTAGTCTTGTCTTGGCAGGAATTGCTTCTCTTAACGTCTTAACTGAGTATCTTTTTTAGATATTTTAGGTGATATTTTGTTTTAGGTGGCAACCTTAGCTTGTAATATTTATTATATGGTTGTTTAAGGTTCTGCTTGTGCATTTATGATAAATTATATAGGTAATGAATTTGTACGATTTGATGTGAAAAATTTAGTTTCATTTTACTATTTAGACGTGACTGTGACTTATACATAGTTATATAAAATATAATATATATTTGTAAATTATTATTCTATGTGTATATTTGTATATATCGTAGGTGTATGTATACACTATATTTGTCTTTTTATTGATTTAATTTCTTGTAGTTATAAATATATAAAATAATATAATTACTTTGGCTTTGGCTACTTATATAGTATTAGTATATAATATGCATTGAAATTATATTATACTGAAATATATCATAGTAAAAATAAATAATAATAATAATAATAATAATAATAATAATAATAATAATAATAATAATAATAATAATAATAATAATAATAATAATAATAATAATAATAATAAATAATAATAACATAGATAAATATATATATATATATATATATATATATATATGTGTGTGTGTGTATGTGTGTAATATATATTTCATAAAATATTAAACAACAAATTATCATTTGATTAATAAATTCATCTATATTTTGATTAAAATTCAAAGGTGGGTTTAAAATTTGAATACGAATTTCATCATCTTCCCTTTTATGTATTTCACAAAACAATGTATATATATAGTATGCATTTTCTGACTTATTTACTTAAATAATTTACTATAAGGAAATTATAATAATTATTATTATAATTATAAAATAAATTTCACAGAGTTGATAATAATTTTTTAACACTTGTCACTGAACCCAGCAGAAGATCGACGTTTTCTTCGTAAAGACATTGGAAAAGGCTTCATTTCCATTCTTTCCTAGAAATAATCATAATAATTACATTTATATAATTATAAATTATATATATATATATATACTATTAATTAGTATATTAATTAGTAATATTATAGTACTAATATATACATAATACATTAGAAGTAATATGAAATTATTTTTAATTTTATTAAAATATTTAAATAAATAAAAAATATACAATACAATTTATTGATATTGAAAGAAAAATTGCATTAAAATTTTCCTAAAATTTATTTATACTAATATATTATTATTTATTACATATACCTATTACTTTAATTTTGATATTTTATTAATTTTTAAATATTAAAATAAAACGTAATTACTTTTTAAATGTTTACTCTTTAAATTTCATTTATTTTCTGGGCAGTAAAATTATTTTTAGTATCAAATTTTAACCTGTTTGACCACTTATCTATAGACATAGATAAAATAATATATTTATAATATATTATTTTTGAATGAAAACTTATATAATTAATAATAATAACGTGTAATATATAAATACTGCTTGCAATATTATCGCTATATTCTATATCTATAGTATATAATATCAAACTGATAAACAGGTTCTACAATATGTAGATGGATTTATTAAAAAAAATAATTATATACGTATATATTACATATTTTCTAATCTTAAACAAGTAAACAACTATAATTTGTTTACCTCAATCGCGTAAGTTAATGACACTTATATTTTTAACTTTAGCGTTTACGAATATATACTCGTACTTGTATTTGTCATCTTCTAATATATGTAAATTAATAAAATGTTTTATTTAATATATTGATTATACGCAGTTATATTGATATGTGTACAAACATTTGAGTGAAATATAGAAATATATTATAGTAGGTACTAGGTATAAACGTATAGCAATATTATATAAAAAAATATGAATCATTAAAATATGCTAATTATATATTATAGGTACCTACTAGATATATACAAAGAAGTCCAAATACTTTCATTGAAATGCCTGCAAGATTCGACAAATCCTTTAGGTATTACCAATTGTTCCTATGTATATATGGACAAAGTCCGAATATCGGACCTTTAAACGATCAATATATATTTATAATATAGTAAATCCTAGGAACTATAGGATATGCAAAATAAAATAGTCATAAAGCCCTATGGAGGATTGTATATATTTACTTTAGACATTTACAATTGAGTAATTGATAAATATTTTATAAAATACAAAAATAAAGTTGTGGTAACGGTAAGTATAATGTTCTATAGGGATTGGTTAGCAATATTAGCTATATTTAAAATTTAAAGTTCACAAAAAATATAATATTTTAATTTTAACCATAAGTATCTACATGAACTATATAGGTATATATAAAAATACTATACTTACTATAATAATTAATGTAAAATAAATTATTTAATAAAAACGAATAGAATGAATATATTTTAAATTAATTATAAATTTAAATATTTTACATATATATCGTATAAATATATAAGGAACAAGATACAAGGTAAAGGTACCTTGTATATACCTATCTACACACATATATATATATATATTATACATTAATAGTTATTTCACCAATTTTATATAAGTTAGTTATAATTTTCCATTAATTTAATTGTTCTATACTTGTATTTATTAATTTATTATATTTAATGATACGATTATATGCGTACTTTGTCTAAAATAGTTTTTATATTTATATTCATAAATTATTATAATGTATATAAATTAAAATATTTATAAACGATGTTAGTTTAATATCGTTATTCAGTCGTAATACAATTACTCCTATTATATTTACATTTGATCGAAACTTCTTTCGAAACCTTAAAACGGTCAAATAGGTAGTACATATAAGTATATTACACGGCTATATAGTTGACACTCCTCATATCTCCTTCTCGTTCATGTTACATGGAACTATTGGTGTATATATATATATATATATATATATGTATACGACATATTATACCTTATATACAACGTTTTGTAAACAAATTATCCCGTAGGGAACTTAAAGTCAATTTAAAAAAATAATCCAAATGATTGTTTGGCATGTAAATATATATATATATATATATATATATATATTTAATTCTTCATATCCGGTAGCGTCGAGAATAAAATAATATATTATAACTATTAATTTCTGCAGAGATAATATTAAATTATATGTATTTATATATAGGTACACTTTGAAGTCAGATATTGTATTATCTATTATGTACATTTACCAATCACAAACATTTAATTAATATTACTACAGATTAATATAGTATTTAATAAGAAAACGATTCTATGTTCGCATACACCAAACGATGAAATAATGAAACATATAAAATATAATATATACCTATATAACTTATTGATGATACTTGATACACGTATACGAAAAAATAACGTCTGCAAATATTTAGATAGAAAATTACGAAATGTAAAATATTATTTCGTGTTGACTATAATAGTTTATAACTCATAAGTATATAAATATAATAATACAATAATGTAATAATATATTGTTGACTTTTAAACTGTATTTTATTATTTATACTATAATAATATATGTGTATATTATTTTAAAAACTTCTAATGTAGACCGTAAAATAAAATTTATATATGTATATTGATTACTGCAAATGTCAGATATCATATTATTAAATATTTAAAAAAAATATATGTATATACTAACTATATATTATAAAATTATTAAGTATAATAAATGTTATTTAATTAGGTAATGTTTTACTCGTAAAAATACATTTATCTCAAAATTATAGTTCAATTTATATGTTTATTCGGAATACAAATCAAATGTAAAGATAACTTATTAACGGAAAAATAATATTGAAATAAAATAATATACCTACTACAAATAATAAACAATATTTCAATTGTGTTATTTTTACTATACGGCTATACTTTATTTGTTCAGCGATATAATAGGTAGGTTTATATAAGCAGTAATACAACCCACGCGTAATTCTTTGTGTTTGAAGCTAGGTATTTTTATGATTTAGGTATATTGTATACATACAATAAGCATTATACAAATTCAATATTGAATAACATCAGACAATTTCTACAAATTTTACAATATTTTTATATTTACTATTATTAATTATTATCCAAATTAATAATAATTGTTAAAATCATATCCGCAATTGGTCATTATATATTGTTAGAATACAAATAAATATTTAAAAACGATTTATATCGAACATGAAAGTTAAACGATAGTATACGTTTATTATATAAATATATAATTAAACATTAAATTATCTTCAGCCATATTAGGTATATATATAATACTTGTATTATAGTTGTATATTAATAATTACAGCTGTGTTGAGTATTCTGGTTCAGCAATCTTATATTACATTGTTATTTTAATTTTAAAAATGAAATTGGCTTAAAAAATACATTTATCTTTTATAGATAAAAGTGAAATATAAAAATTGATATAATATAATAATAGGTGTTCAGAATATTATTGTAATACTATTGAAAATGTACATAATGTGTACTTAATTCAGCTAATTTTCACAGTTTATGCGACGTTGAAGTTTGTATATAAAATAAATTTTATATATTTCAAATTTGACTTACGCCTTTATTTTGTCTCTGCTGACGCATTAGTTCGAGACGTGCTTCTTGAATGGCCTCCCAGAGCTTAGCTTCGGACATAATTTGCCTGCTAAGCTCTTCGACAGCTGGCTCCGAACGGAGATCTACTAACGTGGCCATTGATTCGTCCGATCTCTTGCGACCACATCCTATAATGAATTAAAATATGCATAAATATACTAACAGTAAACGGTAAAAACATATAAAAGCGTATAATATATTTTAATGATTGTAATCTTTTTGATTTTACAATGGAAATATAGCGTTATCATTATAATTATGATTTTTCCTTTTAATTATTATCTGTAAAGATCTCGATTAAAGCTAATTAAATTAATTTTTATTCATGTTTATTGTAAATGCAAGTACCTATATATACGTAGTTCTAACTGGCGTATCTATAAATTTTCATTTTATAAATTAAAAGAAAACACATTTTTCTGTACACGCGCTTGTATTTGAATGAAAAATTTAAAATTACAATATATTTGATTAATTAAAAATTTAAAAGTAATAATCGTCGTAGTAAGGTAAGTACCTAAACAGTCGCGTGTTACCGGCTCTATATCGTTTTTGCGTGTTTAAAACAATTTCGTATTACCTACTGTTTTTCTGTGTACAGTATATACCGCATAAAAGTAATAGATTGCAATAAAATAATATTAATATTTAATATTATTTATTTATTATATAATTTTTTTTTTAATTTTAAAAGTACATTTCTCGTATAGACATTCAATATTGAATTAAATGTTAAAATTTGAAATAGGTACACCTGAATTCTGAAAACTATTCCCTTATAAATGTTTTCCTTTCTTTAGCAATCCAATGATTTACGATATTGATTAAAAATTTACATATGCCTAGGTATTCTTAGTCAATAGCATTGCACTGGTAAGTAACATAAGTGACAGTGACCCGTATCGAATGTTAAATTCAACGAATTTTTTTATTCTTTCTTTTTTGTTTTGTATTTATTTTATATTCCTATTAAATATTCTCTCATCTCTTTGTTATACTTAAAATTTACATACATTTATTATATTTTATTTAAACATTTATGGAAAACCTTATAAATAATATTATATTATAGACTAACGACAAAATTCACATAAATATATATATATATATATATATATATATATCTGTAGCCTGTAGGTAATAACATTCAATATTTAAATAGTAGATACACGATACAAACAGGATGATTCCGTATATATATACAAGAAAACTTGATTTTTAAATATATTATTCTTAAAATTATTATTTATTATTCGTTTATTATATAATAATTTTTTTCTACGTTTAAAAAATTAAATCTAAATTTTAATTATAACAAAGAAAAAAGTTAATGTACTAATATAATGATTTTATATATTGGATGTATATAATATATAAATTATGATGGTTTTATAAATTTTTAATTATTATTGAGTAAATTGAATTATGTATATAATTATACAAATGCGTATATTTCGTAGTAAATATAATATCATGATGCGGTGTATTATATTTTTGTGTGTTTCTTAAACTACATAAATTCTTTATTATAACATTATATTATAATAATCTACGAATGTTAAAATAAAACATTTATAATAAATTATAATTTACCGAAAACATATCTTTAAACAAAAATCTTTGATGTAGCCAATATAAAAAACATATTTTATACATGTATACAGAATAATAATATATATACCTATATTATATATAGAAAAAACGTTTAAAAGAAAAATAATAATCTAAAATTTGTATTATTATTTTTACAACTTATTAAAATATTATTTCTAAATATTATTCGGTATTTTTGTGTTTATTTATTTATTTATTTTTTATAATTTGATATTCATTGCGATTTATGTTTTGTAAAATAAATTATACATTTTATAAAGGAAATAATATAGTAGGTATCAGTGGCGTATACAGGGGGGGTGGTTGGGGGTTGTGGCCCCCCCCCCCCCCCCCCCCCCGAAAATTGTTAAATATTTAAATAATATTAGAATCTCGTATATATAGATAATAAAATATAATTTTTTTTTGTTTGTTTTTAAGTATGAAGACACTTTTACTATACGAAATAGCATATTATTCCGGTTGGAAAGTGGAAGTAGTTGTTACTTTATTTAGGTCATTTTTCGAATTTCTTATAATTTACTCTAAGAAGTAGAAAAAACGACGAACAACGACGAAAAAACTGCATTTTTCAATAAAACTGAGATTTTGACGAATTCGATTTCAATATTTCACGATAACTCGGGCAATTTTGAAGTTAGAGACTTGAAAATTTGAACGGGTGTTTACATTGGTACTATATATATGTGGTAAAATTTTGGAACCGTTGCGTTAATTTTTCTACAAAATATAGGACCTTGAATATTTTGTAAAATTCTCGTTTTTATGTATATAACGTTTGATAAAATTGGCAAATTTAAGCATTAAGGTCTGAAAATTTTATTGAAGTGTGTCTACATATTACTTAATATCTTATTAAAATATTAGAAAAATAGTCACATTTTTTTTATAGCTGTTTAAAGTTGATATTTTTAATTTTTTTGTTTTTTTTTTTGGTTTTATGTCTGAAGACACTATGACTTTTACTATCCGAAATAATGCTTCGATTTTTACGAATAGCAAATGTTTTCGGTTGAAAAGTGGATGTTTTTGGTACTTTATTTAAGTCATTTTTCGAATTTATCAAAATTGACCTTATGCGTTTGAAAAAACTACAAAAATACGGCAATATATTAATCAAAACCTACATTATACTGAACTTCGCTCAGAATCGTTTTTCGAATGCAATGGTTCATCATTACATTCAAATTCTAATTAAAATTAAACGCTACGATTTTCACACCTATATCCCTGCGGCAGGGGATAACCTTCCCTTATTATTTCTATAATTAGCATAATAAATAATTAATAATATTAATAATGAATAATCTAATAATAACAATAAATACAAACAAAATTAAAAATTATTTAATTTGTAAATTTTTTTTAACCCCCCCCCCCCAAAAAAAAATCCTGAATACGCCACTGGTAGGTATATCTATATAGTAAATAATGTAATATGTTTTAGATTATTAAGTAGCAATTTCAATTAATTTACATTTTAATATTTATTGCAAAATATGTACTATTTATGTTTATTTATTATAATATTATAAAGTTTTTGTCTTATAATTAAAATTTATAATGAAATTTAATAAAAATAATTTTATTGTTTATGTTTATATCGTTTTATAATAAATTAATGAATTTAATAAAGGTTAAAAGTGTAAACATAAAAAATATTCTTATTTTTTTTTTTTTGCAAAATATTAGTTTAAAATACTTTAAAGCACAATTAACACTAATAAGTAATAATATTGTGGCATGTATATATATCATATATTACCATTATATATATATATATATATATATATATACTCGTAATATAATAATTTTAGTAGTTTTTTTCATAATCTTACCTGTAAATGCGTTACAAAAAGGTTTTTTCCTCCTGATTGGTTCCGCTACTGGATTATCATTGTCGTAATACTGTTTAAACAAAATCATATTATAAAACGAAGATTAAAGAACTGTAAACTCTTAAATTTATGTTCAAATTTGATATGCTATATGTTACGAAAAAAAATTGTCTTTTAAGGTTTTAATATAATTCATAATAAACGATTAACGTATAATGTTGTATAGGTAGGTATATTAAATATAAGTAATCCATATTTGGAGTTTTCGAATTATTTTTATAATTATTTAGTAAAATTAACGATTCTTTTCTACTCCTATATAGAAAAGAAAATATATAAATTTTAGGAATTGAATATAGGTACCTACCTATATATGCAAAATGTATATACGCAGAATAGGGTAAACATGGAAAACGTTTTGGTCATCATGAAAGCAAAATATTAAACACAAAAGTTTATAGGTAGAAAACATCAACTAAGATAGGGTTTTTGAAATTTAAATCCTTAAGGGGTTTAAAAATGGAGTTAAAGGAAATAAAATGGAAAATCGTTATTTTTTTTTGATAAAATATTATTATTATTATTGACGATATGAGAAATGATCTGCACAAAATAAATATATTTTGTAAAAGTTTTATGAATTTTGCGGACCATAAAATTATCGAAGGTGGGTTGGGGCATTATCAAAGCCTTACATCGAAATATAGTGAAAGCTACAATTTTAACTGAATGTGTGAAAACTGAAAGGGGAAATAGTATTTGTACCACGAATTCCTTTAATTCCGAACGATCTTCCATTCGAATTTAAACGATTACAGTTTCCCCTCAAAGTCTCCTTTGCGATAACTAAAAATAAATCTCAAAGCTAGACTTCAAATTTGCGGGAATATAGATTTGAGAGAATATAGGTACTGTTTTTCACATGGGCAATTCTATGTAGCTTGCTCACGCGTAAACTCATCCAATAGCTTAGTGATTTTGGCCTTAATAAAAGATTAGTGAAGAATAATGCTAAATATATTAGTATGACATATTTTTTAAATCACCACTGCTTACAACTATCACAAGCGAAGCCGTAACTTAAAATTGTAATTAATAAAATAATTAATGATAATAAAAAATGCTGCAGCTTAATAACTAATATAATAATATCTATATATATATTAAACACTTTTTATTTTTTTAAACAATCTTACTTAAATTTTATTGCCAGATAACAACAATACATACATTTTTTTTTATACTAAATCCTGGCAACGACGCGTTTTTATCCTAATTCAACTATAGTGTTTTTATAATATATAACTACATTTTCAATCATTTCCTATAATTAATACCTACGCTTTATAAAATTGTATAAATATATACAGGTACCTACTCGTAAAGATACGAATAAAAAATAATCTCAATTATAAAACAAGTTTTAAAAATTATTAAAATTGTTAATAAATATTGTTTTAATTTTATAATATTTTACCCTTTTTTGCATAATGACGTCATCGGCAAGCACTGATTGTACTAGTGATACCAGTATACTCATCCAGACAAGGGTTAATATTGTGGGATTCATGGCTGTCAATTTAAAAACATATAATATAATATTATAATTTATAACAAATTCCAAAAGCAACTAACATTTATAATACTTAAATATTTTTAAATTCGATGTACATAAACAAATTATCATGTAATAAATTTATTATAAAATTTAAATTAAGAGAATAAAAATCATATTAGCATTACGTAATAGGTAAGTAATAGTAAAAGAAAAATTCCGAATTTAGTTTATCGTTTAGTGTTCATGTGGATCAAATTTAATGTTCATGTAAGCTTGAATAAAATTACAATTTCATACTGATGAATTTTTATTTTTTTTTTAAATATATATATATATATACCTAATCACTATTTTAAACCCATAAAGTTGAAGATAATTGAATATAGTATAGTAACAAAATTCGCCTAATATATACGTATAACATTGTATAAGTATCAAATAGTTTCTGGAAGTAAAAAATTCATATTTTTTTATGTCGCTCTCATACAAATTTAATTAACTCGTGGGATATATGCATTGTAAACGGGTATATTAAGTTATTGATAAAATGATAACTAGATTTATTCATTTTATTTGGAATTTTGTAAAAAAAAAAACAAAAAAACACCATCAAAATTTTGTTTAACCATTTATTTAAAGTAAAATTGAAATTTATTTTGTTAAATAGAAGACAGCATATTATCCTGCAGATAACCTTATAAATACATTTATTTTTTTATTATTTTTTATTTTGTTGTAAAATAATTTTATTAATATAAATATTATATGATTTAAATTTACGATTTTAAAATTTATATAATTTTACTTTATTTATATGTATTTAAACAAAGTATGATTTGTAGAAAAAATAGTAGCTAAATCTGAATATATATATTAATATAATTGATATAATTTGTACTTATTTATTATTTTTAAATAATTAGCATATATTAATATTTGGAATACGTCCACGAATATTATTATTATATTACTCAACAAGTATTTTTATAAGTCAGATATGAGTATTTAAGAAAATATAATAACGATGGATAATGAAAAATTATATTGTAATTTACTATTTCTATGAACTAATTATATATTATTTCAACGAGATTATAAATTTCTAAATTATTTAAATAAATATAAAAATTAATTTAAGTTCGATTAAAATGTTTAATTTCTTTATAAATATGTTAAATTATTTTATAATATAATATAAATTGAAATTTATATATTTCGAATTCATTAATTATATTATAATATTAGTTAAATAAAAAAATATTTCATAAAAACAATAAAAAAACGGAAATATTTTTAAATTTATATTTTGTTTTTTTTTCGGTACCCAACTTTAATTTAAATTAAATTAAATTTTGTCAAATGACTATGCTTACCTGTCACGAGTCCAATGCACATTTGGATCAGAAACACAAAACCGAACAAACACAGCGAGCGTTTAAATGTCGGTTTTTATATAGGTAAAGTTTTTCGCAGCGTCCGCAACGAGCGCTTTTCATTATATACGCGCGCAGACAAAAATATAAGACACATAGCGGTCGCGAGAAAAAAAAAATGCCGATTTTATAACAAAAGTATAAAACCGCTTCCTTTCTCGTGATGTGTGTAAATATGTATAAATGTATACATTTATATACAAGCGACAAGCCGGAATAACGGCAAATTATGGTTAAAGTTAGATTAGGTTAAAGTATTATTAGCGGGATGTTTGATGGGATGGTCCTAGAGGACGCCAACACCCTCAAAAAAGTATTATTATTCCATATCGGATGTTTCGTTAAAGAAAAAAAAAATATTTAATAAAAATTACCGCACGTTTATCGCAATATAATATATAGGTACACGTTTGCACATGTTTTTGTTGAGTCGTTATATACGTATATATCCACGTCCGAAACGTGCATGCACATCAATTCACCTGTCCGAATACTTTCAAATTCCGAATGAATTATCGGGAAAAACAATTTTCGGAGTATCCGTTCGAAGTATGAAAATAATAACCCATAAAAAATAAATAAATATAAAAATGAAATAATATTAGATATTATAATAATACGTGTGCCTTGTAAATCTCTGTCGAATCTCTCAAGTGGTTTCCTATAATACTCACATTTATTATTTATAATATAATACGTATTCATATTATACGCATATTATAATGCCCATTACCATACGTAAGACGTGTCGAAAAACAATAACGCACAGTATCGTTTATCATGCGCCAATTAAATATTATAATTTAAAAAAAAAATTTGTTTTAAAAGTTTGTAATTTAATATTATTGATATACATTTAATCAGTAATAACTTAAAAAAAACCCCAAGACCAACAAAAAATATACTTTTATTTTGTATATAATATTATAATTTATACGTATTTGGTTAACAATATGTTATCATCCTATACGCAGTATATTGTATACCAAACGCCTAATGAATGCATTTAGTCAATATAGGTACATAGAAGATAATATATACCTTATATGTACCTACCTATTATATATTGTTAGTTTATGATGGTTTATAAATATTATTTTCGTTATTGATAGGTATAGACATGTGACCTTTTAAGAAATTCGATTTATTGTTGAGAATTTCTTTCAAAACTTCGAATACTTATTAAAATTAATAAGAAAACGTTACACCTTATACGCATAAATCTTTAAAAACCTTACACACAATAAAGCTCCATACGACAGATATATAAAGTATAAAAATATGATATATTGAATATTTTAAATTTATAACGATAATACTCGTATATATATTATATTATAAAATATATATTATATTTGACGATTTATATTAATTGTATTATAATAACCTCATAAAATCATGATAGGTTTTTACCTATATAAAATATTGTTAATTTTACATTTAATTAATTAAGTATATAATATATATATAGTGTATTTTATAAACAATATAATGATATGACATATGTAAAATGCGAAAATAATGTTGAACTTGTAGCGATTAGATATGTAAAAATTTTAAATAAAGTATAACTTATATAAGTGAAGTTTATAGATACTTATACATATAATAAAATCAATCCGGATATCGTGTAAACAACATTTATATTGTATTCAAATATGATATTGAAATTTAACGAAGATGAATCCAAATTTTTTTTTTAAATTCAGAAACAAAAATTAAACATAAAGTAATTATGTTTTTTTCAAATATAAATATTATTATATTATTAGATTTTAAAAATAATATCTATAAATGTCAGAAATTATAGAGATAATGTAAATGAACACTATATTATATACAATATTATTGGACAATTTTAATTTTTTAGTAACACTGTTGTATACACTGTTACCTATAAAGGTATACAAATTTAATAAGGATAAACAAATTGTTTAATCGACAATCAAACAAAAAACAATTTATTATTTTTAGAACATAATTAATTTTAAATTATTAGTTATATGAACACAGTTTATTATTTACTTATCTTCTGAATTTCATTCAGCAGTAGTAATTGTTTTTCTCCGATTTATGATGTTGAACCTTCATTTGATAAAATATTATAAGTTACAACCGAACAATATAATTGTAATTTACAGCAAAACCAAATTACCTATATATACTTGTAGACGTAATTTAAATATACAAGATTAAATTAAGGAATCGTGCTAATTTCAGTTAATTATTAAAATATAATAACTACGGTTATAAAGAATATAGCGGGAATTGAGAATTGCAGAGAGACGTTATAAATCTATGTGATGGATAATTGAAAATAAAATAAACTATATAAGATATAAGAATATAATTTAATATGATTTGCACATGTCATACGCCTGTTTTTCATTTCTTATTAAATTATTATTAATACTAACTGTCTTGTCCCTTACGAATCCTTCTTGTATACGAAATTTATATATTTTTACTTTATAGCACGATCTCGTTGGTACATAGAATGCAATAATAATTTTTAAATTTTTTATGCATTAGGTATAGTCACATGCAAACTCTACTTAAAACTTATATTGATTATTTATATTATATATACCTATATAGAAGGGAAAAATAAAATATTAAGAAACAAAAGATTCTAACTAATTAATTTTCTTGAATTGATTTATTGAATTGATAAATAAATAATTCTGGTAAAGATAATAATAATACCTATGTACATATACCTACACATTACGAAGAAACGGCAAAAACAATTAATTATTTTACTCTTATTAGAATAAAAAAAGAAAAACTAATAATGACATGTTTTTAGAGTTTTCGAATGTAAATACTTTTAAGAAAAATAAATAAAAAGAACAACGTTGACCTTTTTTGTTTTTTCATACACAGAAAGAAAATGCTGAAAACAAAAAAAAAAAAACGCCGTGATATGTCGAATTGTCTGCAGAATAAAATATTTCGTATTAAGTAGTTTTTTGTAATTACAAAATAGTTTATTCAGCTTATTGTAAATTAATAAAATATAAAAATAATAATTTTTATCGCCATAAGTGAGCTATTATACCTAGGATTTAAATAAATTAGTGATTAATGTTTATATATACCTATCATCTAAACGCGTTGTCAATAGGTATTATTTGCATTAAATATAATATTATAATAAATCATTTGTTCTATCGTTCTATGCCTTTATTCTCTATAATTCTATATATATGGATAAAAACAGTAAAAGAATTAGGTTATTTTTATCTACTTAAAATTTTAATCTCTGTTTCTCTAGTGTCTAGTTTTATTTATGTATTTATTATTACGTGAATTCCAATTTGAATAAAATTTCAATTGAACTTATTAAAATATTGTATAATAATATATTATATCATTCACCTAGGCAATACCTATAAGATATTAAGATCTCCAAAAACGTATGAAATTAGAATTTAAAAATTCCGCATTTGGTCAAAAAATTGTGATACCTAATCGGAAATAATGGAAAAATTTACTACGATATATATATATATATATAAAATAACGGTGTAATTATCGCGTAATAGAAAAAATGAATTTTGTACTTATAAATAATAATATAATGCCCCCGGGTCACGAAAATGTATTTCGATCATTACACTTAATTATTAATATTCGGACGCCTTCAGCAGTTCGTTAATTGCTAAGTAATTGTATACAATCCTACAAAATATAAATATAAGTATTGCGTTTCTGACCCCCGCGCAACAAGCAATCACGAATGAAAATTTAAATAATATCATAAATAGGAACGAATAAATTATAATGAGCAAAATTTACGGGAAAACTTCTCAATAGCGAAACGTTTATAATGAAATATATCGTGCGTTGAAATTTTCATATTTTGTCTCGGGCTTGACAAAGGTACAAAGCTGATAGTGAAAATTATTGCCGTTTATAGTTTCGGGTTTCCGATGTATCATTATTTTCGTGAAAACGTAAAACAGAAAACAACGAAAGGCGAAAAAAAATAAAATTCAACAGCAATAATATTACTCCTGCTACAGAAATATATTTTAGTATTTTACTCGTAAATATAATATTTTTAATATAGTAATATGTACCTATATTCATTATTCATAATATAATATAAAAATATCCTACGAAAACATTAAACAGAATACAAACGTATAGAAATATATCATAAATATATAAATTTATATGATGTATACGAGACTACGTGAAAGATTGCCCGCCGCATTCGTTTATATACGATAACGAAAAAATACAATATTATTGTTATTTGTGATAATACAAATATGTAACCTAACCGATGGATAAAAAAAAAAAAAATACACAAAAATTATCCGAAATTGTTATGTTTGTATTAATAAATTTTTATACCTATACATATACGAATAATGGTCGAACGCACAGTATGTACTTACTGTAAATTATAAATTATAATTTTACCGGTTTTTATTTATTTAAGAGCAAATATATTTTATACGATATCATTTTTTTTATCGTGAAATAACTGATTTACCATTTCCTCACATATTATATTTATATATATATGAATCTTAAAACTATAATGTATTATGTATATATAGACAACATTATTATTATTATTATTATTATTATTATTATTATTATTATTATTATACATACTAACGATTTTCTCGTTTTAATAATACGAAATAAATAAAAATATGAGTAATATCGTAATATATTTTAAATATTATGTAGGTATATAATGTATTCAAACGCCCTCTTTGAAAATCAAATAAAACATCCTATTGCTGTGACATTTTAATTCGATTTTATTGAATCACGTTTAAGTTTAAACTTTAAACAATTATAAAAATATAAAACCTCATCTTTAAACATAATATACTTATATCAAATATAATCTGTTCGGACGTTTACAAATTGTATTGGAAAAAATTAAAAATAATAATTTGTAATTTTGTAAGGGGGGAGGGGTTCAAATATCATATTTAATATTATTAAATAATTAAATCTTTTTATATTACTTATGAAAAAAATATATAGGTACACGCATAATCTGTATTAAAAATAAATGTTAATTTTTATATAATAGGTATATAATTATTATTATTTCAATTGAGGGGGCCTGGACCAGAAATCCCCCCTTGGGTACGCCCCTGCTCAACGATAAAAAAAATTATGCTAAATATTACAAAATCCAAGCCGAATTTGTATAATATTGTGTATAGGTACTATATATATTTTATATTAAGTATTAAGGTTTTATATTAATTTGCATTATAACTTTGTATTATTATTATTATTTTTAATTTTAATCGAATACTTAATCGTGTCAACGTCAACTTATTATACAAATGTAAACAATATTCCGTGGTCCATATAAAACATTAAAATATTTAAGTTACTCTAAAACTACATCGTGTGATTTTAATAGATTATGACGTATAAGTCTGTTTTTGTACCACACATTTTAATTTTAATACTTATATACAAAATATACTCATCGAAAGTGTTAACAAAAATACAAAGTTTGTTCGAGAAGCTAAAATAACATTTTCACAAATCAGTTATTATATTATAGTTTATAGTTCTATATGAGTATAAAAATGAAAATTAAATGCGAATTACATTTCGTCGGTATAATAATTATTATAAAACTACCAGATGTCAATATACGAAATATTTAATAAATATTTAACTTTATGTTAAACGAAATCATTAACATTTCGTCATTTCCTATATTGCGTAAAAATAATATAATATAATCTATATT
This sequence comes from Tetraneura akinire, assembly GCA_021307375.1. Taxonomy (NCBI): domain Eukaryota; kingdom Metazoa; phylum Arthropoda; class Insecta; order Hemiptera; family Aphididae; genus Tetraneura; species Tetraneura akinire. The sequence goes on along the minus strand of JAIUCT010000007.1, from coordinate 20,399,767 downwards.
ATAATGTGTGAAACTAATACCTACTTGTTTCATGTTTGTGTATATCTACACGAAAAATGTCAAATAAAGACGTAATCAAATATCCAAATTTGAAATTCTATACATCATACATGTAATACGTACCTATATAGATATACTAAACAGTCCATTTCAACCTACAACATTGAAATAATCAATTATTGTTTATTTTAAGTTTTCTTCAATTTGACATTAAAAACTTTATGATCAATTTTTATCGAATTGCTGATAATTATTTATTTTAAGTTTAAAACTAAAAACAATATTATAAATATTATAATTATAAACGTGTTTCAATGAGATAATGTTATTAAATAATAAATATAATAAACAAAAACAATACGGTTTGATAGAATATTTTTTTATTTTTTTTTTAATGATCATATTATATAATAATATATAAAATTATCAATATAAGTAATATTATTATTCGTTCTTATTACTAAACCTATCAAAAAAAAAAAAAATAAATAAAATAAAAAAAACAAAAAAAACAAAAGAAACGAATAATGACGTTGTTTTTGTGTTTGTCATACCTATTAAATTGGTAAATAGAACACTGATCTTGATCGTGTGAATTCAATATATTAGTACCTATATATAAATAGAAAAAAAAACATTTTTCATTCTAATATTCTGTTGTTGAAATATTTCGTATCTGATAATAATATGGAGATATGGGTCAAACTTATAATTTAAAAAAATATTTAGAAACAAGGAAATGGAAAATAAAGCATTGTACATGCACTTTTAACACCAAACATTGAATTATATCGTCAAAATAAATATTATAAATTTATAATACTTAATTTTAGATAGATTACAGATATACGTATCTGCTGTTTTAGAGGGAATTATAGTAAACATAATATAAAACGTAGGCAGGTTATTCACAATATTTCAATATTACGATAAAAAAAATTATAATATTTCATTATTTCGCGCAGAAAAATTAAAAAAAAGTTAAGATAATATAGAAAACAGACTTATGCGTATGATATTTTGACGCTTATATGTGGTGAGACGGTCTTTCTGCACAATGTGCTCGAATAGTCTCCAAACATTTTTACAATAATACCAAATATCGGTCCGAATTTTATTTTCATAAAATTATAAAAATAATTGTAAGGTCTTTGTCAGGTATTCTCTGATAGAATACGCAAAATACCTTAAAATATTTCGTCAGAAAAATATATTATAAATTGAAACATTAAAAAAATATTTAGTCCGAACTGCGTTACGAGACGAAAAAGATATTTTTTCGAAATGTATATAAAAATTAAATTATTAACATACCAATACACGTCCAATTAGTGACAACTGATAAGTGTAATCAACTGGATCACAATGTTTAGTTATCACTTTATCAGTTATTTTATATATATTGTAAAATAGTTTTCATTCTGATGACATATTTTTCGGATAATTATTTTTTAAATATAATATAATCAGTTAAAATATATTTTCATAGGTAGGTATTTAAAATGTTTTGAAGGTAGGTACATAAAATATTTTTCCCAGCGCATTTTTTTTTTTTTTTTTTTTTTTAGTAAACATTTTTTTCAAATGAAATACTTTCGATTGAAATATTTCCGGACATTTTATAGACATTTGGTAATGGTCACGGTATTATACTCGTATATATTATATGTATACGGCGTGATCGAAATAACACGAGAGGTTACAAAAACAAATTTAACTATATAGGTACTTATAATATTATTTACTTTATATTAGATATTATAATATTTAGACATATTATATAGTATGAATATGTACGACACGACATACCCCGCAAATGATTTTTCAATTTTTATAACACGAATTTCCGATCTCCCTGTTTATATAACTATCCGTAAGTGTTCCAGACACGCATCACGCTGAGCTCCTATGAGATTATTCCATTAGCTCCCGCGGGGCACCCGATAAACATCGTGCGCGTGCCCCGTCAACGTAACACAGTACACATACTATCGTCGCAGGGCTTATATATATATATAACATAATATATACGCCGCGGTCCAGGGCGGTATATAACGACGTGACCGCGGTTATAATATTATAATAATATGCTATGTAATAATACGCGCGCGCGTATACACGGGAACCCCATTATAATATTGTTTATAAAATATATATTATATAATATATATATATGTGTGTCCTGATTCCTGAGATATCGGTCCCGGACGTCCTGTTCTTTCATTACGCGTCCCCGACCATTTATATAAGATTATACCCTTTATATATCAGCAGTGGCGTGGAGAACTATGAATTTTCTAGAGGCGAACGACAAATTTCTTATAAAATAGGTGATTATTTATTTTATATAAATTTAGTATAGATTATTCTTATGATTAAAAATATTTACATTATACTATCATATTCTTCATTTTAACACACCAAATTACAACTTAAAACCAGGGACCCACCCACCATACCAGAAAATTCAGAAGCAATTGCCTCTTAAACGACCCATTCGCCACGCCACTGTATAACAGGACATGCGGCACTATGCGACATTGCGACCTGATTTATAATAGGTAGGTATACGAAATAATAGTACATATTATTATACCTACATATTCTATGGACTCCTGGTACGACATAGAAACATGAAATTTACCACTGAATTCATTTGGATCTAAATCCTAATATCCTAATACGCTAATTTCGATTGTTGCAAGGGAGCAATAAATAAGTAATAAATAATAATCGCGATTTTTCATTACTATACATTTGATGATAAACTGTAGGACGTTATTTAATAGGATCTAAAGATTACCAATTCTATAAAACTCGGGTGAAACCTTCAAACCTCCTTACAATTCTTGTTCATCAAAAAGTCATATGTATTTAGATCTTCTAATTTAGATGCCTAAAGTCCGGTTTAGGCTTATATACAGCACTTTTCTAAATATAATAATTGTATCAAGATAATATTTTAGGAAGGTACCATATTATATTATGTTGCATAACTATCCAAACGGCAAGTATTATGCCACATAAGCAGATGTATGTCGCAAATCGCAATATATTATATTTATAAATATAAATTTATGTATTCAATATTCAAATATACATCATCTCGTCGCGTTTTCCTCGAAAACGGCACGATATTTTATAAACAGAGGAGCAACATTCAAGAAAACCGTCAAGTTTCCCATAGCGACTTACGAGGAACGATACTCTGAAAATCAGAAAAAACTTACATTTATTCGTGTTAAAAGATTAGTTCAAAAGCGAATTAAATAGGTAAGTACCTACTACCTATACTTAAACGCGCAATATGCATTACATAAATTGAAAACTGAAAAAAATATTAGTTTTTAAGTATAATTATTTATACCTATATTTCCAATTTATTGATACTGTATATAGCGAGGTATATAGGTAGGCAAAGACGTAAAGTATATATTTAATAATTTTAAAAGCAAATTTAAAACTTAGTAATTTTGGTTTTTAAAGTATGAAAATTTTACTAAGTATACTCACATATATTATTATTTAATACATTGATATCAAAATATTAGAAAAATCTAAAGTCTCAATTTATTTCATAATTGTTAAAAAAAAGTTAAAGTTAACGTTTTGTTAAAGTTGATATTTTTAGTGTAATTAAAAATCTAAGAATCCATATCTATATTATAAGTATAATTCTTCTTATTATCTCATTAGGTACTTTTACAAAATTGATTAATACAATTTTTTTATTGAAGTAGTTACCCATATTTACAAATTGGTTAACACGTAGATCAAAAATATTAGAAAAATCTCAAGTACCTACCTATTAAATTTTCTATGGGTGTTTAAAATTGAAATTTTAATAAAATCAATATTTAAAATATTTTTATGGTCTATGAATTCTTATTTATACCTATTTCAATATTTTTAATAAAATTGACAAAAAAATTTATTGAAGTTCGAATACATTATTTACCTCAGTTTCAAATAACTGTAAATATTACATTTACATTTTTTTTTTTTTTTTAGCTATTTTAAGTATAAAAAGAAGAGCTCATACTGCTGTGAAAAGGATACAGGTCTAACTTTTAAAGAGGAAATTCTTGAATTTAATTAAAATTTAAATGCAATTATAAATTATTAGGTAAGTTTGAAAAACGATTATGAGCGAAGTAGGTACTTTACCTATTGTCAAATTTGGATATTTTTTTTATTTGGGTAAAATTTTTACGGCCATTTTTATTGAACGTAAATAATATGAAAGTAATAATTTTAATCAATACATATATTATCTGATGAACTTCGTTCAAAATCGTATTTCCGAATGTAATGATTTATTATTCCATTCAAATTTTAATCAAAATTCAACACTTTCCTCTTTAGACCTGTATCCTTTCCACTGCACTACAACAGTATCAGCTCTTCTTTTTATTTTTACTTTGTATTATTTTGTATTACGTTAAATGTTAATAACTAGTTCCGATTGTAATTTATTCTTATTTACTGGTTAAATTTTTTATGTTTTTAGACTTTGACTTTTAACCGATAAAATTGAATAAGTATTAACTGCATAATATAATTTTTAACTAATTTTTATTTAAACGATTTATATTTTATTTCTTCAATACACAGATTATCAAATTGTATAATATAGTAAATACAATTATATAGTTATCGTAAACTAAACTGGATGACATAAACTTATTAACTTACTTCCATAACATATTTTCAAGCAAACTGAATAAACAAATTTAAATATTCAATATATTTATATTTTTTTTTCTCGCAAGTTCCGAATATTTTTTATTTAAACTACACTATTTGCCATTATTTAACTCCAAAATCACATTGACATTCAATGTGTTCATAAAACATTACACATAATAAAAAAAAAACACACTGAGTTACTCTAGTTAATTTAAATCAATTATGTCATAGGATATAGTAGATGGACATCAGTAAATATTTTATATTTAAAATTTATATAGGTAGTAGGTACCAACTACCATGACAAATTAAATAGGTATGTCAGCAACTTTTTGATACGCATGTGGCTGGGTTACCACCCTTCACCTCGTCTATTGCGTAGTTCTCCAATTGTGATTGGCTGTTCATTTATTACAAAAATATTATATTATATTACTATTTAAATGATATGGCTAATAATTGTGCACAACTGCACTAGTAATAAAATAATAATGTAATATATAATATATTTATTATTTATATTTGTATATTTGAGAACTTTAAAAATAATGTATATCTCAAATCAATAAAAAATTATAATTGATAATTTAGTTCTAATTATTATACTGTAATTATTACTTTAATGGTATAGCATCGTTTTTTAGTAATCGACTATACTTTTGTTTTTTCGGTATTTTTGGAATATAATAATCACTAAATTTAAAATGTAATGAGCAGACCACAGCTAAGAGTTTATTAAAAATGTTATACATTTGAGTATCAATAAATTCATAAAGGATTATTAGATTAATATGACTTTAAAAAAATCAATGTTTAATAATATAAAAGTATAAAATAAAAGTAATATTAAATTACCTGAATCAAAATTAATTTGTTTTTGCCACATTGTTCTCATATAAGAATTCTTGGGGAACCTATGTAATACCACATTAGGGTTTTTAGGTACTCCTTTTTTTTTTTGAACCACTTAATACTTAAACAACCATCAAACACACACAAGGGCATTTTTAATTTTTTAAATTGTCAATTTTGAACTTAAATGAAAAAAGAATTCAATATTGTCATTTATTAGGTATTTAAAATTAGAATTAATTTTAATGGAATTGTTGTTTTGGCGCCAATATTAATAACAACCAATGAAATGTGGAGAACTACAAGTACACATAAAGTATCATATGTAGTGGGGATGCGCAATGATAACCATTTTAAGAAAGTTGCTGACATACCTATTTAATTTGTCATGCCAACTACTAATTTTATAATTACGTTTATTTTAAAATGCATTTGTTTTTCTTATAAGAAATTTTGAAAATAAATAAAAATTCAGTTTAAAATTTTATTTTCATATATTTTAACTCATGAGGTATCAGGCGGTCAAATAATTTAAACTATGAATACTTGCAATAGCTTACATAGTACATACCCCGTGATAAAATCGGATATATTTAGAAAACATAAAAAGTTCAAATTGAATTCACGATCTACCAAAAAGTTTTTACATTAATTAGGGCAGTTTGAATTCTGATTGACAGTAATATGACGGTATATTTTAAGGTTAATAATATTTATAAATATGTGTAGGTTGATCATGTTTCATAGTAATGCTTTAATTTGTAAATTAATATTTTACCAAATATTCTAAATTAGTATATGAGAATATTCACCTTACATTATTTATAATTGTCTAAAGCAAATTTAAAATAAGACTTTATTTTAATAGTGAAATTTACATTTACAGACTACTCTCCATATAGAAAAATAATTTTTTTTAAATATTTCATTATTTACTTTACATAATGGTTTATCATTGAGACATTCAATCATTCAATATACATATTTAATTAATTAAAAATTATTATATTATTTTAAAAACTAATAAATTCTCCAAAAATGAATATATCTACATGATATATTCTAATTAATACTCTTTAACCAAGCATATGGCATTTATGATCCAATGGATATATCATACTGCCCAATCCCCCCAAAAAGGGTTATTTCATACCTTTAACATAAATACAACTTGGCATATTAAAAGTAGTGATAAATTATTTAAAAAATAGTTCAGTACTTAAATGGTAAAATAAAAATGAATATATATTTAATATGTAAAAATAAAAAAAAAACAAAATTTGTTTTTTAATAACATTTTGATAATAAATGTTTTACATACAAATTAATTAATGCATATAGCATACCATTTGAAGTGTAGAATGTAGATAATTTAAATATATATATATATATATATACATAAAATTGTTATTTATTAGACTTATTTAAATATATATAATTATTAATTATATTTATAAGTAGATATTTCTCAAAATAATAAAAATCAACGGTATTTACAAATCAAAATGTATTAAACGTAATTTAAGAATATCTTCTTTTTTTTTTTTTTACTTCCAGTACCTGAAGATAAAAATATAATAAAATATTTATATTAAACAAAAATATTAATATATCATATTTTAATTATTTTTCAAATTTAACCTACAATTATACCCTTAACTTCAGACAATCTATACAAAATACTAGAAGTAATTATTTAATCTTTTAATTATATTAATAAGATCTGTTAAAGAAAATAAGTTTAAGTTACTGGTTTTTATGTTTGTCAAAATTTATTTTTATTTTTGGTCACATTGTTTAAAGAGACATTTTTCAGTCTTTAAAATTATTAACAATATAATAAACACAGATTAAAATAATTTCTTTAAAGGGAGAAAAATATTAATTCTAATAAAATGTGTAATAAATATTATAATCAATAGTTTTAAATATTTTTATTCATAATTATTAATTTGTAAATTATAATAAAAAAAATAGATCACTCTAAAAATTAATATTGTATATTTTTTTTAAATATACACCATTGACAATGAAAATATCTACAACACAAAGCTTTATAGTTTGTATGAAATCATATTACAATTTGTGGTTTTGCAGCATTTGAACAGCGACATTTGTACAAAAACAATAATAGAACGAAATATCACAAAAAAAAAAAAAAAAGTGCATTAATTTAAAGTTCACTTTAAATATGCAATTTATATATATATATATATGTATATATATAATTTATAAAATTGGTCTTGCTCACACCAGTATTAAAATAGTTAACTGATGTAAGTTTGTTTCTTTTAGGAAACACAAACCAGGTACATTTTTTTAATCATTTATCGTTATAATTACAATAATAAATAATTATTAAGTACTGATATATTAAACGGACAGTCCAATGGATAGACAAATATACACAATTAGATACTAGGTAAAAAATAAAGATATTGAAAAGCTACATTTACCAGTTTACATTATTTATGATAACACATATAAGACAGACATATCTTATCTAGCATGATAATATTTACATAGGGGTGATGTCATTTAATTTAATTTAAAATTACGCGTTGCAATTGTCTTGTATAACAAAACAAGTAAGTTATAATCAAATCATAATTATAAGAAAATTTACAAACATATCATGTATAACGTGGCCTTTTTGTTGGAGATTTTAAATCACCGTTTTCATCCTCTTCTTCATCTGAATCACCATCATAATCAACTAATGCCTGAAAAAATTAATAAATTGTGTTAAATACTAACAAATTGTTAGAACAATATAAAATGGATATAAAAAATATAATATTCATAATAATTGTAATATTTAGATACTCATTAATCCTTTATAAGTTAGTAGCACATATGATAGCCATACAGTAGACACACAGAATTATTTTAACGATTAGTATTAATTATCAAAGCGGTGGCATACCTTAATACCAAAAATTTCCAATTTTATTAAATATTATATACATCAAAACGTGAATTTTACGAAATATTCAAAGTCCTATATTTTGTAGAAAAATTAATATAATGGTTCCAAAATTTTACCACATATATATTAGCTATGTGATCATCCAAAAAAAATATTTTAGTCTCTCTTTAAAATGGCTTGAGTTATCGTGAAATATTGAAATTAAATTCATCGAAATTTCATTTTTCGTGAAAAATGCCGTTTTTTCATCATTTTTAGATAAAAAGTTTAATTTATTTAACTTACGATAAAAAATCAAATTTAAAATTAAGTTTTAAAGAAAAAATGTGGAATTATAAATTGTATCATAAAAAAAATTACAGGTTGGACTCTAACGATAGTAGAATATCAATAATCTAGATTTATTTATTGAAAGTGATGTTTTCATATTAAAAATAGAGAATATTTCTATATTAAAATTATTATTTTTTTTAAAATATATTTTATATATTTGTTTTTAGTGTTTTTCATCTAAGTAAATACTAAATAAGTAATAATGTGATATTCATAATTAAACCTATATAACCACAAATACATTGCCATAAAAGCTGATGATTTATTGATGTAACAAATACACACATGACACAGACATAATAAATCACATAACATAATTTCATTATCGTTTGAGCTCAATCTGTAAATGGGGGCTGACTTCAACAATAATTACAAGTTAGCTAGCAAGTTGTTATATATATATATATGTATCTGTTAGCATAATAGTTTCCAGTGATTAATATTATATCAATTCTATTGATAAAACATAATCAAAATTTTACTGCAATTCTTAATATATAGATTATGGAAATATAGCTATTACATAATATGCGCGTATAATTTGATATTTCAAATATAATTTTTGCCTATACAGGTATTTTCAAGGTTGGGTTCATATATACCATATAACTTATGTTTCTTATTTATTGAACTTTAATTTTAGATTTGGGCATTAAAGGGTTAAAAGACTGTTAGTTTTATATTTAACTTACCTTTTTTAAAAGAGAAATATTTGTAGGCTCTTCAGTTGATGAGCTTAATGTTGGAGTAACTGTCAAATTATTGTTCATCACTGGTGTTGTTTTTACTGTAGTACCAAATATTTTTGTACTACTGCCTTCACATTTCTTATCAATACTTTTACCTATTACACAATGAAATACAACAAATAATATAATTTTAAAAGATATTTTCAATGATTTTAAATTTGTTAAAATTACCTATAGAATCTAATTGTTCAGATGCTGTAATTTCTGTTGAATCTGTCATTCCTGCATGTGGAACTACTGCTTCGCCATCATCAAATTCATCATCTTCATTGTTGAACCATATTTCTTCTTCATCTTCAATTTGACGTGGATCACGTCTATAACGTCCAGTTGAAACAGTCACACTACAACTACAAAAAAAAATTAATCATATTTTAAAATATAAATTATAATATTAATAAACCATCAATTATTTAATATACTTGGTAATAGGTTTTTCTTTTAATTTTTCAGTTTGTTGGCTGTGTCGTAACCTAAGAGCTTTAAATGTTTGCACATAGTCAATATGTTCAAACTTTTTACCATAATTTTCAATAACATGTGCTATTAAAATTTTAATATCTTCAAGTTTAATAAATTCAAATAATTCTATTATGGCAGAATCGAGTAAATTGTACCGTCCATTATTATCTAGTAGACAATCAATTACAGGACCAAATAAACAACCCTTCATAATATAACGATTATAAAATTCATCTTTAAGGGCAACGATCTTTCTCATGAATCGTAGTGCTCCCAATACTAAAAATTTATGGGCAGACTTCATTAATACCAACACACGTTTCAATAAATCTTTGTTCAGTATGCATGTTTTTATATGATATGAATGATGTTCTACACAAAACGTTAGTAATTCAAGAATATGTGCTAATAACTGTGCATTTTGATAATCATCTCTTGCTGGCTCACCATCAACTGTATTTGCTAATAGTGGAGCTAAATTAAAGAAAAACCACATTAAATATTTAATAATTAAATACCAATAAATACAAATTATTGTAAATACCTATAAGAATGTGAACACTGTGTTTGTAAAAATAGTTGAGGAAATCAGTTTTCTCTACTTTGCTTAGAGAAGGCAACATGTTTTCAGGGTCTATTAATACCCTAATAACACCCATTAATTGGACAGCGCGTCCGAGATCAGGATCAGTATCGCATATCATCTGTTCAATTATGACATTCATCAACATCAATTCTATGTCATTGCCATTTGCTTGAGTTACTAGAAATCAAATTTATAATTTAACTAGTATTAAGATATCATTACTGACTGTAAGGTAATAAACAACTATATCAATAATCTATACCTATACCGCTATACAATTTTAATAGTAGTGGTGATTTATACTATCTACACAATAATTATAGCTACCAATTTCAGTATTTTAGAGTAATTTGCTCTTTACTATATTAATTATTTATAGTCAATTCTTCATAAAAATTTAATTTACAATCAGCATTAATATAAATTGAACCAGGGTCAACTATTCTGTGACAAATAGACAGCTCATAGTAGTTTAAATAATCAATAACCAACACTGTGAAGTAAATTATAAAAACAACTATAATTATACAGAACCAGAAACCCTAATACAAACAACTAAGGTTATTAACAATTTATAAATGTACAACATTAAATTATATGGTACTACTAATTTATTGAGCAAACATAAATAGTGCTAAGAAATAAAGTTCAAATTGTTTTGTTAAAAAGGTAAAATTCCATTTCCACCAGTAAATAATGTACGATACCAACTGAAGATATGAAAATAGCATACAATAGTATTACCCATTTAAATTAAATACAATAATTATTTAAAATAACTATATAAGCTTATTAATTTGTTTAAACATAAATATTTTTCTTTTTAAAATAATTGAAGTTAAAAACAGATAAAATAGTGTCCAGGATATAGTGTCGATTTTAAAACTGCATAAAACACATCCAATATTCAGTAACATCTCTGATTTAAATGTGAAAAATAACACTTAGCATATGTCCACCTAAGGAGCCATGTCATTGAAGTTTTCAAACACTCATTCACAAACATCCCATAGTGTATGATTAATGACTCTTTTAATCTCTCCTTTTAATTCAGGTAGTTTTGGATTTGTTTATATACACTTTAGACTTCAAAAAAATACTACAAAAAGTACATCTAGACAGTCTATCCTTAGTTGACTTGCAATGAAATAACACCCTCAGGAAATTTTTTATGCAATACAATCAGTATTTTATTTTTTTATGGGACATGTGACAAGATTCCCTCACTTTTTAATCAACTAATAACTTGTTTGGAACAACATTATGTCCTAATTTTTCACACACAATTTATAAACAGTTATTGTGACACTTCCATAAAATGAAAATAATTTAAGTCAACTAAAGCCATCCTTCTACTAGGCCACTAGGGTGACAAGACATAACGTCAACACGGTTTATAATTATCGCTGCTTTGTGAAAAAATTGTAAGACTTAAACTACTTGGGTTCTGCACGCACACTATAAGTAATGTTTCAGGAATTAAAATAGCTAGTTGCATACATTATCGTCCATGTACTGTCCAGACGACAATGACAACTTTTTATTAAGTCTTTTTTATTAGTGGTCTGCGATTAGTTGCTTTTGTGTTGTGTCATAATCGCGTCCACGGGAAAATTCTGATTTATTAATCCGCGTTACATAAAACAAACAAAATTTTAAAATCGTATCATGTTATCCTAATGAGAGAACAGTATAATAATTCACAAAAAAATGCTATTACACAAAAAATCAGAATAATAGATAACTAAAATTGTGAAATTTTGGCAACCAACCGTCATGTACATAAATACTGCCAACTTAAAAATCCTCACTAAATCACAGACTTTTTACACAAACTTAAAAAAATAACATGCAAAGAAATATACACGAATAATAATGAATATATTTTCTTATTAATTTGCAATAAACTAATAGGTATAAACTTTAAATATTTATCATGTATTAGTATGCAAGGCTGGGCAAGTTAATGATATTTTAAACAATATATATGTCAAAATCTCAACTAATTTTTTATATATACTCAATATTGCGTATAAAAATTAATAATATATTAACTGTTTATAGAGTATATTTATATATTTAGGTACATGAACTATGTAAATATAGTACAAAATAAAATATGTATATAAAATAGATGTACCTACTCTATTCAAAATGAGATTAACCAGCGGCCAAGTTGTGCGAATGGCCGTGGTTTTATTCTGTAGTAGGGCCTAAGACACTGCCACCGATGGGAGCGCCTCATTAGTATAGTATCAACTGCCAATTACTTCAAATAATTGAATATGCATTGGGCGTATTATTTTATACGTCACTCCGTCGCAATTTTTTTCATAGGCGACGCATGCACACACATACATAGCTTGAGGCGATGCTCATATTGTGACCGAAGTATCAATCACGTAATCAATGCTTATGGGGGGTGGAATATGACACAGCCCGACGAAAAATGGTCGCCGCCGGGTAATGATCTCATTTTGAATACAGTATAGGTATATTAACTTAACTTGAATTTTAAGAAAATTAACCCATTAATTATTAAATTAGTACATAATAAAAAAAGTTAAGCTACAAAATATTCAAATTTTAAATGTTAAGTTAAAATTAACTTAATTTTAACTCCAAACTTATTAACTCGTTAATACCCAGCCTGGGTAATATGTATGTAGGGGTATGTGCCTTTGATTATAAAATACAAAGTACAAATTAGGTTAAATATTAACAAGTTAGTAATAAGATTATGAAAGAAAAAACAAAAACAAAAAATATGAAAATAAAGAAAAACATTAATATGAATACATATGATAAAAATTTACTAGCTACATTGAATCACAAACTGTATGTGGATTTCAGACAACCGAGCTATATACAAATATTGGGTGTAGAATAGTTTATGAATTTAATAATTGATTAATATTAAATTTATTATTAAAATAAAATATATTATATGATGTTTTACCATTATCGGTAGACTGTTGAAGAATGTATTCTCGTATAACAGAAGGTGAAAATTCAACAAGAATAGTGAGAATGTCAATGGCAGCCTGTTTTATATTGACATCTTCAGACATTAATGTCATTTCAAGCATTGGTAGAATACCCAAAGATGTAAGAGTCTAAGAAATGTATTTAATTATGAAATATTATATTACAACATTATATATTTTAATAACTTACTCTAAAAAATCCCTCTTTTTGCGGGGGCTGTAAATTTTGTGAAAAATTACAGAATTCTTTAAGAAACTGTACTAATTCCAGCTTCCTAGAATCTGGTGTATTTTCATCTTGTAACTGACCTAATAGATCTGGCAAAAATTTTTCATCTTCCTAAAATTATAATATGATTGAAAAAGACATAAAATAATTTCAAATAATAATCTTTAAATTATACTTACTTGAATTAAAGTGACAATTTCCACTTTGTTGAAAAATATAAAACTACTTAATGCAGATAACATATTATCCTCAAATACAGAAGGCGTTGGAAGAACTACATCTTGTATATATTGCACTCTATGAGTTTGGTGTATTTTGTTCAATAACTCAGAATTTGTTATTAATATAACTTCTTTAAATCTAAAAATAATTAATGTTTCCATTAAAATATCTAAAAATAAAAAATTATATTTTATAATAAATTTACTTTGAAACATTTTTTAAATGATGTCTATGGTATTTACGAATAGGTTGAGTTGGATCATATTCTAAACAGCCAATGACATCAAATATAATATCATCTAGAACAAAAATGTAATGTAGGTAGTTAATTAAATATTGGATATATTGATTACAAATAATTACCAGCAAAAAGCATTTCAAAAAGTGCATTTTTATTGATGAGGAAAATGTTCTTGACAATATCATATAAACAATGAAGACCTTCTAAATTATTGAGATCTTCACAAAGATTGAATAAATTTACCAATTTGCGTACATAACCATCATTTTCAATTGCTTCAGCTAATCTGTCTTTATTTAAAGGTGTAGCCATGCATGTTATAAATAGCTAGAAATAAAAATATATATTACAAAATAACTAAATCATTTAGAATATATTTAAATTACATCTTTAATTTCTTTAAGTCTGCCAATTTCACATGGTGGTAAATCAACCGGAGGAGCAGAATCTGACAAATCATCAAATCGCTCATCTTCAGATTCTTCAACAATATCTTGAGTAGTTTCAATTGTTGGATCCTTTCCTTGAACACTACAAATTTTTTCCCATATTTCTTCACAACCAGCTTTTTCTTGGAAACTTAATGCCAAGTCAAAATTATCAGCTTCAGACCAAACAATTAAAGTATCCTACAATAAATAAAATATTTTATAAATGTATATATATATTATATATAGAATACAATATATTTATTATTTTTCAATAAATAAAAAATTATACATTTTACTAGTATTAATAAACATTAACTAACTTGTTGTTTTTGATAAACTGTATCATGTTGAATTTTAGATTCCAATAAAAGGGCACCTAAAAAAAAGAAGCATAAATTGATTATAAATAAATAATATAACAAATTAGATAAAGATTTAGACAGATAAATGTATATAAACTTATTTCTAACACAAATCATAAACTAATATCTTAAAATAAAATCATTAGAATTTTACAAGACCTATTTAAATGCAATAATAGATAGGTATTGATGACTGATGATAGAATAAATAATATTTCTAACTTTAAATCAAATTCTAAATTGCTTGTAAAATCAAGAAAATCATTTCAAATACAGTAAAACCTATTAATATAAGGCAAAATTAATAATAATACTTTTTTATAAATAATAATTTATAACATCTACTCATATAGATCTACTCGTGTGGGACCGGGAGCATATAACCAAAACGTACATTGTCTCGGCACTACGTGGCAAATAAACGATTTTTATTGGTCAGTTCAAAAATACGATTTTTGACGTGCTACTTTTCTAGACTTTTCCCGCCAAGTGAGTGCAATAGATGATAAATTTTTTTTGCGCATTTTTCCTACATAATAAATCAATTTTGATTATTTAATTGGTATAGGTACTTAAGATACAGAAAAAAAAAAATCGGAGTTCTTTTCAAGTGGAATGGACGCTCGCTACGCCTACCGGCTTTGCTCACTTCCTCAATGGCCACTTTGAGGCACTTTTCGTGGGGATGGGGCTACGCCCCAAGGGACTAAAGCATACCTACCCCATCGAACGGATACTGGTACAGATAGACAGTGGTTTCGTGTGACCTAAAACCTAACCTAACCTTTGGATATTTACTCCATGATTGGTACCCATTATATGAATATTAATGTATTATATGGATAAATAATCAAAATGTATTTAATAAAGTAGGAAAAACGGGCACAAAAAATTGTAATTTTGAAAAACGTGCAAAAAACTTTGTTGATATTGCTAAGTTCGAACTCAAAATCTTGAGTAAATGGGTGGCACACTAAACTACTAGGCAATAACACTAGCTGATCAAACATTAATAAAATGGATTATTTAACCTAATCTTATTGTGAATTATATAAGACATAAGTACACATTTCGTTAAACTCATATAGAATACATATAAAATAAATATTTGTCTATTGAATATTATATTTTTTCATAATTTACTACTATAATTGACAACTGTAGGTAGCCGACTGTGGTATCATAAAATATTTAAATCGATTTTGTTAAAAATGAATTATTTAGTGAATTTAAAATCGTATTTTTTAACTAACCAATGAAAATTGTTTATTTGCTACGTAGTGCCGAGACAATGTACGTTTTGTTTATATGCCACCGGGGGGATACCTGTTGGCAGAATTTTTATTAGGCACCTTTTAGGTTTCTTCCATGCCTGGTAGGGAGTGGGTAGTAGTCGAGGCAGTAAGCTGTATTCGCAGTGGCGGTCACCCATCGCTGACGATGCTTTGGCTACGGTGCTTAACACCTCGGTAGCTTTCGTGATTGCCACGCCGACTACACCACACATCCCTCTACTTATATAGATAATTGAAATGGTCTAGGTATATATAATTATTAATTTTCATCTTACTTTTAAAATTATTGTATTGAAATTGATTAAACACAAAATTAAATCTTAATTTTCAATTGGGCAAATATTCTAGTTTCAATTAAAAAAAAATAAATTTTCACATTTATAAAAAATACTTCCGAAAAATACCTAGAGTATACTTATAAAATAAATATATATCTATATACAAATAATAATATATAATATACCTATCTTACTAATTACACTGATTTATTTAATTGTATTAATAATTATTTTTTATTGGATATTAAGTATCTTTGTATTTATTGATTGTTACCTAATAAAACTGAATATAATATTAATATTATTTCCATGTTTCATATACATATATCATTTTTAACCAATTATTTACTTTTTACACCACACTCAAATATATAAAATATTATTTTATTAGTAAATAACAAGATTAAATATTTATGTATATATCTTTTATTATATATTATATGATAATAAACCTAGTAAATATTCTTCAACCTATCAACAAATACCATAAATACCTCTACATATGCTGAATATTAATGAATATAATTCTTATTTGAAATAAAATAAATATGGGCAATTATAATAACTCATATTATTAAAAAAATAATAAAAATAATTAGGTAAGTAGAGTTAAGGAAAACCCATTTACATAAATAATAATACAGTGTTGTACTACTAAACACTGATAAAGTGATAACCAATCACCAATCATACATTAGTACAATAACATAAAATATATAAATATAAACATATAAATAAGTCTAGGTATATTATAATTAATATCTATTGATTGAACATTTATAAATATGTTTAAATATTTTACTTAAACGTTAGTTTTAAAATTAAATCAAGTAGGTAGGTATCTATTATATTTTATATTTCACAAAAAATACCAATATAATCTAAAGTTAGTAAAAATTAATAAAAATATAACTGTTATTAAAATATTACCATTCTAGTATAGGTAAATTGATAGGTACTTAAATTATTTTAATATATATTTTATAAAAATAAGGAATAAAAATAATTAATTACCTATCAATGTTAAATTTAGTAAATTTTATATTATAGTTTTTTTGTGAAACTATCCAATTTTTGGTTTTGACATTTCGGAATTGTTATAGATTCTATCTTCATAGTGTTTAGCACACGTCTGGCTGTCATAACTAACTAAACTCTGGTTAGAATCAAAACCAAAACATGGATAATTCCACAAACAGAAACAATATTATTCCAAACCCTTAAAGTTGTACTTGATCAATTAATATATCTCATTAAGTATATAAAAAAGAAATGGTAAATTTATTAATTTATAAATAGATTAAAATTTAAAAATAGTTAATTGTTGTATATTATCTAAATTCTAAATTTTTGGGTCAGTTTTTATGTGTGTGATAGTTATATCTAGTCTTATAAAAACAAGAAAAATAGAATTTATAAACATTAAATATCAAAAACTACTATGGTAATGTAGGTACTTGTTAATGTGACTATTTAATTGGAAACTATATTATGCTCACAGACTACATAAAGATGACACATACATAAGATCATTATAATATTGTAATATAGATAATATCTACATTAAAATATTGTATATAATTAACTACAATTCATAATCCAATAAAAAGATATAAGCAATAGGTAAATATGATATAGGTATGTAGGTATAATTTATATATATATTTATTCAGTTACAGGTAGTATAAAATACTTACCATCAGCTTCAGCACGAACCAAAAGAGAAACACCTTTAAGACGTTCAACGTAAGTGCACGATACGTGCCCCGTACCACGATCGTCCCATTGACGATCAGCATTCAGGGCATACAACTTCACTCGTCGTTTAGTGTCAGTCATTGTGGTAAACATAGGTCAACGGTCATCGCGAAGAAAAATATATTTATTTTCTAATGACTAAAAAATAAGAGAAAACAACAAATCCGTTCAGTGAACAACCACTGACTTGTCAACAGTAGCTGTGGCGATAATAACAATGCGCGTTAAACGAAGATTAATTTAACTGTATATTGAGATTTCGGAAATATTGAAGGAGAATCGGTCAAAAGTTACCTGAGACGATTCGAACGTGTCACGAAATCCAGCGATAGTAGCGGAAACTATACGACGGCGGTTCAATACCCGCCGATTTCAAGCAAGCGTCCAGCGAAACGGATCGCAGTAGCGCGTACGACAATACTTTGATAAAATATAGACAGTGTGGGTTGGACGAACTTAGTACAATCGTTTATATCAGCAGAAAAACATGAAAACATTTCACAAATGCAAGTATTCTAAACAAACAGCGAACACACGGCCATTTTGAAAAAAAAATAATAGCGTTCAACTACGAGAAGAAAAATAATAATAAATGCTCGTAATGCGTTCCGTTCACCGAGACGACACCAACACTCCCTGGTGGCGCGCGCGGGTATTCAAAGTGGTGGAAACGACCGCGGCCAACGTACAGTGTAACCAACGAAACAGCCGTACCGGTGAAACAAAAACAATGGACATACGTATTAATGCATTATTCCTATTTCATTTATATTTTATTGTATTTATGGAGTAAGAATGGAGATGGACAAAATAATAAAAAATAAAAATATTAAAAAACTAAAATAAGACCAATTTAAATTTTCCAATAAAATGAGTTAAGACTTCCCCCACATTACTCTTCAAATTAACGAGAGTATTAACGTTTACAAAATATTTTTCTTTTTTATCATTTATCACTATAAAGGCGAGTGGCGGAACTACAATCTTTGAAGGCCCGTGGGTAAAATTTTTATTGGCCCTAATAAATAATTGTATAATACATTGTATAATTAATATTGGACATTTTTTTTTTCTATATTATAAATTGTTAACTTGAACCTAATATGCGAAAAAAGGACATTAATGTATTAAGTAAACAAGAAGTCAATAAATATAATATACAAATTTATTTTACAAATTAAATAATTTTTTTCTGCTACAATCTTGTGCAAATGACTTTATCAATGCTGACATGTTCAACTTTTTGGCGCGTTCATTTTCAATTGATATCATTGCGAGACCACTCAAACGTGTTTGAGACATAGTATTTCAAAGGTAGATTTTAATTAATTTGAGCTTTGAAAATGACCTTTCTGCATTGGCTACTGTTACTGGTAATGTAAGAAATAAATAAAATGTTGTTAATAGGTCTGGAAAACTAGTAATTAGATTATAATTCTCTAACATCATATAAAAATATTAGAAAAATCTCTCCTCTCAATTTTTTTTTATAGCTGTTTAAAGTTGATATTTATAATTTAATGAACATCGAATGTCAAAATGTTAATCAATAACTACATTATCTGACTGAACTTCGCTCAGAATCGTTTTTTCAAATGCAATGGTTTATCATTGCATTCAAATTCTAATTAAAATAAAACTATGATTACTATGATTTGCACACCTGTTACACCTCCCATGCGGCAGGAGTATCGGCTCTTTTTTCTCTTTCGATTGACAGCAGAGCGAGCTTATATGATGTTAATTAATATGTAAGTATACTTCAGTAAAATTTTCAGACCTTAATACCAAAAATTGCCAATTTTATCAAACATTATATACGTAAAAACGAGAATTTAACAAAATATTCAGTCCTATATTTTCTAGAAAAATTAACAAAATGGTTCCAAAATTTTACCACATATATATAGAAGCTATGTGAACACCCGAAAAAATTTTAAAGTCTCTATCTTCAAAATTGCCAGAGTTATCATGAAATATTAAAATCAAATTCATTGAAATTTCATTTTTCATGAAATTTTTGGCGGTGTTAATCAACCCCATAGTTGCGCCAATGAAAGGAACATAAAGTAATATGAGGAAACTGAATAATTAAATAATAAATTACTAGTATTGTTGCTATTTGCGGAGTTATCCATGTTTTGGTTTTGGTTCTGACACTTCGGACCAACACCAAAACATGGATAATTCCGCAAACAGCAACAATATTATACCAATCCATAAAAGTTTTAATCAATTAATAAATTATTAGTATTTTGAAACATTTTTATTCTGAGAAAATATGTTTGTCCAATCCAAAATTTTTTATCCAGAGATTAACTTTTTAAAAGAAACATAACAGCAATTATTTCTGTAATCAGGAGACCAATATAATAATGTCATTCGTCTAAACATAATTATAAAATGTAGTTAAATGGATAATTTAATATAATTTATTAAATAAGCTTTTTCAGTCATAATTATGTTTTAAATGTCAAGTGAATTAAAAAAAAATTGAAGTGATTTTTTCATATATATGATTTAAAAATAATATAATTAACATACGAAAAATACAACAACTTATTTATTGATATCTTTACAGTAACTTTATTTTAACTTGAATTACTAATTAATTAATTAATTAATACAATAAAAATTATTAACTTAAATTAATAACACATTTAGGTTACTAATGTGACTTTATCATTATTAATTACTACATTTTTAATTTTCTTTAATTTTTTTAAAAATATTTTTTCAAGTTCTTTTTCTGTCTTTTTGGTTGTTTTGTTTAAAGAATGATATTCATTCATCACTCTTTTCATTACCTTACTTATAGACATTGCCTTTTTTTTACTTTGCAATACTTGATTAATTGTTTCATTCCATTCAAATTTATGCCCATTTTGTATTTCTAGAACTTGAGGAACCTTATCTATAATTATTCAAATAAAATATTAAAATACAATAAAATTTAAAATAACTATAGAATATATTTAAACATACCAATTTTCAACATTTTTTGTACCGGTTCTTCATTTTCTTCATTTCCTTCATTAGTTAGCTTCCTTTTCTTTTCTTTTCTTATTGATTCTTTGGATGTTTCTATAATATTATTAGAAACAGATGCCAATTCATTTTCAAATTTAATTTTTTTTTTCAATTCTTTTTTTTCTTTCTTACTCATTTGAGGTTCTGATTTTACATCATTACCATTCTCTAAACTATTTATATTTAAAGTGCAATTACTATTTATAGGCACTTCTATTTCTGATTTACATTTTAATTTTTTAGACTTTTTAGATGAGTTCAACTGTGTATGTTCTTCAATACTAGTATCTTTTGTTAGTAAATTATCATCTTTTTTAGTAAATTTTGAATCTATTGTTTTAGCAGTTCCATCAAAACCATTCTCAACACTATTAATATTTAAAGTTTTAATATTATCATTATTAGATTCTAATACTTCTGATTTACGTTTTGATTTTTTAGACTTTTTAGATGAGTTCAACTGTGTTTCTTCAATGCTTGGATCTTTTGTTTGTAAATTATCATTATTTTGTTTGAATTTAATTTTCTCCTCTCTTTTAGTCAATTTTGAATCTATTGTTTTAGCAGTTCCATCAAAATCATTCTCAACACTATTAATATTCAAAATTTTAATATTATCATTATTAGATTCTAATACTTCTGATTTACGTTTTGATTTTTTAGACTTTTTAGATGAGTTCAACTGTGTTTCTTCAATACTTGGATCTTTCGTTTGTAAATTATTATTATTTTGTTGGAATTTAATTTTCTCCTCTTTTTTAATCAATTTTGAATCTGTTGTTTTAGCAATTCCATCAAAACCATTATCAACACTGTTAATATTTAAAATTTTAATATTATCATTATTAGATTCTAATGCTTCTGATTTACGTTTTGATTTTTTAGACTTTTTAGATGAGTTCAACTGTGTATGTTCTTCAATACTAGTATCTTTTGTTAGTAAATTATCATCTTTTTTAGTAAATTTTGAATCTGTTGTTTCAGGAGCTCCATCACAACCATTCTCAACACTATTAGTATTTAAAATTTTTATATTATCATTATTAGCTTCTAGTTCTTCTGATTTACGTTTTGATTTTTTAGATTTTTTAGCCGAGCTCAACTGTGTTTCTTCAGTACTTGTATCTTTTGTTTGTAAATCATCATCTTTTTTTTGGAATTTAATTTTCTCTTCTTTTTTAGTAAATTTTGTATCTGTCATCTCAGGAGCTCCATCACCATTCTCAACGCTATTAATATTTGATATTTTAATATTATCATTAGATTCTAGTACTTTTGATTTATTTTTTAATTTTTTTGATTTTTTATCTGAGTTTAACTGGTTTTCCTCTATATTTGTATTATTATTTTCTAGTATTTTTTTTTCTTTTTTCTTTTTCTTCTTTTCTGATTGTATTTCAATGTTTTCATCAAGTTTTGTTATGACTTCATTAATTACTGTTTTCTTAATATTTTTTTTCTGTGTTTCCTCAGAACCATCATTTTTCATTTCAATATTTTCGTCGCCAGTTTCTTTTAATTTAATTTTATCACTATCTTTAATTGAATTACTGTTTTCATTATTATTTGAATTTTTAATTAGTTGTGACTTATACTCTGCTTCAATTCTATCAAATACTTTATCAACAAGATATACTTTGTTTCTATAAGCAGGAGCTGTAGAAAAGCAAAAGTTCTAAAACAAAATTGTGTTAAACAATTATATAATATACAAATACAGAATATTAACAAATTATAAATAGGTACCTGGAATTTATTTTTTTTTCTTGGTACATTATCAAATTTGGATATGATATTTAAAAATTGTCTTTCATCAATTTGTAGATCTGCACTATTAATTAAAGATTGTACAATGTCCACCCAACCAGCTTGTTTACGTTTCCCTTTTTCAGATGATGGTTTAGGAACAAATCCTTTAGCTGAATATTTTTGATCTTCTGTGATACATTGGCAATGATCTTTGACAGTCTCGTAACTAAAACATGTAATATTGACAATATAAATTATATTAATTATAACTTTTAAATCTTTACTGATAATTCACCACTAAGATAATACAATTAATAGAAATACCTGTTACATAAATAAATGTGATTACAATATGAACTAAAGATCAATAACTAGAACTTTTATATCTCTTTAAATGCTTAATTGTTCATTGAACACGAAATTAATACCTTCAGAAAAATGGTATAAATATGTAATTTTGTAATGATGTCCTAATGAAACAACAAATACACACAAAGATACCGACCTCAATTGTCATGTTACAATTAAAATAATTTGTTATTGCTCCATCCATAATATATGATCAAAGTTCAAATATTACAACCTTAGTAACTTATACTGATGTGATTATAGTATCTAATATAGCTTATAATTATGCAACCAAATATCTACAATATTATCTCATTTACGTATTAAATATCACAAATAAATTAAACCAAATCTTATATTCTGTACAAGTAAATGTTAATCTTAATAATTTCCAGTATTTTTTTAAAAAAAAAAAACCTAAAGCCTAAAATAATATGATAATTACTCTTGAACATATCAGTAATTTTATTTTTAAAAATTAAAAATTAAATAAATAAATACTAACTTAAAGTCTTTTAAACAGTCTATACAACAAAAGCTAACCGCTAAATGTTTTTGCTTGCATTCATACGTTATATGTTTTTCTACCTTCGGTTTATGTACTGAATCACCGCAGTTGTTACATGTAAACACCACCATTCTGTCGAGAAAAATCTGTAAATAAATTTATTTATTCATTACTGATTACTTATGTAAGTAAGTATCATTTAAAATAAATTGTGTTAAAAAACAAAATATGTTTATAACAAATTTTAATTTTAAAATCCAAATTCCTGCCAGTTTTCAATAAATTGAATATTAAATAGTAAATAATAAATTTAACAAATCATAAACTGAATCAATTAAAATATATTTTGTTATACTAGAATATAATTCTGTACTCAACATGGGTTACTACAAATACGTTTATTAGTATTACCATGTAATTAATTTATACTCACAAGTCACAAGTTACAAATAAAAAATCCTATATAGTAATCAAATACCAGTTCGAAATCAGTACTTGGTAGTTAGTACTTACCGTTACTAGTTGCTACTCGTTAGTTCAGTAGTATAAAATTGAAAAAAACACACGTTTTTTTTAAAAACATCCAGTCTCAAATTCACAATCAGGATATACAATTAATTATGATTATCCTATAATATTGTAAGGTTAGTATTCTTACTCTATGGTTAGTATTATGATTATTTATGGTTATGGTATTTAATAATCTATGTTCTAAGACCGTGGTTGTCACACCGCCACAGCACCATGATAAAAATCTTATGTATGACCGTGGTTGTAAGAATCGAGATAGAATGATAACACAGGCGTGGATCCAAGGGGGGCTATGGGGCTTTAGCCCCTCCCTTTGGACGTATTATATGTTGTGTAGACATGTAATAAATATTAAATACTTAATTAATAAATATCCATACATTTAAAATGTAATATGTAATATGTAAATATAATTATTGCTAATATTACTATCAATCAAAGCATGTAGAAATTATCAAAAACAATTATTTGATACCTACAGTTACGAGTTATTACTCGTAAATACTTTTGATTTGAATTAAAAATAACAAAATTGATGTTTTTAGTCTTCCATATTAACAAATCGTAAATTTATATTATTAAATTTGAATTACGTAAAAAATATATAATAAAAGAAAAGAAAAATATTTTCAATTTAAATATTATATTTTAGCTTATATTTTTTATGTCTATTTACTAAAATTATATAGGTATATAAATAAAAATTAGCCCCTCCCTTTTCATATTTCTAGATCCGCGCCTGGAAATATGAAAATAATACACAATATATATATATAATATCTATGGAATAATAAGAAAAAATAATATCACATCACAGGGGTGCGAATATTCGGAGTCAGAGTAGAGTGAAGTAAAGTTGATAAGAGTAGAGTTCTGGCAACGATGTAGAGAAAACATGTAAGTTTTACATCGAAAAACGATTCTGAACGAAGTTTAGTCAGATAATGTGGGAATTCATTAAAATTTTGACATTTTTTATGAAATATTTAAAACGCAAAATATTATCACATATAAAGGAACCATATAGGTACACCGTACACATATAATACAAAAATGAACACTCTATAAAATTTTTAAGTCTCTAACTTCAATATTGCCCGAGTTATCGTGAAATATTGAAATCGAATTCATCGAAATTTCTATTTTCGTGAAAAATTCCGTATTTTCATCGTTTTTTCTATCGCATAGGATCAATTTTGAGAAATTCGAAAAATGACCTAAATAAAGTACAAACTAAATCCACTTTCCAACGGAAAACATACGCTATTCGTGAAAATCGGAGCTTTATTTAGGGTAGGTAGTAAAAGTAAAAGTGTCTTATTCAGACATAAAAAAAAAAAAAAAAAAAAAAAACAACTTGTAAAACTAATACATTCTTCGCTTCGTTTAGAATCTCAAAAATTATTTTTTTGTAAAAAATATTGATAATTTGTTATGGTATAAATATTTTATATAGACCATATTAATAAAATAGATAATATAATATTATAATAATTAGTAGGTACTAGGTAGCTGGGGCGTATCTAGGAATTTTGTAAGGTGGGGGTTTAAAAATCATATTAAATATTATTAAATTAAATATTTTATATTACAGGTACTTATGAAAAAAATATATACATATACGCACAATCTCTATTAAAAATAAATGTTAATTTTTGTATTAGGTATAATTATTATTTTAATGGGGGAGGGTGCAGGGTCTTGAATCTAGATTTCTAGAGATTCTAAATTATTATGCCATATGCATAATTATTGTCATTTAGATAAAATAATTTTATTGTTATTAAATAAATTTCAATTTGATTCGTATGATAAAATATTACTTATCCATTAATATAAAATTATAAAGTTACAATATATTTTTATAAATAAATAATGAATAATAAAAACTTATCAATTATTATTATTACTTATTTACTTACATAAGAGCTAAGACTTATATTCATAGTAAGTACTAAGTACATAGGTAAATTATTAAAACTACAATACCTAAGTCCTAAGTATTATAGTCTATTATAGACTTCTAGAGTCTATAAGACATAAGGCATAATTATATTTAATTTTAATATGTTATATTACCTATTAAAATTTTAAAATAATTAAAAGATAATAGAAATGTGATTTTAATTAACATTTCTTTGTTTAATAATTTAATATATTATATAAGATGTATTTATTTTTATTTATAGACTATTGTTATTGTCTATTAGTATAACTTATATACACAAATAATTTTAAGTATAATATTATATTAATGTACATATTTTACACCATTACATTATTGTAGTTGTAGTATAATTATAATAAGTAACTACTAAGTATAATACCTAGAATATTAATTATTAATATGTAGGTAATAATATTTTATAGATATTTGTATTAAATAATAATTAAGTAGGTTGTAGGTATATAGACATTTAAACAAATAAGCTGTAATATATAATAAGAAATAGATAGGTACTGTAGTTAAACTATAATTATAATATAAATAATAATATTGAATTATTTAAATCTAAGTATGACCTTTATTGACTTAGGGCATATAATTTATATAAAACATAATATTAACAGTTTAACATTTAAAATTTAAATACAATATAACAATATTAAAAATAAAAAAGGTAATATATTAATACCTAATTATAATAATAATATACTCGTATATTTATTATTTAAATAGGTAATAATTTATTTATTTATATAGGTATATATACAAGTATGTTATATAGGTAATATTGTAATTATTGATATTTGGTAGATATGGGCACATTAGTAAAATGCGTCAATAATAAAATATTTTAAAATTATTTGTTTTTTCCTTAAATATTCTTATTATTAATAATTAGTAATTATACCCATAATTTATAAATAAACAATAGATGTTAATGACATAAATCATATTCAAACATTTCTCACTCGGACACTTTTCTAATAAGAGTCTTAAAACTCGTATACGTACTTAAACATATATTAGAAATAATAATACTTTCTCATATTATTTTATACATCATAATAATTTCTTGTTATTATATATTTTATTATCAACTAACTAAGTGCAATCATAGGTTCATATAATTCTTTTTCACCCATATGCATTTTTCTTTTGGCTTTAAGTGTTTTGTCTTTTTCGTTTTCTAAATGTTTGTTTAATTTTCTCTTTTTTTTTGACTTAATATTTTCTTCACTAGACGGGAATTCATCCATTGGAGCGTACACCATATGATATTGTGAGAATGATGACTTGGTAGGAGCTGTGATATCTGCAAAATCTCGGAATCCAGCAAAGAAGTCATCCGGGTCACGGAATGCTGATGGTCTAGGATTTCCAGAAAATCTATATAAATTATAAATAATAATAATTAAAATTAATAATTATAGAATAGAATAGATGATTACCTACATCGTGGTTAATAATTCATTATGCGATTTTATATAGGTTGGCCTTGGCTTAAGTAGTTAAGTTTATATATTTAATTTAATGTATTGGTTAATCGTTAATAGTCTTAAGGTTTTATAAATATGTGTGTCTTTTTTTATGTCTGAAAACCCTTTTTGACTAGAAATAATGGCCTGATTACCACGAATATGATATGTTTCCGATAGAGACTTGTATCTAGTTGGTATTCCTACTTTATTTAGATTATTTTTCGAATTTCTCAAAATTGAGCTTATGCAAAAGAAAAAACTATCAAAAGATGGCGAAAATTTGGAATCACATAGGTATTTAAATTTTAATCAATAATTTATAATTATATAAGCGCAAGCAACTGTTTATTTCGGTGTTCCAGTCAGGTTAGGTTTATTTTATAGGTACCTATTTATAATTGTTAATATATATAATATAAAAATAAAGAAGTAAACATATTAAATACGTAAATAAAAAATCAATTTAAAAACTCCTAATGAGTGAATTAGTAATAAACTAATAAGGTGTAAAAGAGATAACTCTGATAATCTGATAATGTAGAGTATTAGGTACTACAGGCGTCGTTGAAATACTTTTTTCGAATGTCAGAATAAATCCTAAATCTAAATGATAATTTTTTATGACGTAGTTCTACGTAATACGTCCAATTGTATAGGTAATATTATTTTATTTTATAAGTTATAACTAATAAAATTATTATTAAGTTGAAATATTATTTTTAAATAATACGGTGTGTTAAGTATTATTTTAAAATTCAAACACGTATAATGTTTACGCAAAAAAAAAAAATTAATAACTTGGCCGATTTAACCAGCCATGGTTACCTATTGGTATTTATACGTTGTCCCTGAACATACCGGTGCAAGCGGCCGCTTCCGTGACTGTTGCCATCGTACAAGTACGGATCATTTCCGATCGCAGCTGACTCGCCAGCCGAATAGTACGTGCCGCCTGGTATGACGCCGAAATTTCCGGAGCCTAACATGGCACTTTCCCGGTTTGACGCCGCAGCCGTCTGCTGGAAGTACGGCGGCAACTCACCTGGATAATCGACCGGCTCTTGATACAGCCTGGGCGGACGGGAATGGCCAAATTGACTGAAGATTTGTCCGAAAGTAGGTAAAAATTGTTGACTATCCGTCGACGAATCCCGCCGGTTCTATAATGTAATATAACGTATTACAATAATTAATGTATACAAATTACGAAAATAATTAAAATCTATCTCATTCCAACAATTTTAGTTTATATTAGTTAATAGTTAAAGATAATTACCTAACCTAGTTAAAGTTAATTAATAAATGTTACAGTTTTTATATTATATCATATTATTACTTAACGTATACCTATTTATACTAATTAAATAAAATGTTAAATAACATTATAATGATAGATCAAAATACATATAATATATAACAATAACAATATATTATAATTATTATATAACATGATATATCTATATTATATGATTGTATGTAATAATTAAAATAATTAGGTACTAATTAGTATATAGTATATAAAATATAATATTCGAGATAGGTATAAGATAAGCTATTATAGATAACATAACTACTTACGACAATATTTTTGGGGCTAACTCTTTTTTGATGGATATTACTGTTTGATTCTGTAATATATATATATAAATCAAATTGTATTAGATATTATTCTAAGTTATTTATAAATAAATATTTTGAATTGGGTCTTAGATAGGTTAGGTCTTCGTCTTAGGTTATATGAGTGACATAACTATACGTTTTATACTATATAATTTATATAGTTTAATACATAACGCAAATATGTAATATAGTGAATATACGTATTATCTACGGTTATTATAATTTATAAATAATTATATATACTTAAGAATAGGTAAAAACATTTAACAAATTATAAAATATTATTAAATTGTATACCAAAGAAAGTTAATTTTTGTATTCAATAGTATTTTGTAAATTGTAACTTGTGATTATAAATTTATAATAAACATTTAAGCAATATTATTTCCAATAATAATGAACATTTAAAGATTCGCAAATCAACCATATAGTTTCGTATTATTTAGTAAATATAGTTATAATTACTATCAGTTATAACGATAAAATAATAACTAGTCTTAACTCGTATAATCTCAATATTATTCAAATTCATATAGGTACCTATTAATTGGTTATAAATTTAACTATTAAAATTACGTAAAATTTATTAATTACATCAAAACTCATAAAGTAGTAGATTTTCTTTATCTCATTTACTAACTTATGAATTACATACATGTTACATGAATATAATATTTAATGAACCTACACTATAATGTATTCCTTGTAATTTTTTATTTCTAAAAACTTGATATTATAGATAATAATAAATATAACATTTTGTGGAAATAATAAATAAAAAAAACTTACGATTTAAAATTTATAAGAAAAAAAAGTAAAATTATTTAATTTTAAGCACTGCAATATATAATAAATAATTATTGGTCACAGGCACGTTGATTTTGTTTATGATCGCAGCAATTATATACCTATAGTTGGAAGTTAGTTATGTAATACATGCGGACAATAGCAGGTTATGCGGTTTATGAAATTCCAATTTTGAACATGTGGCAATATTGAAAAACATCAAATCGTTAAAAGTTATCATACTCAGAGTGTTTGGAATTAAAGTATAATATTAATATAAAGAATAATTCACTGTATGGACTATGAATTAAAAATCCGTATAGATTCAAACAATATAGAAACAGAAGCGGAACGTTAATACGAGTACTTTCACTTACCATGCAGACAAAAATATTCTGCATGTATGTGGGTATTGCAGATAATTTATTGTGGTTATGACGTATTCGCATATGATATGAATATATGATATTACTAATATCATATTAGCACCTTCCAAGATCATGTAGATCGTAGAATAATAATTAATATACATTAATATACTAGTGCAAATGTTTTAAATTTAAATAATTTACAATGTATCAATGAATCATAAATATTTATAAATATTTAAATATAATTATTATAATATGAAATGTATATGGATCATATATTCATATGTATTTTTATGTTTAAAATAACTATACATTCTTAAGTTTCCCATTCCCAATGATAAACTTTCAATTTATAATTTATATAATATAGTATAATATATATAAGTTGTAGTAAAATAAAGAATTATATGGATATAGTAAATTTTATATATTCGTATTATTTATGTTCTATTGTTACGTTTATTATTGATAAATTATATTTGCAATAATTAATTAAAATAACGAAAGTGATAAAACAATAATATGTATATCGTATATGATGCGGTTAGAAAAGAACGTTTAATAATATTTCGTTATAACGTTATATGAAACATATACTCAGATAGTTAATTGTAAATAAATATATGATATGAACCTGATTATGAACGTATATACCTGTAAATACCTGTACCTATAAATATTATGTATAACCAGGTAGTATGATAATTACTAATTAATATAGGTAATTAATGTGGCTATAGTTACAATTTACGAGTATATATACTATGTTACAATGCATAAATATATTATATCATCATAGCACTCAACTGTAAAGTGAGTGATTTTTAAATTTTTTTTTTTTCCGTTTGATATAGGTATTATTTAATTATAATGTGTAATTTAAATATTAAATAATAATATACGAAATACAAGTATATACCTAATTATTATTTTATTATTCGTATACCTACTAGCTTATTTGTATTGATGTAGCCTATTAGCGTCTAAACAAATATTTTGGACAAATATGTCTACGTTAGGTAAATTCTCAAAATGTGCGAATTTCATATAGATCAACAAATTGTATAGTGTTATGTGCACTGTGTTATTGTATTATCAAATCATTGTCTGGGTACCTATTCAAATCATGCCCATATGGAAACAGTGACTTACGTTAGGCAACTATATCGCGGGTTTCGAACCGTTAAAATTTAACAATGTATCGATTCGAATTATGTCGCAACGTCGAATAATTGAACACCACAATTCGAGCGTTTAAAAAATCTATACAAACGTTTTGAAATATAAGCGGTTTCGTTTGAGTACCTAATGACATTATTAAAGGCGTCATAGATTGTGTATATAGTTCAAATATTCGAAGGTTATCTAGATAGTTTTTTCTCGATCCCATAAGAAAATTTTATAAAATACAAAAGAAAAATTAATAAAATGTATCGCAGAATTCATAATACAATTTAAGTAAGTACGTTTACGTTACCTAGATACTGAATGTTATAACAATATTATAGTCATAACAATATGATTAGTGCAACTGAAATCTTAAGTATTTACAGAATGAGACAAATAAACAGGAAATTTTATTTTATTTTAAAATCTATCAAAATTTGT
Organism: Tetraneura akinire; assembly: GCA_021307375.1. Taxonomy (NCBI): domain Eukaryota; kingdom Metazoa; phylum Arthropoda; class Insecta; order Hemiptera; family Aphididae; genus Tetraneura; species Tetraneura akinire. The sequence continues at coordinate 20,367,387 of JAIUCT010000007.1, read as the reverse complement.
TTTCACCAGTATGATTAATGTTACCTACTATACTATATTGTAAATGATAATACCTATTGAATTTAAACAAAATGCAATGAAATCTCGACAAAGATTATTATAAAAATGATTAATTTATACAGAATAAAAGTTAGGAAAATTGTTTACGCTTTAAATGATGATCACATAGGCAATACATTGTTTTTGTGATCAAAAATCTACATTAATTGTCTATGTTTTGTTTTATTATTTTATTAATATAATGAATTAACTGTAAGCATTAATGTTTTTTATTATAACATATATAGCTCTTTGACATTTTTTTTCCTGCATGCAATTAGACTATTCGCTATATAGATATTATAATATATAATATACCTACTAACATTTGTTTTTTGTTTTATACATGTTGACTTAATGTTTTAGAATTGATTAAGATATTACGCAATTGTTTATGAAAACGATGATTATTTAGAAATGTTAAAAAAGAATGTAGGTATGCGTGTTTACAAACTGTGACAATTGGCCCAATAACCTAGGTTGCTGAATGAAATTATATCGGCTGATGTTTAATTTCCATGACAATTTATACTGTTACAATATAGTTGAAAATAAATAAACACACTCATACACAAATATAATAATATATATCATATTATACACCAACGATATTATTTAGCAACTATTGCAAATTAAACGCAATTCTATTTTATCTTTATAAGAGTTTATATAATAATAGCAATGGCCATTCATTATAGAATATACTATATTATCAGTATATTTTATAATCAATGATAATAGTTATAAAATATTATAAAATTTTTGATTACAAATAAAATTAAAATTAATACCTGTATAAAATATATTATGTTATGCAAGCATAGTGCCATAGTAGTATCCGTTTGAATAATTATTGTTACAGTACTATATAATAATTGACTATTTTAATACGTAAGTTATTATTTTAAATTTTAACCCATATATAAAGTATATGTTATTGTTAAAATTATAAACAATATTATACTATATAAATACATGACATATATGAATACACAAGAATATGTATATTTTACAAGAATACATCACTGTTATTAATTATAAATCGATGATCAATAATTAATATTCACAAATTACATAATCAAGTGTTATCATATACATAGGTTATCAAAAATACGAAGACAAATTTGCCAACTACCATAATGTGTACACCTTATTATTATACCTATAACCCTAACCTATCACATTTATATTATTACCGTGACTTTTCAATGTTAATTGGATTGAATTTCATTCATTTTATTTTTATAGTAAGTACTATAAGAGTATATTATTTAAAATGCATATTAAATTATTTATTAAAGCTAGGTCATTTAGATTTTTAAAGAGAATTATTAATGTGAGAAAATTTTTTACGTATAATAAGAAAAATAATCTTCTTAAAATGAACGGACAATACGAAGGACACTCTTTAATTGTTAAAATATATTCTCCAGAAGAACAAAGATGTCATATGATATCAAAAGAAATGTAAATAGCACAAGGTAATCCATAATAGTAAATTTTTAAGGCTACCTTAAAAAGAAAACAAGATGATTAATGTCAAAATGTAGGAGGTGTACGCATACGTTGAAACACGTTTGCACTAGAAAATTATTTTTATTTTGTTTGGTAATAATGTGCACATCAATGTCTCAAAGAACTTACATAATATAAATTTAGTTTAACAAATATTTTCTTTATAATGCAATTGAACTAATTGGATTTATATTTTGTTTAAGTTTTGTTATAATTATATTTTGTATGTCTAATGTAAGTATACTATATGTGATACTATTAAAATAAATGATATTATGTTAAACTTATTTTACGTAATAATCGATAACGCATAAAGTAATAACAATTGTACCTAATTAAGTTTTACATTGCGTTATAAAGTATATAAGGTATAATCGTCGACCGTTATCACGATCAATATTTTTAAAACCTACATATTGTTCCCGTAAGTCATGACAATAGCAATATTAATAAATATTCAAATGTTTTTCGTACGATTATTTTTGGTATAAAATCAAAACTTTGCGTTTCGTGCGCCAGCTTTCGATCGCGTAGACTTTTGAATTTTGATCAATATACACCAGGGGACTTAAATTAGTGTTATATTGTTGAATTTAACGGAAGCATCCGTAACCTTGATCGTGTACTTTCACTGTAATACACACGGAATGTATCGAATGGATAAGTGCGTGTTTACAATATAAATGCGTATAAATCGTATATACGAGCCTGCAGAGTACTCTGTCTCAAAATTCTCAAGCTTTCTCTTCCAACACGTCTGGTTCTGGTATGTTTATCATCGCATTTGTATTTTTTTTTTTTTTTTCGTTTAGAAACAAATACTAAATAGTTCGACAAGTTACATGAGAACGGGTCAAAGCAGATGTGTCCAGCTTTCACCGTCGACCGCGATGGATAGGTTGCTTGCATAACGTCCGCAAAACCGGAAACCGCTCCGTATCCCTCCGAGTCATTTGGAAACACTCGTATAACGAAAACAATGGATCGTTGCCAAGTTCAATTTCGCATATTACTGCAGGTATGCACGATAATTTTTGGCAATTCAATTATGGCATAGACATCATATTATTCTAATATATAGTTAATATTGTATTGTTTTATACGGAGGTCATGTGATTCATTATTATAATAATACTATTACATTGATATAATATTTATTATCATCATCATCGTCTTCCTTTGAAATTTTATAGTTATTGTTTATAATATCGTATATATATAGTTATTATAATTCTTTCGCAGTTTTATAACATTTTTGTTTGAAGCGATTTACGATTTCGATAAATATATAGGTATATATTATACGGATATACTATAATTAGAAAGTTTTCAAATAGAAAAAGTGAACTTGTCCTTTTCCTATTTCCTATAAATACAGCCGCTGCGGCCCACGAGTATATTATAATTATTATTATGAAATACGATATCATATTTATATTATGATATTACATTGACGAGATTTGAAAGCCCAACATCTTATTTATTGGGTATATTAAACGTAATATTATAAATTTTATTAAAACGTGTTTTTACTCTCTCGTATATTTATATATTTAATAAATACGTAAATTCGTATTTATTTATTTTTTTTTTTTTAACTTCATTTTTTCCGTTATTCAAATTTGTTGATATGTTTAATATATACGTTTTTTTTTTAATTCCAGAGGGGGAATATTTTGTAAATACTTAAATGTATAAAATTTAAATTATAATAATTATATAATATTATATATTTATATTATATTTTTACAATAATTACAAATAAAAGTCTATTATTTTGTATATTATATTAATTAAATGTCCTAATAATAATTTGTAAACTATAATATTTTTAAATAATTATTTTTTACTTTTTTAATACAATTATGGTCTATTTTAGATTCTACAAATGTGGGTACCTACTTTATTAATTTATTATTTTAATGATAATATTTCTTTGATATTATATACAAATATTACAATAAATAATAAGCAAATAGTGTTATGAATATGTTTAATAAATTAAATACAATTAAATTATACATTTGAGTTATTGGCGTATAAATTAATAACTATCAGATTTACTAACATAATAGGTATTACGAGTATATAATATTAATCGCCAAGTACCTATACTTATTAATTATAAATATTATAATAATACGTGTTTTTTTATACACCTATCTATTACCTTTCATTTTTTAAACATATATAAAGTACAACAAATAATGATAAAATATGTTTATAAATATGTTTTAATTAATGAGATTATATTTAGTTGTAGGTTTGTATAAAAAATAATATAGTATATATGTATAGATACATTAAATAACACATGAACAAATCATATTATAAATTCGATTCCATTTAAAAAATGTCTTTTAAAATTTTTAAATAATATTAATTATAATATTTTATTAAAAACTCAAATCACAAACTTGATACTTACTTAATAATTGTATACGTATTTCAATAACGATAGTGTCATCTTTAACGCGTACCAAACACCGAATAGATGATAGGTAACATTGTTTTTGAAATAGGTATACAATTATTAAGTCTCAATTTTACGATTTTGATTTTTAATAAAATATTATAAAAATAATCACAAGCGTTAAATTTTATTTAAATAATAATTTATGCCAAATTAAAGGATTACTATTTGAAAATATTATAATAAAATATGTCCCACATAAAATACAAAATAACCCTAGAAATATTCTTCTTAAAATATGTAGGCACACTCAATGTATATATTTTAATAATCTTACCTTTTATTATTCTCGTTGCTAGAGATAAACTAATTATTAAAGAAAAACACACAATAAAATAAAATTGATTTAGATAATTCATTTTAAAGATTATCAATAGATTTAATTCAAAGTAAAACCGTTACGCCTGCGCAAGCATGCTTAACAGCTGCGAAAATAATCAACGCTATAGTATACGTGTTGACGGTTTGTGTTTTACTGCATCTGACCGAATAACCAGTGGTATGGGTTGTGTCTATATTTATTATAGGTACTACATAATATATATTATGTACCACCAATATTCGTCTCCTGCTATTATATTACTACCTAATGTAACTGAGCGTATAATTTTTAAGTATTCTAATAAGTTTTAACCAATGCATTATTATTTAGTAAACCCACTAAACCCAATTATATTCTTGTACTTTGTAGAGATATGTTATGATAGAAATTAATCAATAGAAAATAATTCACTTTTTCCTCATAAATACATTTTTAAAAAGAAGAGCTGATACTACTCTGGAAACTGGAAGGGATACAGGTCTAAAGAGGATAGTGTTAAATTTTGATTAATATTTGAATGCAATGATAAATCATTACATTCGAAAAAGTTTTGATCAAAGTTCATCAGATACAATATGTATTGATGAAAAGTTTTACCTTTATCAGTCTCTATGTTTATTAAAAATACCCATAAAACCCCTAAATGAGTTACCTTAATACCCAAATCTGAACATTATATAGATAATAACGAGAATTTTAGAAAATATTCAAAGTTCTATACTTTGTATAAAAAACGGTTCAAAATTTTTTCATGTATATATAGTATCTATGTGAACACCAGAAAAAAAAATTCAAGTCTTTAAATTCAAAATTTCCTATGTTATCGTGAAATATTGAAATTGAATTCGCTAAAATTTCAGTTTTCTTGAAAAATGCCGTTTTTTCTTCATTTTTTGGTCGTATTTACTATTGCAAATAGGGTCAATTTTGAAAAATTCAAACAATGACTTAATTAAAGTCCCAACTACATCCACTTTCCAACCGGAAGCATATGTTATTAATAAAAATTGGAGTATTATTTTTGGTCAAAAAAGTGTATTCAGACAATCAAAAATAAAAAAATACATACATATAATGGTAAAACCTCGGGTTTCGGGTAAAACCAATTACCAATACATTTTTCGCTTTGCTCAAAATCTAAAATATTTAGTACGTATATTAAAGTTATTTATATCAAAGTTAGAAATGATAATATGATATCCATATTTGTACAGAACAAAAAAAAAAAAAAAAAAAATTCAATCATTATAATGTAAATTATTGTATAACAAATGATATTGAATTAAAATTTTAAAACGATAGTTGATAGTTAGGAACTATTATTTTTATAATCATTGGTGATATGATATTTCATAATAGGTAATTAATATTTATATACTCGTAATTTAAAAGTACCTACCTAGTAAAATTAAAAAAAAAAAGTTAATTGATAATTATATAGATTTATATTATTTTATTAAAATAAATATAATACAAACTAAAAATGTAACTATAATAAATGTATATTTTATTTATTTTATATTAAATTTATATTTTTTTAGTTATTTAATGGTAAATTTGCAAAAAAAAAAAATAATTATTTTTATTATTAATATCAATATGTATACATATATATTTTATTAATTATCAATAATAACATTGTACATTTCAACAGATATTAGATAAAAAATTAATTTTATTTTTAATTAAAAACAAATTTATTGCAGGTTTCAATATCAACTATAATATTAAAAGTTATTTGCATGACTATTGTATATAAATTATTAACTTATAATGTATCACAAATATTTACGTTGTTTTAGAAAAATGACCTAAAAAATTGTTCAAATTAGCTCTAATTTTGCTAATATTGAAATTTCCGGCTTCAGGATTGAGCATGTTATTCAGTGCTCCGCAAATGACAGTGGTAAACTTCTTTACAAAGCTTTTGGTAAGATCATCCGCTATAATTTTGTCAACCTGGGGTCCTAACTTCATACTTGGAGTTTTAACTATGGTGTTTAGAATAGTGGGCACGGTTGAACATTGGGTTCCATTAATCATGTTGCCAGCTGTAATTAATCCTATCCTGTCTATAGTGAAATACGCTTTTTCCACATAAGGAATGCTGTCATAGACCCACACATTCATGTCGCCAATCAAATTAAACACTGAAAACTCATAAAGAGCGGTCACATTTTTGTTGGCCATATCCACGAAGACGTTTTTAATTCTCAAATTGGTCCGATTCAAACCACTGGTGAATAAGTCTTGTGCTGTGTAATTGATACCTGAAGGTAAAATTCCGCTGAAAGGTTTAAAATGCGGGTCTGAATAATTCTTGAACATAATGTACGGTTTAATTGCTTGTCTGATCCCGATTGTAATATTCTTGTATAATGATTGTGCTACCTCATTAGCGATGTGCTGAAATGCAATGTCTTCAACAAAGTATCTGTTGAATAATTATAATA
>JAIUCT010000007.1:20287384-20345585 GCA_021307375.1 Tetraneura akinire | reverse complement strand
TACCGATATCATTATATCAACATAATACCATATACACATAAAAATACAATATATCTCAATTATTTTGGATTTATTTTCCTGGCTTGAGCATTTGACCCAAACCTTTACAGATAGTTGTACTCAAATAATTTTTGACATTATCGACAAACGCGTTGGTCAATGTCTTTTCGCTGTCGGGCGAAATTTTCGATCCGTATTTGACATTCTGTTGGTTCACTGTAACGTCGGATTTGCATTCAACGGGCTTGAGCATGTTGAACGATACATTGACATCGATCCGATTTACGGTAAACGTTGCCTTTCCGACGATCGGTTTACTTTCCTCGAGCTTAAAGTCAAATTTTCCATCCAACATATGAATCGTTATTCGTACATCTGTCGACATCGTGTTGACGGCCATTTTGGCAGTGATCTTTTTCAATTTTTGTTCCATATTAGCAAAGCCACTGATGATCGTGTTGCTAATGATGTAGCCGACGTTTCCGCCTGGTAATTTTCCATTTATATTAGGAAAACTCGAGTCGGTATCATTTTTGAAAATAACGTATGATTTGACAGCGCGACGTATGGCCACGGTGATGTTGCTATGGGTGTCCTTAACCATGCGGTCAGCCACTTGCTGAAAAACTATGTCTTCCAAAAAGTGTCTATAATATAAAAAAAAAAAAAAAAACTAGTTTTAAAAATATCTCATGAAATTAATAGATTACAATAGTAAATTAAAATAATAAAAAAAATAATAAAAAATAATAGTTAGTTTGTAATGTGTATTTACACGTGTAGGTAGTAAATATATAATAATATTTTATAATATTAGGTATAGGTATATCGTATATGCCTATAAAATGTCCAAGATCTGACATAATATCACGTAACATACAAACATAAAATAATAAATAACAAACGTTCATAATAAATTTGAATAATTTATCACACAAATATAAATAATTTATTATAATATTATATGTACAATGTACCTATAGGCTATTACTTTATATAACATTTTATAACTTTTAAACAAATCGTATGGAAGATTGTGGAACTCGTCTCTTGGTTGAATAATAAATTATAGGCACCGAGATATTACATCAAAACTAAACACCAGAAATGCGAGTATTTGATATTTTTGGAAAGTACCAGTTTGAACTGTTTATTTATTTTATTTTTATTATTTACGAGTACTATTATATCACTTATTATAGTGGATTACTGAATTGTATAATAGAGAAAATATTTTAAATTTTGCAAACGTCGTATTATAAGAAATGAAAAATATAATAATATGTTAAAAATATGAATATGTATTACATAACCATTATTCCTAAAATTATTATTAATGAATTCAATATTTATTTTAGTCTGTAGGTAAAATATTAATATTGTAAAATAATAATTAGGTAGGACTATTCAAATGTGTATTTTTCATAACATTAATTTACAACTTTATATAAAAATTAAATTTTTTAAATACTTTATTATATTAGTAAATATTAATTATTATAAAATATTTATTTTATTACATGCAAATTAAAAATTGTAAAGTAGTTCGAAGTATTTCAATGGTATTATTAAATTTAATTGCGATATCTGCCTTGTTAATATGACAATTACCTATACTTAATATCAAAATAGTGTTTTCTATTATTTCCTAATATATTATAATTTTATAAAACTGTTATATTTACTTGACATTAGTGGAATCGCTAGTCTTTAACATTTCTGGTAAACCACCAGTAAAAGTTGCCTTAAAATTTTTGAACGAAATACTTGATTTTGGTACTGTCGATGGATAGGCTTCAGTGTTTTCTGAAAGTGTAGTACTACCTAAGTACTTTGAATCTTGTAATTGGATTAAATATTTTCCTTGATCAAAGTATGAAGAGTTCATAAATGTGTATCTTCCTCTAATATTCAATTCTTTCCATCCTATTTCAGTAATTACCTGTATTTTAATAATATAGGTAAAATAAAAATATGTACAACAGGTAAAAGCTTAATATGTACTTCATAATATATACATTATGTTATACACTTCTACAGTTCACAAAATATATTTTTTTACCATTATATTTAATAATTTATATATTTTTTATTGTAGTAGATTATAGTTTTATTGTATTATTTGATTATATATTACCTATTATTGACTTTTTAATTTAATATACCTTTAACCTATATCACTATGAGTCTATGTCACTATATCACTATAAAATTATATTCATTTTTATTTAAGTTTCTATATTTATAAGGTCAAATTATTAGTAAAATATATTATAATTTTATTTTATAGAGATAATATTGTATAATTACTTATTACAAATTAAAAAATACTGTAAAAGTACTATTGTACTATTCGTATTCTTATAATCGGTTTATTTTGCATTGACAATTGATATTTAACTCTATCCGAATGATATGATGAATGAAATTAAAGTATCTACCTATACTTTTAAACATTCTTTGTTATTTTAAAATAAATATTAAGTACCTGTACGTACATAATATTATATTTTATATAGGTAGATATATTGTATTTATTCTAATGTAGTAACTAATATAGGTGCATAACGATAACCCTAACCTCTTGTTTTTATTTCGAAATTAAAAACACACATTTAGATAATGATAATTTAATAATACTTTTTCGAAATTTAAATTTAAATAATTCAAAGTCATCTGTTAAACTTAGTGTTCAATGTAATTAATTTTTTAATTTAAAAAATCTAATTTTCCTAAAAAATGTATAATACTATATAAACAGTTATTTTTCAATAATATATTTTAAAATATTTTTTAGGTATTAATTATAACCTGATTTGGAACCCATTTGATGATTATACTATTTTTATTGTAACCAATAAACCCTCTAATAGCGTTATTGTAAAATATGAGATCTGATTGTGAATTAGATGTCCTTGCGTTAGAAATTGGCATTTCGTCTTTGAAAAATCCATACGGGATTTCTGGGTCCAACAGGTGTCCACTATATTCAGAAATCACTTTGAGTTGTGTTTCATATGCCTGAAAAACAGCTTTTTGAATCTCTTCATCACTTTTGTCTCGCATTTTTTTTGGGAGTACTTCTGGCAACGTATCATCATCAGACGACCAATTCAATGGTAGGTTTTCTAAAAAAAAAAAAAAAAAAATGATTGTATAACGATTGAATAATTACAAATTAATTCAACATCAGTTTAAAATATTAAATATTTCATAAAATTACCCGAAAATACAAATGAAATGCTAGCAATCAAAATCAATATTGTAGAAGTCCTTTTCATGTTGAGGAATTTTGATTCTAAAAAAATGTTTGAAATTGTATATTTTATTCATAGACCATAATATATTACAGTATATAAATTATTAAATTATATAGTGAATCACTAATGAGTATTTGTATTATAGTATGGTAGTTCAATAACATACGTGTACTATAATATTAGATAATATTAGATCTTATTATCTAGGTAGGTATATAAATATAATGCCAGTATAATACGAGACATATTTGAGATTGCTATAATATTGATTTTGATGATATTGTTCTTTTGCAGTTTTTTAATTAGGAAATTGTTTTTACCAATATACTTATCTATTTCTCAAGAAAAATTAATCGAAAACATGGGCGTGCGCAGTACGTACGCATATACTTTTGTTGCAGGAACGTGCCTTATCTTGATGTCTGATGAAATCAAATATTCAAATACCTACCTATACTGAAGAAGGCATTTTTAACTTATATTTAATATAAACCAACTGTTGACCTAACCTTCCCCCACTCGGAGAAATATTATTGATATTCAAATATTATTTGATCTACTTTGTATTTGTGATATTAGTATACATTACATTGCAATAATGTCGATAAGTTATGACTTATAATCATCTAAAGAAAAATATTTGTATTTTGGATTACTGCAAAACTGTGATTTTATAATTTTAACTGTATCGTATAAACTATTATAAATATATTTTTCGTATCCTAATAAGCCTACTCCGTCATAATAAACCCACAGCTCTCAAAGTATACCTACATAAAACTGCATATCTTGCATACGCATGTGCCTATGATGGAAATTCGAAAATAATATAATTTGAAGTTGGATAATTAATTTTAAAAATCATAAATAAAATAAACTTTATTAGTTAAAAGTTTAATTAATAAATATTAAAATGTTTAAACTACTTTTGTTAATTGCTTTTAAAACGTAAAATAACAAATGCTATTTATTATTTTTTGTTATTGATATTTTAAAATGGTATAATCTGTTTATTAGTTATGTAATACACAAAATTAATAATTATTACCTACTTATTAACTTATATAATCTATAATATGTTATTCTTATTATTTTACTGATAGGTATAAAACTATATAGAGTTAGATCGCACCTAGGTATTTATATCAGAAAGAAAAAATTATATTATTATAGCGATAAATAATAATTAATTTGTATAAATGGGTAATATACAACTACATTAATGCTACTAATCTAATAATTTGCCATTAACTTTTATTTTATTAAGGTTAAAGGTTAAAGTACTATAAAAGTATAAAAGAAATAAGACCACACCAATTTTAAATTTTCTACGTAAATTATTATTATTTTTTTATTAAACGCATTAAGAGTTATAAGCGGCTCAATTTAATAATTTAGCGTATATCCCTGAAAAAAATGAAAATACGCTCATATACGCACGTAGGTATATTTTTCAATATATTTTTACCGGAATAATCACAAATATCAAACATTTCTCTCGGCACACCGGTTGAGTACCACTGATTGTACATTGTGTTCATCAATGGTTAAATTTTACAGGTAGGTATTTCTAAATTCCAAGAAATTTAAATTTTATAAATTGAGCCATTCTTACGTAGGTATATACCAATGACTCTCGTTTAAGTACTTAATAACATTTGAGTTGTAGTCTGAAGTCTCACTAGCTCCAGTGTTTGATTTGGAGAAAAAAAGAAGGGGGACTATCAGAGATCAGACTTTCAAAAAAATTAGCGTCCCCCCTAATATGCTTAAGTACATGTAATATCATAGGGGATTTAATAATTAGTAGGGGTACGCTCAAAAATATAAAAAATAGAAGAGGTACTCCGTCCCCCCGCGTCCCCCCTCAAATCAAGCACTGACTAGCTCTGTAGCCTGCAAGTACGAAACTCTTTAGAAGTCAACATATTTTCTTCAGAAATACTACATTATTGAAATTAGAATTTATAGTTTAAGTATTGACTTGTGGATAATTTATTTAAATTGAAATTAGAGTTATACATTTCGTAATAATTTCATTGGCACTTGTATTACCTACATATTAAATTTTTATTTTATTTTTATTGACAGACTTAAATTTTATTTGCACTCTTCAGTAGGCTAGGTATATACAAATATAATATGATTAGAGATTAGATATTAAACGAAATAGATCTTATTTCTTTTAGCTATTATATGAGTGGTATATAAATATACGAGAAAAAAGGAATTTTGGTAAAATGTACTATTTAGCAATAGAAAATTACAAATTATTTATAGATAAAAATTAAAGGCATGAACGCGACGGACGACAATCGCCGTTGGTCATTGAGAATGGCCAGCGAAAGAGCGACTAGGAGAGTTGTAGTCACTGGTCAGTGTCAGTGGAGGCTGGAGAGCAGTGGCGGCCCGAACTTTTTTCCACCAATACGCATACAAAAAAAATACACAACACACCACCCACCATCAAATATATGTATTGGGCAATGAGCACTTATAGGTAATTTAAAATCCCCACCCCACCAAAAATCATTATTAGTGTGACATGTAAGTGAGCGCAGCAGCATGGTGATAAATCTCAAATTCTGGTGCAATTGCATTAATTAAACAATAAACATTGATTACCATCACACTGTTGTTTCTTTGGTATCAAGTATCAACCACAGATATCAGCAACTGCCAGCTATGTTACCATGGACAAGATTACCACTAACCAAAAATGTTTTATTGTTAAAATATGTTCAATATTTTAATGAATAATATTTTTCACGTTCAACTTCCCGCTTAAAATTTACGAAAGGTCCACCACCCCAATTATACACAATACGCACATGCGTAAAATTTACCTATATCGGGCCGCCACTGCTGGAGAGGATAGACAAAGGAGGAGAAGGAAATATAAACGTAAAAGTAAATTATTATTATTTATTATCTAATAAATATATTTATCTAATAAATATATTAATCTAATGGCAATATTATTATTTTGCACATTTATTAATATTCGACCAGGCCAAGTTTGCCGTAAGTACGATAATATTTTGTCAAACATGAAAGGTATAAATGGCAGCATGAAAATTTAAAAATTTAAATAAAAAATACAAATTTGTCATTTAATTGTTTGGAATATTAGAATTTTGAATTTTCAAGTATTTTTAACAGTAAGTACGCCGTGAAACGTGCAAAATACGATTTACCTATACTTGCAATAATAAGAATAATTTGTTTTCAGTTTCGTCACACGTTCATTACGATTTCTAACGTGGATGGCAGTGTGGTACCATTGTAAATTTTAAATTGTATCACGATAGTTCGCTCCAATTTTGCGTGTTTTTGTCCATTAATATTCGAGTGCTGGAGTTTTGTACTTTGGACAATATTGATCAGCGTTTTTTTCGCACTTGTAGTTTTATAGTTTGTGCTTATTCGGTTATTTCGTATTCGTATTTCAGGGTTTAAATTTGAAACTATTAGTGACTTTATTTATTATTTCTAGTTTTTTGTTAAGCGACCTTTCATCGCGTACTGTTTTTTCGTTTTATATATCTTTTTTTTTTTTTTTCTAATTACCTCTTGCTTTTCGTCACTTTGTCGTTTGAACCTAAATTCAAAATGGCTTCTTAGACTCGTTACCACAGTTCGTTGAATGTTTTTTTGATCGCGTCACGCCGTTCCGAGTTTTGAGGTAAACTTATCGTCATGATGTATTATAATATTTTCCATCGTTTTATCGTATCTACTAAGTAAATAAATATTAATTAACGATCTCGTGTACTCGTGTATAATCGATACATTAACACACGATCCAGTCCTGTGTCCGGACCTGTTCCCTTATAAAGTTTATTGCTTATCTTTTGTAAAATGTGTCCATTACTATAATTATGTTTTTTGTTTTTGTTTTAGTTATATATTATATATAAAAACATACAATACTTATAAACTTCGTTAAAATGCCGCCCAAACGGAAAGCCAAAGCCGTCATAAAAAAAGAACAAAGTCCAAGTCCTATCGAGGACAATTCTATGTCTAATATAACCATACGCAAACCGAAAGAAAAAATTGGTAAATGAATTATTTAATTTTTCATTATTTTACAATGATTTTTTTGTTATTATTTTAATTGCATCGTAGGTATTTTATTCTAAAAATATTTTGTACTGTAAATATGCAAGTACTTATCTGACATGTAATCTTAGGCCGACCGTCGGGTGTAATGCAAAGTAATGTGGCAAGAAAAAAAGAGTGGTAAAAAACTTTACAAAAAGTACAAAAGCGCATACTAGTACAGTGTGGTAGTGCATTATTTTTGTAAAATTAGTAAATTATCGTATTTTCTTATATTCAAAATAATTTTTATTTGCTACAGTTGCCAAAGCAAAAACGCTGCATGTCACTTTATCGCTGTCGCTCTACACTACACTGCATTGGTGTGGCATTAAAAAAAAATTATTAAATTTTTATTCTTAATAGGTACATCTGTTTATACCATATAACTATTACCATCTTACTGTAGTGTATGTAGAGCCTTGTTTTGCTAAAAAATTATTATTTGTAAAATTTAATTTAAGTACCTAATAGTTTGGCATCCTACTTTTTTTATGAACACCAACCTACTCATTTATAATCTTTTTAGTTATACTGAATAGTGGATCGTAATAAAAAAAATACGTATGTAGACCTAAAAATAATATAGATAAAATGTATTACTTATTAAATTGTTTCTTTTCGTTTTTTTAGTGTTCTTAATCTTAAGTAATTGATTGTAATAAGTACCTAACTAGTTATAATACTTATGCTTCACATTTTATATTTTTGTTTACTTTAATACTATTTTTATTTTGGTAAATATAAAAATCGATCATAGAATGTAATACTATTTTTAGCAACTTTTTGGTTATTTTTATTGTGGAGATTAATGCTTATTTCAGAATATTCTAAAATATTTTCATGATAAATGTTCATAATTGACTTAAACCATATACAAATACTGAAAAAAATTATAAAGTTAAACAAAGTACCTACCATTAACCTTAGCTATGGGTTGTTTGTTATTTAGTATATTTCACTTATTTATATAAATATTTTTAAGAATCATGATAAATAATAAAAATTTAAGTAGCAGTTGGTACAAGATTTGTTGTTTTTGTTTATTTAAAATGAATATAGTAAAAAATATTCTTTAGAATAGAAATTATGTTATTTTAATATGTCAATTACAATTTTACAAAATTTATTGATAAGTATGTAAGCTCTAATTTTATTATAAATATGACAAATGTTTTGTTATAGGTAATGTAGTATTGTTACTTAAAGTGTTCATCTCCAAGGCCATAACTGAGAAAAGTATACTGATATATTATTTAACATATCAAAATATTAGAAAAATCCTAAGATCAATTTTTATTATAAGTGTTTAAAATTGAAATTTCAGTAAAATCAATCAATATTTAAAGTATTTATACGGATTTTGCCTATTTTTATGTATGAAGACACTTCTTTGACCAGAAATAATGCTCCGATATTTACAAATAGCATTGGTTTTCAGTAGAAAATTGGATGTAGTTGGTACTTTATTTAGGTCATTTTTTGAATTTCTCAAAATTGAACCTAAGTGGTAGAAATACTAACAAAAAAATGGCATTTTTCACGAAAACAGAAATTTTGAAAATTCGATTTCAATATTTGACATTAACTCAGGCAATTTTGAAGTTGGAGACTTAAAAATTTTATTGGGTGTTCACATAGGTACTATATATATATGTGGTAAAATTTTTGAACCGTTACGTTAATATTTTTTTTACATAATACTAGATTTTCTCCTATGACATAAAATACAGGTATACTGTAATGTAATAATAGTATTATAATTCCTTTTATTTTATAATAAAACATTTAATAATAATAAAACTACTGTTAGGATAGTAAATTTTTATTAATTTATTTAATATTAAAAATTATAGATTTTCTCAGTTACAGCCTTGTTCATCACTGTTCATAACTGAACAATTTTTTTCTTTTTTTTTTTTTTGTAATTTTACTCCTGCATTTGTCAAAAATTAGATAAGTTTAGACTGGATGACACATAACTTGGTTTACAAGTTTGTTTTTGGCATTATTCAATGTATACAATTTATTTGAATTGTGTTGAATCGTGTATGTTATATCATATGTTTATCAAACACATTTTTGTTTTTATTCATCTCAAATGTGTTTCTTTTACATAACTTTTTTGACAATTTTATTGCTCATTAACAGGGCTTGGAAGTTGTAGCTCTATAAAAATTAATTTTTAGCACTTTAAAATGCACTTAACTTCAAAATAAGCGCCATATATAGCACTAAAAATTAGAAAATATGCAAAATAAATGTTTTTTATTATAATGAAATTTCCACAAATGTAATATAACAATTTTAAAATATAAAATAAAATGGTACATCTTTTTTTTATTTATTTTTTAATATTTTAATATCAATTTAATTTTCACAATTCAATGGAACATTTCCTATTAACATACAAATATAATCTTAATTAAAATAATATCTATATTATATTTATTATTTTACATGGAAATATTTTATAATAAAAATGATGTTATTTTAATATTTATTTATTTACTTTGAAATTTGCATTGAATGATTAGATTTTTTTTTATATTTTCTAACTTGAATGTTCTATGATTATTTGAGAGTAAAGTCTTGTAAGCTGAAAATGACCATTCAACATCGACAGATGTTATGGTCACGTTTTTGAAATAACTGATTAATACCCAATAAGAAAAATAAATTATTGGTTTCTCAAGTCCTATACATATTGAATAATCCACATACTATGAATTAAAAATAATAAAATGTATTATATTATATTGTATTTATTATATTTCATATATGGAAATATGTTTCCAAATGTCTCTAGAGTCCTAAATAAGCAGCAAAATAGCTCTAAAAACTAAAAATATGCAAAAAAAAAAAAAAAATGTCATTGTCTTTAGTGAAAATTATGTGAAATAAATTTGTATCTTAGAATATTCTAGGACCCCCCCCCCCCCCAAAAAAAAAAAAAAAAAAATATATGCAAATGCTACACTGCCAAACCCTGCTCATTAATGTTTTAACTAGTAAATTTGTACCATAAAGATTAAGCACAAATATTCAATACAATATGTACCTAAATTCAAAATACGTTTAATTTTGGTGAATTTGAATTGATGTTGTAATTATAATATAATGCAAAAAAAAAAAAAAATATATATAAATATAAATAAATTTTAGATTGATATAGGCTATAATCATGCTTATTAATAGTATATTATGTGTTTACATTAATAAGATTCTGTTCATTTAATTTAGACAATATATTTTAAAATAAGTGTGAATATAAATGTCCCTAAAATCATTTGATGTACAATATAATGAAATATGCATATGATTAAGTGAATGGTAATATCTTATATTGGTTTGTTTTACTATATTTTACACATATTGTAAGGTCTATTTTTTATTTTAAGTAATAAAATAACTAAAAAAAAAAAAAAAAAATTAACATGATAATATATATATTTCTACTTAACTTAATGACATTAATATTTATTTTTATATAGAATTTATGTATAAGAATTATCTAAATATTTAGAAATTTTAATTAAATTTATTAGTTTTTAAACCCTATGTTAAAATATTAAATATCTAATTGGAAATTATGATTTATAGAAATTTCAGTTTATATTTATGTATGTTCCAATTAATTCAAATTAGATGAAATTATTTCAAGATAAAACTAATTTCAGTTATACTCTATGAATATATTACGCTTATAGTACTTTTTTTTTTAATTAAAAATATATAAATATTCACTTACCTATTAATGTTATTAAATTATTCTAACAATTTTTAATTTATTATAACACGTTAACACATAATACAGTATAAACTGAGGTAGATTGTTCATTTTTTAAACTTAAATGTTTTAATATGTATTAGCCTTGAAGATTCGATAATACTGGTTTATAATATTTTCCATAGCTATATATTTTATGTATCATTTTATTATGTAACTATATATATACAATACAAAATAAATAATTGATTTATTGATCTGTCAGTATTTAAATTTAAATTAAGACTACCTTGTCCTCATTTTAAGATAATTAAATTATACAGATTTATAATTTGTTTTTAATTTTAGTACAAAATACAATATAAATTATTTAATGCTGTTAGGTACTAACTATAATAAATATATTACAGATTTTTTTTTAGTTGTATATTTAATATAGTTTATATTATTTAGATAAAAAAAAAATCAAGTAAAATTATATTTATGATATCTAATGCTTAATCTAATACTCATTTAATATTGTAGTATCTACAGTATCTACACCAAAATAATATTTACACCCAATGCTATGCTTAAGGGGATTCAAAGCGTTGATTTTCTTCTCTGTCTAACACACATAAAAGATAGGGATTTAGACATTTTCTACTTCCAATGTTACGATCGATCTAGTTATGCGATAAGAGATCTGAAAACGGATTTGATTTCGTTAGAAAGTCTACTTTAGATCGGCTCCCACTTTTTTCACTTTTTTGTCCTAAATTCTTCAAAAATTGAATATTTATAAATTTTTAAATAAAATTTGTTTCAACAATAGAAGAAAATTTCAAAAAAGTGAGAAAGTCGATCTAAAGTAGACTTTCTAATGAATTCAAATCCGTTTTCAGATCCCTTATGTTATCGCATAACTAGATCGATCGTAACGTTGGAATAGGGCTAGGATTTCGATGCACTTTGCATTTTTTTCTGATGATGCTCGTTTTGTTAGAAATATGTTTTAGGTATTTTTAAATTAGAATAAGAAATTTTATTTTGCATTTTTTTGCATTTTTTGACAATTTTTAAATTTAAGGTCAGATTTCTCATTTTTTAGGACATTTTAGGGGTTTTTAGATCATTCTTGGTATTTTTGAATTTAAAATTTTATTATAGATTTATAATATAAAATGTTTATAGGTATACTAACAATAGATGAAAACCCAAATGGATTATTTCTTATCTACAGTTCTAATATGTTAAATATATATTATATAAATTATACTCAATTAACTCACCTATCACTTCAGTAGATTTAGAAAAGAGCTTTTTTATATACAAAAACTTATTGGCGGACAACAGAAGCATGCTTTCGTAATTCAGTGAACAATAAAGAATAATTTTATAATTTTTTTTTTAATATACTTGTATGAAGTAAAATAAAATATGTAAGTAAATATAATGTAATTTTTTTAATTTTAAGCTATTTTAAATAAATTTTAAAGACATTTTTTTTATACATTTTTCGCGATTTTTAAGGACATTAAAATCCCAGCCCTTTGTTGGAAGTAGAAAACATCTAAATCCCTATCTTTTATGTGTGTTAGACAGAGAAAGAAAATTGACGCTTCTTATCCCCTTAAACTGATATGATAATAATAAAATAACCTAACTACAGAGAAATTTTTAAATATTATTTTTATAAAGTGTATTTATATTAGTAGTAGAGATTAAAATTGAAATGGTTTAAAATTTAAATATTGAGATAGTTCTATGCGTTGAGATTCAAAGTATATACTGTGCATTTATTTGTATATTGTGATTTGTTATGTTACATTTTTATGTATTATATTCATGAATTTTAATTTATAATGGAGATACCTACCTCCTTTGGGATTAATGTTGTGCCAATCAAAGAAACATTTATAAAGTCTAAATTATAATAAATTACATTAATTTAAATATTTAACTATAGGTAATATAATAATAAATTAAATCAAATGTATTTTAAAAGAATATTATAAAAAAATAGAGAAATGTAATTAGTATTAGGTATATTAGAATCACAATTTTATTATAGATTTTATATTAGACTAGTACTCTGAATATTGTTAACTAATGAAGCCATGGAGGGTTAAGAATTGAAATTTTTTTTTATATTTAAATTTTTAAATTTTTTTTATTATCTATGTGGTAGTGTGGTAGTAAATAATTTCTGTATATTTGTAGTTTAAATTAATGATAAACATTATTTTTATATCCTTTCATCATTGTATATATTTTTATATTACACCTAATTTTATGTTTTTAGATATACCGGAGGTGATTGATTGTGAAGTTCCAACATTACCCATGTTCAAACACACAAATGTTTCAGTTGTAATTGAAGAAATGTCTGATATAAATGCAAAAACTGCAGCAGTAAAAGAGGTATCATCTGAATCTAATGAAAATGGAAGACTAGATAAGAAAAAAGTTACCAAAGGTAAAAAAAAAGAGAATATCAAGACTTTAAACAAAGATACTCAAGATGAAATACCAAAGGTATTAAAGAGTAAGAAAAGAGCTGAAAGTGTGGATAGGACAATAATTAAGTCTGAACAAAATGTATTAAGTAAGAATCGAAAAAGAAGAGTAGATAAAAATGCATCAGAAAATGCAGAACTCTTAAAGCCTTTGTCGCCAACAAATATTCCTGAAAAAAGGAATAGGAGAGCACAAAGTGTAGATCATGTAGCTGAAATAATTTCTACTCAAATAACTAAAAGGAATCGTAAAATTGTAAATGAAGATGAAATGCAAAAGAAAAATAAAAAAAATGTAAAAAAAGAAATAACTAAAACAAAAAAAATTGACGATGAACCACAAATAGTAGAGAAAATTGTAAATGAAGTCAATGTTGAAAAAATTAAGGTAAAGAAGAATGTAAAAAAAGAATTAAATGATAAGGAACAAATAGAAAAATGTGAACTAGTAGAAAAGTTACAAGATGAAAAACCAAATCTTATATCTAAAGATACTGTAAGAATAAATAATTTATATTGGTTATAAGTAGAGACCGGATTTATATGTGTTTAAAAACCTCAAAATAAGATGTTTTTTTTCAAATTATGTTCCATAATTTCATCATAATAATCTTTTATATGCATAATTATTCTTTTTTGGAAATATATGTTTTATTAAAATGTATTAAATACTTCCACCCACAAAAAAAAGTAATTATGCAATTTTTAAGATAGTCAAGTTACAAGTATTAAATACTTTAACTATACCTTGTTAGTTGGTGATATACTGATGTGTAATGTATTATGTAGGTATATTCCACTTATTATTTTTATAATTAAGTTAACAAAAGAAAATATTAATACATATTTTATACTTAATACAATTTAGTAATATTTAACATAATTGCTTTTCCATGTTTTTGGTTTTAACGTTTCGAAGCCATTGCAGGGTTCATCTTCAAAGTGTATAGTGCACATCTAGTGTTATGACTACACTGGTAGACACTGACCATCATGACTACACAGTAGAGTTGCGACAATGTACACACACGCTCTGAAGATGAAATCTGCAATGGTTCCAAAATGTCAGAAACAAAACCAAAACATTGATAATTCCACAAAAATCAACAATATTATTCCAATTCATGAAAGCATTAATCAATTCATATTTAACATTATTAACTGTAAATAATTATACCTTGTTTAAAAAAGAAAAGAAATATTAATTTCCTTATTCCTTTCCTTTTTACTTGTATTAATATATCACATAGTTACATACCTATCTAAAATTCAGTTTTATGAATTAACAAATTTAAATTAATGTTTTTGTGAATCGTAATTATATTGGATGTCATCTTTTTGTATTTTCATCTGGGAGGTAGAAACGTAACTGAAGAGGCAATTTTTTTTTTTTGTATTTCTCATTGACCATTACAATTTTTTGTGAAATTTTTAAATAAAACCTCAATATATTCCTAAAACATGAATTTCTACAAAATATTCTTTAACCTTGTAATATGCTTTTTTATGCACTAAACACTTAAATAATATCAATTCTTAGGATAATGCATCATTGAGAAAGCTCACCCAATTGGAGTTGTATACACCAGTAAAAATATGTAAAAACATAAAAATCCGGCCTCCAATTATAAATAACATTTATTACTATAATATTCAAAATTATAATTTGTTTGTTTTTGTAAAACGAAACAAAAGTCATTAATTTTTAAACAATTCTGTATATTTTCAATTTTTGAGGTTCATTATTATTTCATAAAAGAATATAATAGAAATCGGTTAAAAGGAACTCTGATTTAAGTTTGTTCGTACCAGGCTGATTTCTACTGTATACTGAAGAGTTGCATAAAATATATATCCAAACAAATAGAAGGCAATAAAAAGTTTTAACTTAAAAATGTAAATTAATTTTTTTATTAGAAACAATTTTGTATCAATTGATTCTTAGAAATATGCTACCGATTAACTTATATTCTTGTATGAATTTTCTCATTATTTATAATTTTTAACATAATACATAATGTGTAGGTACATGTAGAAGATGAAGATGCAGTTGTTGAGGAGTTGAACAAAAAAACTAAGAAACCAGCTACAAAAAGTAAAAAAAATGATAAAAAACTAATAAAAGTTGTCCAGACATTTACATCTCCAGAAAAGTCTGAAGATTCGGGTGATAATAATAATGCTGAAGTAAATACATTAAATGAAGTAAAAAAAACTAAACAGACTCAGAAAATAAAAGTAGCTGAGGAAAAAGATGCTAAGGAAATAATATTGCCAAGAAGAGGTAATCGTAAATTGAAGGTTGATGATTATATACTGAAAAGTTCAGATGTTGGAAGTGATGATGAAGGCAACATTAAAACTGAAGATTTACAAGTTGATCTTCTGGATACTTTAGAATTAGATGATAATCTAATCAAACCAACAGTAACAAAACGTAAAACAAGAGCTCGAACTACTAAAAAATAATATAAGAGATCAAATTCTATTAAAGTTACAACTTTTTAAATATTTTATATTATCCTTTATTTTATTTTTTTTTTATTCATATAGTAACTACATATTTGTAGGTTTTTCTAATAACATTGTTAAAAATTAAGTTAAAAAGTATTCTTACATTAAAGGTAATGTTATTTTAATTTTCTCCTTTGTTTAATGTTATTTCCCAACTTCCATCTATTCGTTTTACCTTTTCACCTTTGGCAGACAATATTTGTTCAATGTTTTTGCATCCTGTATCTGGGAACCAACCTAAATTATCAGCTATCAAATGGTTGTTATTGCATCCATCACATTCCACAATCACGATTCCCTTTTCATACGATATTTTTGAAAACCGTCTATTGTTCCTAGTGTTGCACACTGTACAAGTGAAAATGATTTCCATTTTTCCACTAGTTTCATTTTCTTGTGGTTTCTCGCCATTTTGAACGGTTGACGGTACACTTGCCGCATAACACCGAATGCTAGTGTTGATTGAAGAGGTCGCTTGGACGATGGTTTTGCGTGGAGAACGTACCGCAGTGTTTTTGCATAGGTTTGAAGTAGTCGCACTTTTAATTAGAAAACTTAATCGATTCCACTGAGGTCGAATCATAATTTAGAGTTCAAATATTTTCCGTGCGAGTAGAAAACTACAAAATGAATTCTTTCAAATTTCAACGTTTTAAAAGTGAAATTTATTCATTGAGGTATCACGGTTTTAAACTATAGATAATGTTATTGATAACGTGAACGCGATAGTATTTAATTCAAAAGTTGATGTCGGCGAAGACTACATGAAAACGCCAAACTGTACAAAAATATGGTCAGACGACGAAGTTGGAAGTTCACTGTTGTACATGAATAGTAAGTAATATAAGTTTATGTTTTTCAAAATGAAGTATGATTAATATTTTTAATTGTGATCCATTATAAATGTGTGCATTTTATAATTACTCGTCCTCTGGTATGGATAAATGTAATATATTTTATTCCATTATAAACTTTCGAGTGAAAATAAATTAAATGGGTGTAAACAGAATAATAATTCAATTAGATTTAACACGTCGTTTTTGTAATATTACCTCGATCGCACATTTTCATTTTATTAAAAATTTTAATTTAATTACAGTAAAGTAATAATGAAGGTACAAAATTATATTTAAACGGGTATATAATTTTGGTTTGTGCCATCGCAGCACCGACTATTGATTATTTATTTTTATATATCTGTTTCTGTATATTACTTGTATTGAGTGTGGAAGTTAACATTTAATTATCATCTGATACGGTGATTAATTAATGATGCAAGGTGATAATAAAATGAAAAATTAATGCAAAGTCCATTTACAAAAAGAAATACTTTAGTAACAAGTAACCACTAACCACCTTGTAACAGGTGGTAGTGAGTAGTGACTCACCCATATCTGTTGAATATAGAATTAATTTAATATTTAATTTTCATTATTGATTTATTAGGTTTAGGTGCACTTTTATGAAAGTAGAGTAAAATATATAACAATGGCGTCGTGGATAAATTCGTTGAAAGAATTTTTCACTCCGGATAAAAATCCTAACAAAGTTATTGAAGTGAGGTCAGAAAAATATTCTAGTCGAAATGTTCACTGTCGTCATGATCCGATTATTGTGTACACAGCGGACAGCAATAATATTAGTGAGATTGTTTTGCATTTGTCCCGCAAAGAAAGTTTGAATACTTCCTATAGGTAAGATATTTCATTGTTTAAAAAATAAATACCTATTAACAAGCATATTATGGATGATTAGTTTATACCGATCTTCAAGCATAGAAGATGCAGAAGTACGATTTTTTGTTTTAAAGGACAAATTGCCAGCTATACTTACTATATTGAAAGATGTAAGTAATAACTGTTCATTTTCATAATATATCACATTATAATATGCACATCGGTTTTCTAGGGCAATAGTTTGTTTATAATACAAAGTTTATGCGATACTCTTGTAGAACATCCAACATGGAATTTGGCTCATTTAGCTGTACGATTGCAATTGATTGATATTTTATCAAATCCAAATATTGTTATGTATGTATATAACTATTGTTTATTAACCATATTGTTTATTATATATTATTAATTTTAAGGTATTTAAATACACCGGATACGGAAAATGGAATATCACCATTACAATTAGCTATTTATGATAATTCTTTGTCTGTTGTCAAAATCTTAATTAGCATGGATGTTTCATTGGAACATTTAGATAATGAAGCTAATTCAGTTTTTCATTATGCTGCTAAATCTAGCAGTGACATAATTTTGGTACCTAGTTAATATTTGAATAATGAATTATTATTATTATTTTTTTAAAAAAAAAAAAAACATTGCATATTTAATACTAATCACAAACAAATTATACAGGTTTTATCTAAAATAAGCACCAAATGCTTAAATTTTAGTAATATAAATGGGTTTACACCACTTCATTTAGCGTGTCAAGCAGATAAACCAGAATGCGTTAAAGAACTATTGGTTTGTGGAGCTGACGTCAATATACCAGCAGGAGTTCCCGTAACTAATGTATCTGAAAATAAATTACCTGGAATTGTTAAGGAATATCTTCAAGATAATCATAAAAAATTATTTGTAGAAGTAAGCTTCTTTTTTATTTATATTTATTATTATGGAAACATCCTTCTTTACAACAGTCAACAAATCTGTCTAAATACTAATAATTTTCAATGTTTTTGTGAAATAATAGTTAATATATAATTTATAATAATATAAAAGAATAAATAGTATAATAGTCATTTATATAATTACATAAATTAGTTTTTTACTGTTTACAAATAGAAACATATTTACTTTAGTTTTTGATCTATTGTGTTTTTTTTTTTTTATATCGAAACATATTTAAATTAATATAAATTATTTATATAAAAATGTATATTTTTTTATTTTTCTAGGATATGAAATTTGGTGGTACTCCTCTACATTGGTCGAGTTCCCGTGAAGTTATTGATAGTTTAATATCTAATAATTGTGATATGAATGCATTGAATTTCGATAAACGTACTGCTCTTCATATAATGGTAATATTGTAATAATAAATATTTATGTTTATATTGTTAATTGGTTTTATTATAGGTTTTAAGAAATAGATTTGATTGTGTTATGGGATTGTTATGCAATGGGGCTAATGTAAACATAGCAGACAAGGAAGGCAATACACCACTGCATTTAGCAGTGAAAAATAATTTAATACCAATGATACATGCACTTATTGGATTTGAAGCTGATGTTGATTATATGTATGTATATTTGAAGAAGTATAATATAATTTAAATTATTTATGGGTAGTATAATTATAATATTTTTTTAGTAACCATAAAGGTATATCTCCAAGGCATATTGCTGCTACTAATAATGGGCCAGATAAAATTTCTGAAAAAATTGTTTATATTTTGCACGCAGTTGGAGCAAAACGTTGTCAATATGTTCCGATAGAAAGTGCATGCACCAGTGGATGTGCTTGGAATAATGATTACAATGGTATACCACCTCAAAAACCTATATCGATGCCTGTAAGTATAACAGACCATTTATTTTTCAAATTTACAAAAGTATACAATTTCCACAATGATGTATATTAATTCATAATTAAAATAATCATTAATATTATATAGGTAAGATGTATTGTAACAGCAATGGAAGAAATTATGGATGAGAGAATAGATGTCAATAAAAATTATGTTGGTGGTAGAGTATTATGTCTCGATGGTGGTGGCATTAGAGGATTAATTTTGATATCCGTTTTACTTCATATAGAAAATGCTACAAAAGTTCCTATTATTCATTGTTTTGATTGGTTAGCAGGCACAAGCACTGGTGGAATTTTAGCTTTAGGACTTGCATGCGGTATTATATTTTGTTTATAATATTAGTGTGATTTATTAATTTATAAATATCAATTTAGGTAAATCATTACATGAATGTCTGTGTTTATACTTTCGGCTCAAACAACTTGTGTTTCAAGGAAGTAAACCTTATCCAAGTGACGTATTAGAAAATATGTTACAAGATACATTAGGTGTAAATACAGTTATGAGTGATATATCGCATCCTAAGTAATTGATTTTATTTAATTAATTTTATATTCATATATATATTTTAATATATTAAATTGGCTTAGACTTTTAGTCACAGGTTTATTAGCTGATAGAAAACCTGTAGACTTACACATGTTTCGTAATTATACATCACCAAGTGATATGCTTGAATTAGATCATCCATGTGATTATCCACCTCCACCACCACCGCATGAACAATTGGCATGGAAAGCAGCTAGAGCAAGTGGAGCTGCACCTTCATATTTTAGGTAATATTAATTTCATGTACTAAATACAAAAAGTGTTTAATTTTATGAAAATAATTTTATTATATTTGTTCAATTATTTCACAAAAATGTTTTGGTCATCATGATGCTATTCATTTATTTATTTATTTATTTTATCTAGAATGTATTCTGGCACAAATGATGTTATAATTATGATTTTCTTGATTGGTATAGATTAATTAAATAATATATTTAGGATTAATATATTTTATAAATTTGTTTTTGTACTACAATAATTATAATAATATTATATTATCTAAAGTACATTTCACAAAAAAATACCCTGGGTGTCATATTTCACTCTAATCAAGGGTTGGCAAAAAAAAAATTAAAAATAAATTAATAACCTAATCTTACCTTACTGCCTTATTTACACCAAACTTTAAGTAACCTCGATGAAAAATTACACCAGGTGTGCAATATCGAGTCACATTTCACAAGAAATGTACTAAAGTATGTGTAAGTTATTGAGCTAACAAATAATATAAATCATACATACCAATATTTAAAGAATTGAGAAATAATATAAAACACTTTATTTAATAGTGTTATTATTTGAAACAATATTTTATCATATTATAAATTGTTTATTAAAAGTAAAAAATGTTATATTCTTTGATGTATAAAATTAATATTCTATTTTATAATATTTTAGAATGTTTGGTCGCTTTTTGGATGGAGGATTGATCTCAAATAATCCTACTTTGGATACATTAACTGAAATCGAAGAATATAATTTGGCTTTATATAAAACAAATAGAGCTCATGAAATGCGAGATCCAACTGTTGTAGTTTCTGTGGGAACTGGATGCATACCCGTAACTGAGGTGAAGTAATGAAATTTTTTTTTTTTTTTTTAATGCAAATTAATTAAAATATTGGCTATTTGATTTAGGTAAAAAATTTGGATATATTTAAACCAAGTAGTGTAAGTGATGGTTTACGTTTGGTGTTTGGATTCTCGGCATTAGGTTTGTTGCTTATTGACCAAGCAACTCAAGCTGATGGCCGTGTTGTGGATAGAGCAAGATCGTGGTGTTATAAAAGTAAAACAGCATTCTTCAGGTAAAATTATTATAGTTTTCATTTTTTTTTTTTTCAATAATTTGTTTCATTGAATATTTTTATACCATTTATGATTTTATTTTTGTTGTGTAGGTTTTGTCCACAATTATCAGAAGATATAGCTATGGATGAAAAAGACGATATAAAATTAGTCAAAATACTCTGGGAAACTAAAGTGGATATGGTGAATAATAGTAGTAAAGTGAAAAAATTGGCACAATTATTGAAATAATTTTAAATACATTGATATATTAAGTAACTTAATCATTAATTAATTATTTATTATTGCATTTTGTTATACTTTTTTCTTTTTGATCTGTTTTAATTAAATTAAAGTAGTACACACATTACACATACAGGGTGATTGCAATATTATGTTACAAAAATTAAGGAGTTGCAATCTAATTTAATCGTGACCATTTTTGTAACATAAAATGTCAATCATCTTGTATATACATATGAATTTATAGAAACATAATATATTTATCTATATTTCTAAAATGTATAATATATTTATTGTAACGGTGCAAATTATTATAAACTAAAGAAATATATAATTATTACACTTGTGCTTTTTCTTAAAAACTATGGTAACACTAGTTATACATTGTTCAACAAGAATAATATAAAATATATAAGTGCATACATGATATAATATATATATATATATATATATTTATTTATTTATAAATACAAGGTGTGCCATAATGGACTCCCATATTTTAAAATATCATTGATCTATTAAATTAGATTAGTTTATCTCATTAGGTTTATAATAAATACGATTTTTAGTTTCAACATTATTTTATTAATAAGATAACTTTTAATAGTACCGAGTGGTGTATGAGGATGATGCAGAAGGAATTTCACGCTCGGTTTGGTTTAAATTAAATAAGTGTCCCTGGTTTGACCAATTTTTTAATCATTGTTTTTGTAACCAAGAACTAAAGGCCATCCATGAAGAAATTGATTTTACGCAATATGTTAACAAGAGTGGTAGAAAATTTTTGAGAACAATTCCATATTATTAATATTATGTGCATAAGTCGTCAAGGCCATTATTTGGACGATATGATTTGAATAATAACTTTAAAAACCATTATATAATATAATTTTTATAAAAAATTTAAAATATATATTTTAATATACTCGTATATTGTGTATTTTTTTTTTTTATTATTATTTTACATTGGAAATGTGTGAATCCATCATGACCCTTGTATATTGATTTATTATAATATTTGAGATTGTTAAATTTCAGATATATTTTTATTTTGTGTTGCCATTTATTAAAAACTAGTTAAATAAGTCTATTGTTTTTGTAACTATAGTGACTAATTATAGTAAAATATTATATAATAAATAAAAAAATTAAGGCAGTATCACATTAATTTGGCTTAATTATTTAATATTTAAAATTTAATAATTGATAATTCTTTATTATTATATTTACTAAATGGTGTGCTGAAATATTAGTTTACATTATTGTTTTATAATAATGATGTAAATTCGAAGGAACAAATTGTTTAAAATTACCTTAAAGGATGTCCAACTTTTTGGGAAACCTGGGTCATGTGATTTAATCAGTAGAAGTCATCTTGTCATCTTAGATCAATCTCAGTTTTATTGTTGATCTCTAAACAGATGATAGATTTTTTTTTTTTATATATTTATCGACTAAGTAATTTGAACATGACACAGTGGACAGTGGACATCCTTGATCTAAAATAACAATCGTTACATAATATTTTCATTCAGAATTAGTCACTGTAACATTGCAATAGCCAATAACGCCACGTTTAATTCGCTAACCCATAACGATCGATGCCATTTCTAGAAAACAATTCGAGAGAAGTTTTGAAAAATAAAAATATTCTTACCCTTTATGTATTATAACAATTATATCTCTACTAGGGTAATTTTAAACGATTAATAAATAAAATCGGTAACGTAATTAAAAATTAGACTAATATTATACAGCAATCAATATTACGACTTATTAACAAAACGTATAAAGTGTTTACATATTCAATTTTAACGGGGGGTTTTTTTTTTTTTTTATAATAAATAAAAAAACGTCGAAGATCGTTTAAACTTGTTACCCTCTTCAGAATTCAGACGCGGCTTTGATAAACGATAATAATTTTATTATACCTATATAAATAATTAACTATTAAATCTTAAATTTCTAGTAAGACGGTTTTTTTTTCTTCTCATTTATCAATAACTAAATCACGTTTAGTTTAATAGGTACCTAACACCTAAGTACAATGTAAGTACCAAACGTATAAACGTCACAGTCTAATGAACTCTATATAATATGTTATATAATACAATAAATACAATATTTGTCATTGATTTGAAAACAATGATGAAACTATATTTTTTTTAATTAGAACCTTTCATAATATAACTTGGGTGAAATTAAACACCTAAGGTCTAGGATCATAATATCATAATATAGTTTTAATAATATTTTTATAAGGCACCTACGTTTGGACAGAATTTCGCGTAACCACACGAGTCGAGTATTATAGTACGTTGGTACGCGTTATTTTTTTTTTAAGACATTTATTTTTACAGATAATAATTATTATTAATAAAAACGACACGGTATATTATAATATGTAAATAGAATTTGAGCAAGAGGCATAGGCGCAACTAGAGGGGTGCTAGGGGGTGCTTTAGCACCCCCAAAAAGTTTAATACACTTTATTGATGTATTTGTTAATACATTATCAATATAATTATTTGGAACTTTAGCACCCCCAAATTTTTAACCTAGTTGCGCCTATGGCAAGAGGGTATATTGTGTCGTAGGCGCAAACTTCGCAGGGACGATGTATTGCCGGGTTAGGTTATAGGTTAACCTAACCGGTCAATAGGTTAGGTAGGTACCTATTATCGGCCCTACACGTTATTATAATTTTCGAATTTATCGTAACTCGGGGCCTAGGTTCTAACCTCTGTTCACGCCTACACGGGGTATATATAGGTATTTTTTTTTCAATGTCTTAAACGCACGTCTCTCGATCGACAACGTCAATAGTGTCGACCGAGGACTGTTGTCAGGAGGCGATCGTGGAACACGATCTGGTGTTCTCGGAGGTCGGTTCGAATTCGTCGCCACTGTGATCGACGCCCAGTGCCCAGTAGATGACGAACCACGTTGTCAACACAAGCGTGGTGATGATCGCTCCTAATAAGATCAACAGACGCCAGTACGGACCGAGCATCGTTTTGAACGTTTGGCAGTTCAGGTCGTCCTCGTCCACGCCGGACGGACAATTTCGGTGGCCGTCGCACCACAGCGTCGCGCTAATGCAAGCGTTCAGTTCCGGACATCCGTATGCGCATCCGAACCGGTTTGATTGATTGTTGTTGTTGTTGTTGTTGTTGTTGTGTAACGAAGACGACGACGGCATGATAATCGCGTGTTTACTGGGTTTGGACACCTCCAGCCATTTAAACGTCATCGAACCGGTCTCCCGGGCCACGAACTCGACCATGAAACTGGGATTTTGCTGTTCGGCCAGTGCGAAATCGGTCCACTCGTCCGAAAACATGTATATGTTGCGCCGGTTGTCGCGATCGTTCGCCGGACAAATATGTCTGATCAGTCGGACGGGCCGGAGTGCGTACAACAGTATTCGGTTTCCGGTCTTGCACGGGGTCACGGACGTGTTGAGCGGCAGGAAATTGCCCCAGGTTTGCACGAACATGCTGTGGCCGGGCCGGGCTTCCAACAGCCACGGTTTGTCGTGACAGTACAGGTCATAGCGGGTTTTTGGCGGATACGCGAGTTCGATCTCGCCACCGGAACCGAGGACCCATTGTTTTCGGGTGCACGCCGGTGATCGGAACACGCGAACGTATACGTTGAAATAAATGTTGGTAAAGTCTTCGGTCACGGTCAACTCGGGCACGCGAAACCGGATTTCCACGATGTCGGACGACGCGTCGAACGTTACCTGTTGCGCGCCAAGCGCCACCTCCGTGAAATTTTGACAGAAGCAACCGCGTTCAATACGCACCGCGTCCCAGAACACCTCGCGCACCGTTAACTCCGGTCCGCCGCGCTCTGTTTCCGGGCACGAATATTTGCCGGCCACCGTCCTGGCCACCGGGGCTCCGCATTCCCGAGGACCAAAAGATGCGTTCCTCGCCACGATCTGCATTCGGTAACCTGGTTCAGCCACCAGACGGTACAAACAGTCTAAAGTCTTGGCCCCGCCTCGGCCGTACAGGAACACGTTCCGCGGTTCTGTGATGTCCATCGACTCGCGCAGCCCGCCGTATTTGATCGTGCACGTTCCGGCGTCGTTTTCGCGATCGTACGATGAACTGTCCACGAACTCGTAGTGCAACTTGAAGCTGAACGGTTCCAGCACGGTGCCTAGTACGGTGTGCACCTGTAGTATGACGCTGGGCGATTTGGATAGATAGCTCTCGTCCAACGTGCACGGCCGCTTCGAGCGCGTCCCGTTGTTGTTGGACGGCGACGACGACGCGGCGATGTGTTCGCACAATCTGGGCGTGTCGCAGTGGTCGCCGAGGAGTGTGCCGGCCCCGTCCCATATCCGAAGCCGGGTCGGGCACGGTTTGAACGTTAGAAAGTTGTTAGTGCTCCGGTGCCCGTAGCTTTCGAAGTACATCCATACTCGATCGTCCGGCCGCCCTTGAAACCGGTACGTGCACGTGCTGTTCGGGGGCACCGAGTGTTGCGGACTGACCAGCACGCCGCGCCTCGATTTCAACGAGCCGGACGCGTTTACGATGAATTCGCAAGCGGCCGATCCCCTGTTGGCATAGTCCAGCGAGTCCGAGTCGACGAACGCTATTTGGAGATCGAGCTCGAAGCTCCGGAGTCGGGACACGGGCAACGGGGACGACAATGTGGCCGGCGCGTTGTGCACCCATGATTTGAACACGACTAACATGGTCGGGCCGCTGGCCACCACTCGCGGCATTGCCGGTCCACCGCAATATTTCAACAGTACCGGATCGTCTTCGGACGGTCCGTCGTGGAACACCAGCCGGTCCTCGTTCTCGCTACACATGTCGTTAACGCGTATGACGGCCACTGTTGCTGCCGCGTCCGATGGCGATTTCCGTCGCGTTTTATCGTCACCGTCGTTCACGGCCCGGTGTTGCGGACGTGGATCCGATGTAGTGTGCGGCCGTTGGCTCAGGGCCACCATTGCGTGCTTGCACTTAGGCACCACCTTTTGCCGGACTGTGTACCGACACGTGACGTTCCGCGGATACATGCCCGGATAGTTGGGCGACTGTAGCGAACACCTCTTCCGGTAGCACTCGTAAAAGTTGCGGCTGCAGTGCGTGCCGGGCACCAGCTCGCCGCGGTTTTTCGGTTCCGCTGCGGTGCCCAGTCTCACGGACGCGTGTCGGTTGTCTAAGAACTTAAACCGCAGACCGAACGTGAACGGCAACGAGATGTACGGGCCAGAGTACGGTATCCGCAGGGTCAACGTGACCGTACCCGCTTCACTGTAGTACACGGCCGGCGCGTTGCCGTCTGTCGGGCCATATCCACACCAGGAGCCTCCTACGTACGGTCGGCCGAGTTCAAGTATTTGCATTTCGCCACCCACGCACTCGGCCAAGTACAACGTGCCCAGGCGAAATTCTTCGAAAATGAGCTGAAAAATAAAATTGTATTTTTTTTTTATTTCATTATTATTAACGAATATTGTGTGTATTTAGGCCATATATTAATTATTTCATACTTTTTATTGACTATATAATTTGTATTAGTAAAAATATATAGGTACTCGTACTCGTATACTTAACGAAATTTCAATTAATAAAATATTGATTATAATTTTTTATTAGTTTTTAAAATTTTGTTATCGAACACACTTTGTTACGACAACTTATCGGTAACATAATATAATGTATGTATATAGGTATAATATTAGATACGATACATACGTACATCTTAATTTATAAAAATTATAAATTATAATTTAATATTTGACTACTATACGTTATTTCTTTTTTTAAATTCAAAACTTAAACAGTTTTATTTTTTTTTTTATTTCGATACTACGAATTGAACGCTTATTATTTATTTGTGTTTAGTACAATTCTGTTAATTTCAACGTATATAAACGTCAATATTGACGTGTGCGCGCGTATTTTCGTTCTTTTGTTTTACGCGAAGAGTTCAATAAATAAACTTACTTTTGTGTTAGGTATACGGTAAACCAACGTACATGCGTCTAATACGTGTCACAAATCTAACCTAAATTTGAAATAATACGAAGAAAATAACTGTCACCCAATGAATGATGCTTAATAATATACGAGTAGGTACATATTATATAGTAGCACGAGATAACGTTACAAGCGTCGTATCACTGTAAGATCACAATATTATTATTATTTTTATCATTATATATTTTGTATTTGACTCTACTCAAAAAATTTTCAAATTATCGTTAAAATTTAAAACTAGAAATCCGGTCATGTAGTGTTGAGCGTACGTATACATCATACACCTGGGTATACTTGTGCAATCGTATATTTACTTTTCTTGATTGTTTTTTCAAGTCGGCTATAGATTAGTTTGTATTCTACGGTCTATGGACATATTATATTATTACCTACCTAATTAATTTTTTCTAAGACATTAAATTATAATTTTAATGGCAAACAATTTTTTAGTCTTAAATAAAACTTAAATTTGCAACTTATAGGGGGAACTGTTGCGCAAATTTTTTTTCAAAATTTTATACTTAAACTTTTTTATATACAAAATATTTTGGATAGTTAAATATCAAATGTTATAATATAAATTTTTTCTAAGACATTTAATTATAATTTTAATAGAGAAGAAAAACGATTTTGAGGCAGAGTTCAGTTTAATAACTGATAATAAATTACCAAAATTTTAATTTTAATAAATATTTAATGAAGAATATTATATAGCGTTGTATTCATATATTTAAAATCAAAGTAACAGGAAAGCATCTACGACTTATATTTAATTAGTTATGATAAAATAAATATAATTACGTTTATAAAAATTATATTTTTCCGAAATTTTATCGTTTTCCCTTCGTTTTTTTTTTTATAGTAGTCGTTCTCCTAACCCCCAAAGGAAAACCATAGAGAAATCTGAAAACTAATTAAATTAATGTATAATAACTATTAAGTATGTATTAAATTACTAAAGTATTAAATCTAATATATCAATAATATATATAAGAACGTCTAACCTTATATTTTTTTTTATAATTTAATAACATTGGGTGTTAAAATATGAAAAGTTAGTATAAGTATAACTTTATTTTTGAAAAGATTGGATTGTTTTTACCAGTTGAAAAACTGGAAAATATTGTTCATACATAATTATTATTATACAATAATAATATATGTTGTGACAAAATCGTTATAAATTTATAATATTACATAAAATACGCAATGGATTAATGGAATAATGGGGCGTAAGTTTTACAAAAAAAAATTCGAAAAGTTTTACAACATTAGTTATAAATAAGAATAATAACTGTAAAACGTGAATTTAAAAATATAATAAACTAGCGTAAGGGGTTTTTAATAACTATTTTTTCCGAAAACGCAAATATTAAATGTTTTGTGGGGTAGAAAATTATTGCCTTAACTTTTTGCGGAATCGCTTCGTTGTGCATTTTGTATTTTTGTAGTTCATATAGTTATTATAAAAAACGTATTCGGTGTGATTACAATGTTTTTTTATTGCGGTTTGTCGGTCACGTAAAATATCTTTGCAAATAATTCAAATTAATTTTATAAGTGCTTAGTACGAATTTTCGGAAAAAAAGGAATGTTTATTTATTAGTTTTATGTAGTAAAATTAAGTATCGGAGTCAATAAAACCCATAATGAGTAGGTATAAATTAAAATTAATTCACTGTTCCCGGTTCCGTATTTACAATCGTAAACAACTTTTTTAATTAGCAGCATAACTTATTATGCTTATTACACCTGTTATACAGTCTAATGTGTTGGGATTGCAGAATAAAATTATTCAATTGTTATTGTAAAAATGCGGAATATTAAACATTTCATTTTAATTCCAAATATCACAGTATTAGGTATATAATTATATCACATTATATTGTTTGTTATGCAGACCGCTAAAGTTAATGCGGACATGCGGTTTAACTGATCGAAATTAAGATTAAAATATAGACGTTAAAAGTCGTTTTGTTATTTAAAAAG
Source organism: Tetraneura akinire (assembly GCA_021307375.1). NCBI lineage: Eukaryota > Metazoa > Arthropoda > Insecta > Hemiptera > Aphididae > Tetraneura > Tetraneura akinire. The sequence continues at coordinate 20,315,844 of JAIUCT010000007.1, read as the reverse complement.
GAATTTACGATTACGATTTATTCAACTTTAACTTTTAACATCTTCAACGCATATCCTGCAGGAGTGAATGATAATATTTATATAAGAATTTAGACATTTAAGAAGTATTTGAGTGATATTGGCGATAATGCATAATTTAATATTTTTCAAGTATAATATTATTAAAAATTTATAATTCATAGATATGCTAATTGCGTTTTTTGTTTTCAAAAACATTTTTTCGTAACTATAGTTTAATTTTTAAAATTGTTATAATTGGTAACTTTAATTTTTAACGAAATTATTACAAATTTAGTATGGTAATGTATAAGTATTGTACCACTCTATATTTCAATACCACGATTAATTAAACATATATATTATTATTTGAATAATATAATATTCAGAACTCAGAAGTAAAATTAATAAAAAGTAACGTTATTGAGTCGGAGCGAAAAATACAACAAAAAAAAAAAGGACACCGTAATGCGTTTTTCGATTTTCATCGTTGTAATTCATTGTTCCCGTAATCGCGGAAAATGGTTTTCGGCGAGTTAGCGATAAATTTCGTTTCACTTACCACAATCGCTGTAACAGCTCTGGTATAACACAAGTTATTTCACATTATGTTATGCTATATTACCATCAAATGTGTTTCTAAACTGATAGTTTAGATTATATTACACCAAAACAAGTATTATTTAAGATCATTTACAATTTATCATTCGGCTGTATGGAGAAAAAAATAATAATTTTTTTTTTTTTACAATATTATACAAAATTATTACCTACGTTATTTTTCTAAATACAAATTTCATATATTATACTAAACTATAATTTTATATAAATTTAAATTTTAAATTTATACTAAACTATAATTTGACAACGATGATAACGGATTAATTATTTAAATCGTATCTAAATAATATATATTATATTATTGTTTTCGAAAAAAAAGTATTTCACAAAACGGATTGCAAATATAACGTGATTAGTTTTGAAATATTTTATACGAGTATTTGTACGTTGAAAATACTAGCTCATATTAATTTGATACTAATTAGTAAACATTAAACAGTATAAACAATAATCAATAATCATTTATAGTTAGTTTCTCCTTATATCAAAACTTAATGGTGATGTAAAGTTAAACGAATTTAAAAAGGCAAGTATAAAAACTTCTGTCTGACTTATACGTAAATAGTTAATAATTTAATATACAATTATATTATATAGTTATCCTACGTTATTATCGTTATACTGAAATTGTTGAAAATAAGTAGTGAAAAAAGCGAAATTAAAAGTTTTCACTCGTTGCGATTTAAAAAAAAAAAAACACGTTTTTACAACTTATATAAGTTGTTAAAAATCAAAGCCAACGCTGATAAACTATTTATGTTTGTAATTTAATATTTATGGTGTAGAACAGTTAGGTAATATTATTGGGTTAGGATATTGATTTATGTGAATTATGGACTATTCAATAACATATAAATTGGAAAAAAAAACAATTAAATAAGAGCACTTAATTATTTGTCTTAAATATTAAAGGACTGTAATATAAAATATAATAAATCTACTTCGTTTATATTGTATAATAAGATATCATTCCAAAAAACAGAATTCATTTTTAGAGAGTAGGTACTTATACTCTTACAATAATTTGATTTGAATTAGAGGGCTTAATGTTAATACGTTTTATATCATCGTTTTGAACGAAATGAATGTAAATTAAAAAAATATTAATTTTTCTCAAGAGAAATAAATACATATAATTTTATTTTGTAGAGGGCAAGTGTAAATATAAAATAATGATTTTATTGGTCGTGACAACGCCATTTATGTGGTTAAATAAAATTACAATATTGAAATTAAAAAAAAAAAATCCTAAAAATTTATTATAGGACACGTTTTAAAAATCTGCATACATTTTTATAAAATTATAGTCTGTGAAAAATATTATTAAATAATTTAAATGCTTGTGCATTAAAATAATTCCGTTGTACGCATTATTTAGTGTATTTAATTCAAAGTTACCACTATGAACTAAAATATTTTTGAATTTTTTTTTCTCGTAATTAGTATTTTATGATTGTATAGAATTTTTTTTTTTTTATCATTTCTTTTTTGTTCATTATTTCATTAATAATATATACAGTTGTATATTATATTATACTTGATTTAATATACAAATTTTCATTGCATAAATAATATTAAAAAGAAGAACTGATATTCCTGCCGCAGGGATACATCATACTTATGTGCAAATTATGATTTGACACTATGGTGTAATTAATTTTAATTAGAATTTGAATGCAATGATTTTATCATTGCATTCGAAAAAACGATTCTGAGCGAAGTTCAGTCAGATAATGTAGGTAATGATTAAAATTTTGACATTTTTTATTAAATATTTAAAACGTAAAATTTTATTACACATACTCAATATTCATATAGTACATAAATAAACACCCTATACAATTTTCAAGTCTCTATGTTCAATATAAATGCTCATAAAATCCCTTGTCATCTAAATGCCCATAACATAAAAAATTTTGTCACTTTTATTTTTATCATTATTGTAAAATATTGAAATATAATAGGAAGAATCCATATAAATTCTTTAAATATTAATTTTACTGAAATTACAACTTTAAACACATATATAAAAAAAAAAAAAAAATTGAGTTTTGAGATTGATATATTGAAATACATTTTACAGGTACATACACGTTAAGCATTTATTGATGAAATTTAATTAAATTGAAATTTGCTATTATGTCATTTCCCCTGGGCCTTGAGTGTGAATTTTAGCATTTAAGCAATGTTTTTACTGCACAAAAGACGAAAATGCATTAATTAATTATATTACCTAGCATAACGTAAATAACATAATAAAATATATTATTATAGAAAAAAATTACGAAAATATAGTAGGTATATTTTTCTTCTTTTAGTATAATACTATAATGAATAGTTAAAAGTATATTATAATCAATAATATTATTATCATATAATATTAGTAATTAATAATTATACTATTTTCAGAGAGATTTATATTGATTAAATTTATTAGTAGGTGTAACTATATTAATATTATTTTATTAAAAAAAAAAAAAAAAACATATTCCAAAGCAGATTTTTGTAATTACTCACATATAGTCGTATGCAATATGCATAATATTAAATTAATATTGTATTATAGTCGAAAACTCGTAAAAAGTTGTATTAAGAAAACTGCAAAATATATAAGGAAAAATAAAAATACTTTAAAAAAAAAATTAAGTACACTATAATTATTTAAAGTTTACCCGTCGTGTGGGTGGTATACTGGTATAAATGGTAGGTAGATAATGAATTTAAATATTTCATTATTTCGTGCAATTTAATATACTTTATTCACATTGGGACGATTATCAAAATTTTTGAAGTAATTATATTATTGTATTAATAAATTTTGTTTATAAAATTAACCACTTTTAAATTTGTATAAACAAAATAAATAAAAATAAAATTGTAAAATAAATTTGAAGTCAAATATTTTATTTTACGTTGAAATATTTATTTTTCTTTAAAATATTATTTGTATTTAAGGGGCTCGGTGCCGACGCGGGTTTTATATACAAAATATACTTTACGGGAAAATCTCTCACGCCTTATAAAAAATGGTTAGATTTAGATTTTTTTTTTTATATTATTTAAAAGAGTAAGATCTCTTGAATGAAGTCCGATTTTCAAAATTTAAATTACAATAGCGGTATTGAAGATATTATTAATTATTTAAAATTTTAAGGTATCATTTTAACCTTCTTAAAATAAAAAAATCAGAACTCAATCCGTCTTGTAAGAGGTCTTTCTCTTTTAAGAAACAAAATTCAAAATCTAATTATTTTATAAGGCGTGAGAGTTTTTTTGTAAGGTATATGTTTTTGTATATAAACCCTCATCGACACTGGGGCCCCTTAATCAATCTGTTATATTCATGAACATTGAACAATAAGCGTATAATTAAAATGAATAAAGTAAAAAAGTAAGGGAAAGGGAAGGGATACTGGTAGGGAAGGGATACAGGTGTAAAGAGGATAGTGTTGAATTTTGATCACAATTGATTGCAATGATAAATCATTACATTCGAAAAACAATTCTGAGCGAAGTTCATCAGATAATATATATTGCACCGATTACAATTTTTACACTTATCAGTCACTACGTTCAATATAAATAATACATCATAAAACCCCTAAATGAGTCGCCAATTTTATTAAACATTATATACATAAATTGAGAATTTTACGAAATAATCAAAGTCCTATATATTGTAGAAAAATTAACGTAACATATAACATATACTCGTATAGTACCTATGTGAACATTCAATAAAATTTTCAAGTCTCTAACTTCAAAATTGCTTGAGTTATCGTGAAATATTGAAATTGAATTAGTCGAAATTTCAGTTTTCATGAAAAATAGCCGTTTTTTCGTCGTTTTTTCTATCGCATAGGGTCAATTTGAGAAATTCGAAAAATGACCTAAATAAATAGTATCAACTACATCCACTTCCCAACCGGAAACATATGCTATTCGTGAAAATCGAAGCATTATTTCGGGTAGTAAATAAAGTGTATTTAGACATAAAAAGAAAAAAAAAGACACAATATTGTAAAACAATAAAACCAATACATTCTTCGCTTCTCTCAGAATCTAAAAATAGAATAATTACAGAAAGAAATTTAAATGTGTAATTATAAATAAAATAGATAATGTGATTTGAATCATAATATTATTTATCAAATATATTATATGATTTTAAAATTTTAATTCCCTAATGAATATTATAACTACCTATTATAAGTGGATTATAAGCCTGTGGGGACTATTTGGTCGGAGGGCACATGCCATGAAATAATTGGATAAAGCTTATTATTACTTAAATTTAATTACCTATACGGCTATAATTAATAATTATATATCATTATTAAAATTGGATTTTGTATTATTTTGAATAACATAAAGTTATTAATTTCCACTGATATACCTAACCTAACCCTTCAAATATTGAAAATTTAAATATTGTATTAAATTTCGCCACGTACCCGCACTTACAGGAGTACCTTATATAAGACCCACAAACAAAGATGTTTAATTATATTAAATGTGTTATTTATTTAATCGTATATTTGTATGACGAATTAAATGTTATAATGTTCTACCTACAAACAAAAGTTCTGAACGAAATTGTATTGTGAAATTTCGAATATGATAAATTTAATTTAATATTCCGGTGGAATACGAGTAGTTGACTTACGAAATTACGAGTAAATTATACAGTTTATTATTTGTTGCAGGTACATTAATATTACAATATAGTAGGTAGACGGTCCGCCGGAAATGTATAATTTTCTTTTCCTGTGATTTAAAATAAAATTATTTTTACGAGTAATATTTAAGTATTTTTTTTTTTTTTAAATAAAATGTTCATATAGTAAACGTTAGAATACAAAATTTTAAATCATTTTATTTTTGAGAAAAAAAGTAAGAACTATTATCTACCATGGTATAATACGAGAACATATCAAAGTTTTTATAAATAAAAGATTTAAATATAATATTATATAAGTAATTAAAATAATATTTTTCATTAACTTATAAAGGAAAATGCACCTCATTAATAATTGATAACAGTAGATTGATAAAAATAAAGAAGAAAACGATTCATCTCGTATAAAATCTATTATAGTTTCGCGTTTTTTTTTACATTTATTACGTATATATTTCGAAAATAATATTATATCATATTCTTACAGATTTATATCGTGTTCAAATTAGTTTTATGATAACGAATAGAACGAAATATTATTATACCGGCTTCCTCGGGATGTTACGACACAAAACACAATAATAATAATTATTATAATATCAAGTATTTTCGTTTCTTGAATAATTATAATATTATTTCATATCCGAACGTTGCAGTATAGCCTATATTATAATAATACGGTAACGCTTGAAAAATTTGTGTATAATTTTGGAAAACAATTATTTTGCAGTACTCTCTCGCGCGTTTTCAATTCCGACCTAAAGTTTAAATATAAAATATGAAAAATGCGGATAAAATATACGCGTCGTACGATGGTAGAACTGTTAGACGCTTTTTATATATTTTTCGCGCAGACAATGAAAGTTATGCCGCAAAAAGAGAATTCTCTCATGAATAATTTATTGTATATTTGTGTGTGTACAGTATATTATATATATATGGATACATAATATAAACCAGAGTAAAACACCACCTCCGCCGTAGAAAAGAAACCTTTGGTCGGCACAATTTTCGGCTACTTACGATGATACGTTTTCTTCTTTTTTTTTTCCATTTCAGTCATTTTGCGTGTATACAATCTATTTATATAGGTATAATGTTTTAAACATTGTTCGCAATTACCATTTGACGATATATTTAATAATAATATATTATAGTTATACGTTCGAGATGTTCAAATATTCGGAAGAAACATTATTATTATTATTATTATTATTATTATTATTATTATTATTATTATTATTATTATTATTATTATTATTATTATTATTATTATTATTATTATTATTATTATTATTATTATTTATTATTATTATATAATATTATAATACACTGTTAAACAATATTATATTACAATACAATTGTATTATATTTGTGCGTATATAATAAAAATTAATAAGATTGTCGGTGGTCTGAGAGTAACTCAAACATTTATATTATACGATATATGCGCAAGTTTTATTGAAATTTTAGACATGAATATTCATTGAATTCATCGCATGTAATTATAATAATATATATCTTCTGAGAGTTTTGTGTAAAACGGTATTCGCAAGAGACTTAGTTATATTTATTACTTGGTTGCATATATAGTTATAACATCCAAAGGCTTATCCAAAGAGTATAAAGATAAAAAAACAATGTGCTAATTAATCGAAAATATGTATACATAATATATATAGATACCATTTTCTTTACTCTCTTCATCTCTTACATAGTTATACGAGTACGAGTATACATAGTATATTTAATAAATTTAATTTATATTAGCTATGTTTTGGTTTACTTTTTTATTAGATTTATACACCTATTGCGTCAATATAATAACAAAGAATGAATAACGATTATAATAATATTATCATTACTTATCGTCTTTTTAAAATATTATTATTATTATTTATTTTAAGCGAGCATATATATTTTTCGTATTTATATTATTGTTGGCATAATTTGAATTTCATTTTAAGTTTACATTCTAGTTCTCGGAACCAGAGATAATACGAGACGGAAATTTACGAAATCCTACCTCTAAGGGATGAAAACTGGGAGTCAAAACTTTCCCTATAAGTATATATAAGGATATATTTTTTGAACAGGAGGGTTCGTGGGACGTATAACTTTAAAATTGAACATAACGAATGATGATTATTCTCTAAAATCCGCTGAGACATCTGCTGTAAGGATTTTTTGGTTTCATTCTCCGCGGGGAACGAGAAGGTCAGAAAGGTACATATTAGCTAGAAAATGTTAGTTGATCTCATTCATTTCTCATCTGTCATACTGCAGTAATGTATACAAACAATTTTGTACTTACATACAAATTGACGAATAAAATAACAATTGTTTTCTATTCGGTTAGAGCCGGCGGTTAGCTTAAACGAAATTTATAATACAATTGGACTAATTCTTCTAAAAGCTTTTTTTTTATATTCTACAAAACATTTTGTACACGCACGAGTACGAATATAAATTATAATTGGTAAATCGTAAATAAAATGTACATTTCATGGCCTGTATAATACCTGCTGTACGCTGGAAAAATGTTTATAAAAACACGAATGTCGAAAAAACAAATAAAATAAAATAATTAATAGTACTCTCACAAATATTTTAGGACTAAAATCGAATAACATATTTTTATTATGTAATTTTCGTTATCCGGTTTGACACTAAACGCCAATTTTCGATAAAAAGCCGAATGTTTTTTTTTTTTTTTACGAAATTTTCCCGAAGAAAATCTGAAGGCAATTGTTTTGTCTTGGACTTGGAATTTCACTTTATACGTGCAATAATTATTCGCATTTTCGCAATGTATTATAGTACTGTATATTACGTTTCATATTTGTTTTTTACGAGTAAACAATATAGAATTTATATCCGGACGAAAAGACTTAAACTTAAAGACTAAACTTTTTGGAAATAAAAAAAAGAAATGAAAAAGCGAACGAATAAAAACGGGAGAAATTATTAAAATATAGTTAATATATTGCTTTTTCTTAAAATTACTTATATAGGTACGTTATGTATTTTATCATCATGTATAATAATAACGCTCTTACTTCCACGAAGTCACCGTGTTCTTGGCCGCTTGCGGTGAAACTCAAGTGACACAGAAATGGTTTTTCTTTTTGAAGTTTTTTCACAGCGAGTCTGTACGAATTTCCCACATCGCCGTAATAAGTTCTGTTGCACACTAAAACAGACATATTTTAAGTTTTTAATATTATTATAAATATTATGTAACACAACAAAATATTTCCAACAAATTATATAGATCCCGTTAAATTATTTTTCGGAAATTCTTTATTTTTTTACACATTATTCTTAATTCTTATCTGCAAAAGACTGATAATATGGTTCTTTATTCATTTAGAGGGTTTCGTTTGGATACAAGTAATTTGTATTTAATCTGAATTATAATTTTTTTTTTATTTTAAAAATCAATATTTTATGTTATATCCGCGTATGTATACTGAAATTTCGATGTATATAATTTTATAAGTACTATCGTTTTAATAAACGTTTTTTTTTTTCTAACAGTTTTTTAATATTGTAAATTTTCATTTTTATCTAAAGATATAATTTCGTGTTCTAATAAAACTAGCTTTTATACAATTTATCACAATTCCATTAGTCTTCTTGTATATTTATTAAATTATTATTAAAAAAATAGAAAAAAAAATTGTTTATGCAATATGTTAATTATTAATAACTGGTATTTGTTACACATTTAAAGAGTGAAAAATAAAGTTGAATAAACTAAAGGGATTTTACGCGCGCGCGTAGTGAAGACGGGTCAACAACTAATTAGGGCGAGAAACATAGGCGCCAGCAATCGCATATATGAATACAGAGTGATACGACTATGATGTTGACACAATTATTTTATAATTTTAAATAAAATTAATTGGCTTTTATTTTTCTGTACTAGAATTTTTAACTCGTTTGAAATATACATAATATATTAATAATGTATAATTTATTCGTGCAAGAATATTCTCAAAAGACATTAATAAATAATAATTATTAAATGAATAGAGATCATATGTATAAAACAGATGTATATTTTTTTTATATATAAAAAAAAACAAAAATATTAATTAGCTTAGTTTTATCATTTAAAATTTTATTTAGGCAGTTATATTTTATACGTTTGAATAATTATACGATTTGCAAGTATCTATATACAGATGAATATATATGATTTTGATAAGTATTATCAAGTTATTATATGATCTATTGATATAATTATATAGTAAATAATCTAATTAACACAATTATTAATGAAACTCTGCTTAGAACAGATGATCTAATTATGATTATTAAATTAAAATGATAAGTTCTTGTTCGAAAAACACGTTTATTAATAATCAGCTGCACTTTGAAATTCATTGAATTTTCAAATTATACGTTTATGCAAATATATACATAATTAATGATAAAAAGTGAGATGAGCATATTTTATGTATCATTCTGTATATAATAGCGTATATATTAATTGGTATACTTCTCTGTGTTCATATATTATATTCAACTCTGCCTGTGAATGGGCATGTATATAGGGAGGGGGAGGAAATATAAAGTAGATACGGAAATAAGATTGATGGACGTTCATACTCGGCGTACAACCTTTATATTATAATCTCGAGAGCTTTTTTTTTATAAATAAAAAAAAAAAAAAGAAACAATACGAAACCTTTATTCTCGTCTTTTTAGCTCGTATGAAAGTTAAGCGGATTTTTTCCATTCGCCCATCGAAATCTCTTTTGTTATTGGTAGACTTTTCAATAATACAATCTTACGCATATTATAATTTTTGTTTGCTTGTACACGATATTATTGTTGTAGTAATATATTTTAATTGTATCGCAAGTCTTAAAATAATAAATATCGCGTATTTTATTATATACTCGTAATAATATTGTTTTAATTTTACAATAATTAGCGAATTAAAAATTACAATTATTGTACAAAATGGTTTTAACATTTTCAATTTTGGAATGTGCGAGTGTTTGATTTTATACTATTACAGGTATATTATTGTACCTTGTACAGTTATACCTTACACGAAACATTATGCTTAAACTTCAGTGAGATTTTTGACTTGAGATTTACTTGAAATTAGCGGAAAACGTTTAAATTCTCATTTAAATCTAACCATACAATAATATAGGTTGTAAAATAGGTATAGGTATACGCTTCTCTATAGTTTTAATTGTTTAAACTTGGGCATAATTTTATTTTTTTACTCAAACATAATATTTATAACTTAATATTGTCTTATAATCGAAATCGTATGTAACGGGAACAACAAATTTTGCTATTTAACTTATTAAAATGTATTCGTTCTGGGTGAGAATATTAACGTATAAGGAATTTTTTTCTTTGAGTTAGAACGAGCGTATACAGAAACGATTAATTAAAAAATTAACAACGAATACATTTTTTGCCCTATATGTTATAAATTATAATAATTATTATGTGATGGAGATGAAATTTCATGTGGACGACGTGCTATTTCATCAATTTGTAACATGGAATTTTGTAGGTATATAGGTAAATATTTATACTTTAAGTAGTCCAAGCTATTATAATAGTTATCTTTGTTAGCTACAAAGTATATTATAATATAAATATTTGGGTAAAACAATTGTTTGAACAAATGGAAATGTGTAATATTTTATAAAATAAACATAATATTATAAATATTATTTATATATTTAAATATTTAATTGTAAATTTAATTGTAAATTCACATTACATGATAATATTATAATAATATTCGATTGTTGAGATCCGTTAAAAAAATATACTCGGGAAGTCTTCACTAACAGTTAAGGATTTTATATTTATGTGTATTACGTGTATATACGGTCAACACAGCGTGCGTCTTCGGAAGTACTTACTAAAATAAACTAATTATAGTATTTATTTATTTATGAGGAAAAACATTCCTTTTGATTCTATTTTTTTTTTTTTTTTTTAACAAACTTATGCAGTTATATAGCAGCTCAACGAAAGCACAAAGTGTATATATATATATTTATTTTGCTTATATAGAATAATATTATTATGCATTTATACCATCATGCATCCCATCGCATACCGAAATATTAATTTTTTAATTTTTTATTTATCGTCGGTTTAATATTGACGGATAACTTTTACACCCGCTATGGACTAATATTATGTTATTTTTAGAATTTATTGACGTCTTAACTATAAGTATAGGAGTTTATAAAATCGTAATATAATCGAAAAATGTTAAATGTAATAATAACAATATAATAATCACGTTTTGTAAATTTAATAATGTTATTCTATGATACCAACCGGTGCAGGACGGCGGTTCGTCGGATTTGTCCGGACAGTCGTACTTGCCGTCACAGTATTCGTCCAGCCGGATGCACTTGTCGGACGACTCGCACGCGAATTCCGATATGCGACAGCACAACGTCAGCCCGATGGACCAGCTGATCAATAGTACCGTCACTAACCCTCGTATTGTCGTCATGGTTATAATAATAATAATAATACGAGCACGTTGATCAGGTGGCAGGAAACGTTAATCTGGAAAAGGGTTTTACTTTTCTTATATATATATATATAGGTTTACAAAACGAGTATATAGCCGTAAAGTAAACAGTATGTCCTCGTGCTATGACGCGCGGACAACGGTATTTATATAGTGATTGTTAACATGCTTTTCTTTCGTAGCCCAAAGGGTCCATCCTCGATAAGTCCCCCCCGTGAGCTTTAATCGGTTTTAAAAGGGATCGTTTGGGGAAAAAAATCGCCTGACATTTAAACGTTATAAATCAGATCGCGGTTCGCGGAGCATGTGATGGGTATTATTATATGATATTATGTCGTACTTGCGTATGCTATTTATATATATAGGTATAAAATAATAATATAACGGTGGAACGATATAGAATAGGTACCTATATCTATATACGCGCGTATATACAGGTGTCAAAACGCCCGTTTGTCATCCCGGGAAAAGGGAATGTATTATTTATGGGATCGTGGGATATTAAGTGCCCCTGCCCACGCTGCTCTTCGAGACGCAATGCGTATAATATATATAATATATTTATTGGACAAAACGACGCCGCAGAGTCGCGGAAAATGATGATAAGGACACGGGCAAAGGACCTTGGCGCGAGGATAACGCGTGTAGGCGGTGTACGTATACGAGAGGAGCGTTTTGTAAATCGACTGTTCCGCGTGTGTAATATCCCTCCTTTCTATATCCGCGGTGGAAGTTCGTTCGTTGGCCCGCGAACAGATACGCGTATATATACAAGACGATATTTTGGATAGAGCACACACGTATGAGAACACACGACACATGTTCGTGGCACCGTGGCAAACATATCCGAACCCTCTTTGAATGTAATACAATAATATTATTATTGTTATTATTATATTATCGTCATGTATATATAATGTGTGTGTGTGTGTGTTTTTGTGTGTGTGTGATTGTGTGTGTGTGTGATTGTGTGTGTGTGTATGCGTGCGTGTAACCACCGCCCCGCTGTTTGACCCACATAATATCACGGGTTGCGACCGTCATCCCTTGTATACGAATCCGAGGGACGGGGCACGAAAATCTGCTGACTGTTCGGCGTCATCGTATAACCATATCGTATCTCTTTCAACCGCGGTCGTACCACGCACGTCTACACCCGATCCGTCGATCGTTTGCGAATCCGTTTATATTTTATATACGTATATACGTTACTGTTACGTACTTAAGTATACAATGTGTGCGTGTGTCAAGTCGCCGTTCATCAGAGCGAACAGAGCGTACGTGACGCTGTGCCGATCGTTATCGCGAACGCGCACGCATGTATACATGAGTCGCGGTCGCTGTATCTCGTCACGTGTCCGTTATAACTTCTTATAATAAATAACGCGAATATAAAAAAATATTTTGTCGAAAGAAAACGGATATAATAAAATATAAATAACGTATGACGAGACACATTAATAAGTTGTAAATTTTCCGTAGGTATACTCATATATTAAATAATATATATATTAATATTATCGCGAATGTTTTATAATACTTTTATAACGTCGTATATTATTATACCGCGTTATATATTTATATAAATGGTATAATATGGACCGCATAGGTTAAATCCATTCGACCTATATAACCTAACCTAACCGCGCATTAGTTATTCGTTGACCGCGGTTAGTACCTTATAGAATATAATATAGAGTCGGTGAAAAAAGAAAAAGAAAAGAAATCATCATACGCCTCTTTCACATTGGTTCGTTGGAAACTTTAAACCGATAAAAAAAAACTTTCGTATCAGGTGAAAATGTATGCGGCGCGGACGACCGATATATTTACGATATAAGATATATCTACCTAACCTATATATTATTTAATATAATAGTACTCGTATATACGTACGGGCAAGAGTTTTTCAAATTACGTTCCGATCGAATGAATAAAACCGTCTCTCTTCCTGCTCTCTCTCATTATCCATCCGTCTATATTTTTATCTCAGACTTTCGCCAAATCGGATAATCCGTCCAATATATAATAAATTAAAATATACGAAATATGTCATGTATATAAGTCTTACTACACTTCTATGCATATTATAATATAAATAACAAAAAGTTAACCGAACGCTATATCCTATATATAACGCTGTCATATATAATAATATAACTATATATTATAATATTTATACTCTGGAGAACTTTAACAAACGTGACTATACTTTTTTGACAAGTCAGAAAATACATTTTCCATAAAATCGTCTTTGACGGTTATTATACGCACACAATATGCCTGTGTACATAATAGAGAAAACTCGATTGGGTTTCGAACGAGATGTGTGAGTTTGACGTGGAAGAACTACCTCTTTTACATATAGCTAGTTAATATTTTGTCAGAATCTTATTTAGGATTAGGTAAATATATTTTATTATCATAGGCGCAACTAGAGCCTAAATATTGGGGGTGCTAAAATTATGTACCTAACAAAAAATAAACCGTGCCCCCACACCATCAAGTGCTATTTCCCAATTATTTATGTCTTTATGAATCACTATTACAATTCTAATTAAACATATTTTATTATCCTAATAAGTAGACATTTACAATTTATATTTTTTCTAACTTTCATGCAGTATTATCAATTTATTATATTCATAGATTACAATATTATAAGACATTTGAACAAAATAGTTCTAAATAAAACTTTAAAACTTAAAATTGACAGTATTTTACTGTAATTATTATAATAAGACCTAAAGAAAACAAGGGGTGCTAAATATTAACTCAGGGGTGCTAAAGACCCTCTTGCGCCCCCCTAGTTGCGCCTATGTTTATTATATAATATATTATTATTATATTTACTTCACCCGGCAGTGATTTTAATATTTGAGGAAACGAAAAATTAAGATATGTTCTTAAATTACAGATTTTATAGATACCTAATGTACTCATTGCCATATTTAAATGAAATTTGTTCAAATTTTATAATTATAATATATAATTCAAATGGTCAATTTAAAATCACAAATTTATACCAAATGGTATAATTTGGTCAATGGTCATAATATTATTATACGGTACCGAATCTATAGAAATATAGACGTTTGAGAGAGAACGTGTTGTAAATACAAAATAGTCACCCGAGCGGTAAATTAATATTTTGCCCCGAGCGCGTAAGTTAAAAATTCGTTATTTACATTATTATAGTTTGCGGAAAACGTCCAAGTTACCGCGTTTATACTCGTGCATGCCATATAAAATGTATAAATATTATTGGTATATACCTTAACCTTATGTATGAATAGGGCGGTATGGTAGACAAGACGGTTCCGGTCGCTCGAGTAAAAATGCTCGCGTCCGACAACGGACCGGGACCGACGCGATCCACGTTTCGACCGCAGCCGCGGTTACGGTCGACGACGGGCGTGAAAACGACCGCGTGACGATGTGATCGAAAAATGACGATGCCGACCAACAACCACCTCGCGATTTTAACATTATACTTCCACACCGCGTTTTGTCGAAAACCTTTCCCCGTCAAACCGATCACGATAATTATTATAGATCGCACGCGGTTTTTTCTAAAAGTATTTTTCGATCGGCAATCGGCGTGCGGCGCACGTGCTACGGTCGCGGATCGAACGCGGCACTGCTGACACGACTCGTGGAGATTTTCTGCCGCGCGGCGACCTGGGAAAAGGACGACCTTTTGCGCGCGCCCGACGCCGTATTTTCGATCTCGTCCGCTGCCGCCGCCGCCGCCTATACGTTTATCACAGCCTCACGCGAATTCTCTCGGAAAAATAAATCCACCGACGCCGTCCGATCGTTCCAACACACCCCGAGTACAACAGAATAGTCTTTTTTTAATTTGTTTTTTTTTTTTTATCCGAAATGTTTATACTATTTACATATAACATTACAATATTGCCGAATGAAATTTTATAAATATAATATATTTTTTATTTATTTTTTTTTATTATTTTCGAACGTTTCTACCCATATTATATACATCGAGAAGGGTCTGAAATCGTGTTCTCGATGTGTATACGTGATGTGTTTGAGAAGCTGAAGGGTCGTAATAATAATGAACTCGTTGTGTTTTCATGGCGAATCCTATAGCTCTTCACGCGCGTAATTTAATAAAATCATAATTAATTAACTAAATCTTTATTCTTATTTTAAATTGTATTGTTTAAATTAAGTGTTTGTAAGAAGATTTTGGTCTCATTGTCTCAACCTTTAAATATTTTATATTAAATTAAATATAGGTACATATTATGTTATTCGTTCGATACAAAATGGAGTGCTTGGGAGAGTACATGAGGTTTGACGCTATATCGTATATGATGGTCTCATTCATTTTCACTCGATAATATTTTACAATTTTGGAAAATTTTAATTTATGTACTTATTTTTGTAAACGTAGGTACACAAATTTTGTACGTTTTTAAATGTTATTCGAGAATCATAAAATATGCTCCCGACGATTTAACCTGCGTATATATTATCGTTTGGGCGACAACAATAACCCGTGTCTTCTTCATATATATTATAATATTATAATATTCTCTTCGAATCGTTTTCTTCACGCAACTATATTCGCATATCGTTCATATGTTATTTATTTATAACTAAAATATCTCCGACTGGCCTTTGTCGATGTTTCGATACCGTCAAAACGCATACCGTTTAACCGTGTAGCGGACAGCGGTAATTGTACATACGGTATAATATGTATAGTATACGCGTATACAGAGTGATCGAAGTATACAAATATTATCATATTATACCGATTTTAATCGTAATTTTTTATATCCCTCGGTACATTATCGTCTCCTGTTATAATAATGTATATATAGGTACGTGTTTATATCATATATATAATATAGTATACATCATTCGACTTATTTTTAAATTGTGTTGCATGTCGAATGCCTACTGTAGGCATATATTAAAAAATTAAAAAAAAAAAAAAAACAATAATACTTTTAAATAAAATGTATTTAAAATTTAAATGAAAGTTAACCATCGTTTTTTTTTTTTATTTATTATACATCCACCGCTCCGGTTCGAGAGAAACATTTCGTGCTCAGTCATCGTAATTCGTTCGCATAATTATTATTATTTTTAACGATATGCGTAAATGTATATATGTGTATATATTATATAGTCAACGCCGCAATCTGTTTATTTCATTTCACGCGATAAATGTAAAAAAAAAAAAAAAAAAAAATATTCCGTTCGAACATTATACCTCGTCGTAGGTATATCGATGGAACCAATATAAAACGAATCGTCAAAATTAAACCTATATATTATAATATAGCTTATGGGTATTTTAATGAGAAAACGTTTTGTATAATATACAGTTTGAATATTTAGCGTAAAATCATCATCGTCATCTGATAGTATAATAATCGGTATAATAATAATATTTACGATCCCTCTTATACCCGCCGCGGTGTCTCCTGATGCGTCCTGTCCCTGCATGCGAATCTTCAATATAATTCACTCGTTTCTGTATATTTTATGTATAATAATATAATGGTATATTATTATCGACGTAAGTACCGTTTCGATATTAATCCCTATATATACGTACGCGTACAAAACATAATAATAATATGATGATCCACTATTCCACTACGACTATAGAAAATATAATAATTCCCTGCTAGATATATTATTATACGTTATATATACGTATTATAGAATATGCACGTATCGGATATCGAATTTATACGTTTTGTAATTTTACATAAATAGCAATATAGCATATATTATTGTTTCCTACCCTGGTTCGTCGTATTATTATATTTTATATTGACGTAAAACGATTATTTATTGATATGTTTTGAAATGAAGTGATAACTGCGAATTTCTCGAAATTCTATCGATAAAATAAAATATACGTCTTATATATACTTAAAAATACGTACACTGAAAATTCATCTTTTGTATTTTTGGCACACACACACCCTCAAACTGCAGGACGATATATAGATAGGATTGTGTGTGTGTGTTTTTTTTTATTTTATTTGAATTTCGATTTGAAAACGAAGATACATAATCTATTTATTAGGGTTAAAATTGGAACTCGTGGGTGGAAGATCCAAATATTGATAGGTATTTACTATTTATATAATATATATATGACGTTACTTTAATTCGCGTTTGCGTTTAATTTTTAAAGCAAACATTAATGCGATGAGTATTCAGTAGGTATACACAAATTGAAAAGTGGAACTTTAATCAATATTGCGATAAATAAAAATATCTATATATTATATACACCACTTTTCGATGGAATTCTTTTTCACAATTCTTCACTGAACTATAATATTATTTTATATCAATAATTTAATATAATTTACATATACAGGATTATTTTATTCACGAAGCATTCGATCGCCACACTTTTATGTTTACCCTTAATAATATGCATATATATAGATTTGAAATTTTTTATACAAGTTTATCTATTTATATATTTATTATTGTTTCTTATTGATAATATCTGCATATGCTTATATTTATAAAATACGTATTTTGATTTCATTTAAATTTAAATAAGGTCCTGTAAAGATACAATAAAATTGTTTTTCTCGAATGATGTTCGTTGGATAAATATATTATGTAGTTTATCGAATCATCCTATAGTATGGAGGGAAAAAAATCACGATTCGAACGTATAAAAATAAATATTTTATCCTACTTGATTGAAATGATGTATATTCAAGTTTAAAAAATTTAAGCTTACGATTTTCAAATAAAAATCAAATATGAAACACATCATACATCATATACATACGTGATACGTATTCTATATAAATATTATAAATTTATCATAATATAGGTTACACCTTAGCAGATAATTTTTTTAATTTTCCATTTGGTACGTTAGACGTGTATAAAGACTATAAAGTTCATGCCCGATCCATATTATTATATTATAAGTGTAGGTATATAAATATTTTTCTAACACGACGATTAGAAGATGTTGAATATTTCTCTTTTTTTCTTGATAGATGTTTTAATTCGATAAATTTTTAATTAATCTTCGTTCAGAGATACAAAAATGTAATACAAAAAATATTATGTTATTCTGACATTTAAATAAATAACACAATTAAAAAAACTGTTTATCAGATCTTTCTTTTTCTGTAAATATCGTTATTCATTATTTATAAATCATTATTTAAAGTTTTAATTTCAGTTAAACTTATTTCAACTTCACTAAGAATAAAAAAAAATATCATTATTATTATATAATAAATGTAGTTTTGCAATATTATTATATTCTTTTGATGAAATTTGTTCAATTTGACAATTTCACTTATTAAAGACTTATACATATATTCGATATATAATAATATTTATAAATACAATTATTATTATATTAATGTGGTTTTTGAGTCACGATATTAATTTTAAAGTAAAATGTTATATTATTATTAATACATAAAATTATTGTAACTTTGGAATTATACTTATATAAGTGTTTAAAATTTAATCTAAGATTGCGCGGATTCATTATTATTTTATGAAACTTAGTAAAAGCGCACCGAGCATTGCCGAAGATCGTTTTTGAAATATAGAATTATTATTATTGCGTTTTTAAATATTTTATAATTAATTATGAAAATTTTTATTTTCATTCGCAGAATTTATTCACGATGACAGACATAGATTTGTTGATCAAAATAAATATTATAGACTCGAATGGGATATAATTATAGGGTACACAATTTCGCGTACATAATTCTGATCAATTTTATTACCGTGCTTATAAATTATTATGCTTCCATATTATTATACATACTCACATGGGTACGTTTTACTTGGGGACTTTTGGATAAATAATTAAAAAACGATTTCTTTGCCTTATACCTTTACCCTTATTAACGGGGTCTTTAAAATGCTAAATTGCTAAAAGACCATAGAGCCATAGAAGATATCATTATATAATATGCTATTAATTATTATAATTATACTATACTCATTTGTATAATAATTTTCACCTTAATTATTATAGGGTTGAGTTTCTATGAAATTATGATGTTATAAATTATGATAATTATGAACCATGGTGTATTTGTTTGTCAATGTTACAAATTTTGATTTTAAAATACCACATTTTCTTTTTTATAGGAATATAAATCTTGCATAATTTTATTATAATTCAATTTTGGAGTAAAAAAATAAAATAAAATTAACAATTTTAGAAATCTGTATATCAATGAATAAGGTCAGATGCCAATTCACAGCAATAATTTTTCTCATACTATTTCTTAAAATAATATGTAAAAATGAGAAACTCTTTTATATCATAAAAATCATTAAGTATATATTTTTACATCAGACTAATAATATATTACGATGCAATTGTACATTGAAAATTATATCTTTTTTTTTTTTATTAAACTAATAAAAACATGTAAGTTATAATAAGAGTTTTTAGCTTTATCCAATATTTTTCTAAAACTCAAATATAGAAAATGACTATTTTGAAAACTTTATATAGTTTATATAGTTGAATAAATAATCGTATAAAAACCAATAAAATATTTCCCGATTTAAAAGTTAAGTATGTCATTTGTTATATTTTTCAGAGATCTTGCCAGCATTATAAAGAAGAAAACGGAAAATGTCTATATTGGATCAAGTTACATAGGGTAGAAACGACAACTCGATTGATTATATAATATGAAAGTAAGTACATCTTTTTTTTTATAGATACAACATTTTAACATTAAATATTTGATGACTATATACTATATATAGTATATATAGTATTATATTGTATAAATACTCTTGTAAAATGTCACTCAAAGCATTATAATACCATATACATAATTTTCTATATTAAGCTACATAAAGTCGTTTTTATATACGTACCTATACTCGTATAATATATATATAGTAATATGTTAATACTTTTCACTTGAAAGACACAAACTCACTCGAAAAACTTATAATATTTATTAATGAGAAGTTATCGTAAAAACTACTTGCTTTCAGTATAAACTTATATATTGATTATGGTTTTTTCTTTTGTTTTGACAATTACTTATTTTTTTTTTTTTTTTTTTTTACAGTGACTAAAAAGAAAATGCATATTTATATTAAAATATAAGAAGGCTGGTAAAATAGCGAGCAGCGAGGTATATAATATAAATATATATATTATAATAGAATTTAATGTCGTTGAAATATTAAAATATTATTATTCATTAATTATAAATAATAATTAATAATTAATAATAATAGGTGTATGATATATCATGATGATTTTGATAAATTAATATTATTTCAATAAAAAATTTACGTGGAAATATTTCGCGTGCAACACGATAATAATATTAAAGGGGTTTAATATTTTGAAAACATAAAACCTAACACGGCATTGTATTAATTATGAAAGAGAGATAAATTTAAATAATAATGAGTACGATAAACAAAATACCTATCGTAAATATTAAAATACTGGAAAATATTTTTCAAACAAATGCCAGATAAATATAAAAATATATAAAATATTATTATCATTATGTGGGACGAACCATAATTATTGTTTTTCGTTGATACCTTTATGATTTTGTGAAAATATTCAAATTAATAGCGTAGATTATTTTTCTTTTTTCATGAAAATTTTTATATACATTATTAAATATTAATTTAAATTAGCGTGAACGTCTTAAAAACAAAATAAATACGCGCCAAGTCTCGCACTATGTATAAAAATCAATAGTTTAGTAATACGCGTGAATCTACAAAAGAAGAACAAGCGCATTGTTTCGTTGTATATATTATAAAAAGTATATTATGTATATATACTCAAAACACGATCGCGTAAAATTGATGAACAAACGATAACAAATTTGATTTTTTTTTTTTTATTCTTAAACTTTCCTTAAAAAAATAATAAAACACTTTCTGCCATATAACGTTTTTAAAATTGGAATATTTTATTTAGAATTTATAGACGTGTCATAATATTACAAATACTGAATAAAAAACATAAATTTTATAATATTTTTAACTTAATACATCGAAGAGAAAATTAAAAGAAAAAAATACGGTTTATTAAAAATAAATAAGTTCACGATTCGTAACTTTACGATTTTTCTTTTTTTTATGTATTATGACTATTTCATCGCTTCGGGCGTTTAATCAAATTTTATTAAATGTATTGAAAAATTAATAATATATAGGCATATATTATATTGTATGCGTTGTCATTCGAAGATTAAAATTTTACAAATTTACATTGTATATTTTTATTTAAATTATAATTTTTTTTCTCGCTACTAATACTTTTAATTTATATAATTTTGAGCATGTACATATATTATAGTAATTTTGTGTGAAAAGTAATTTATTTTATTGTTTTTCTGCACTGTAAGAGCTATAGAACATCAGTCACTTTATCATTATATCTATGATATGAAATAATAATAATCGATAAAAGATAAAACAAAACGTCATGGCGGTAGAATACATGTATGATTTTTATATTTATCCAATTTTTATCCAAAAATAAAATATTATATTTGCATAACGTGCGAAAATTTTCATCTAAACAACTATAAAATTTAATTGTTTAATATTTGTAAACGATCTGCTCTCATATGGTGAGATGCGGTAATAATAATATAATATGTTATTATATTAGGATTAATAAATTTATTTTTATTTATTACTGGGACATAAATTTCTGATTAACCTGTATAGGACACCGTATGCATTAAACGATACGTTGAATACGTTGATCGAATGACACTTTCGTCACCAAACGTCTTAGAGTCGATTTAACGTAAGTATAATTTTATATATTATAAAAATGGACGTTGTGGCATCACTATAGGTCGGCTCCAGCAGTGTAAGTTATTCCAGCAAACGTCCGAACACTTGAAATAATGAAATCTCTTATTCGTTGCCTTTCTAATGTGACTTTTATTCTATCCACGTATATAAGTACGAATTCTTTCCAAGCGTCTGTTCCATATAGTTGTTCATAATATTATTTCAAATCGACGTGCGAAATTCGAGTTTCAATGTTTTCGGACAACTATCCTATATTATACACATACATAGCCATTTATAAATATATATTAAATTATAGTTATTATAACGCGGTCTTAAGTTGCTCACAAAATTGTTAGGTATAATATCGTATTTTTCTCATCAACTATGTGTTATTACAAGATAATAAAACAATATCTTTCGGCGATGAAACTTTCTGTTCGTTTCAAAATATTATATTATTTTTCTACAACTTTACGTTAGGCGACTACAATGTATATATATATATATAATATTATGATGTGAAATACAATATTTTACACTGCTATATGCTGTCGTCTTGTTTTCGTTTGTTCCTTTACAATAATATAATATTATATATATTATTATTATTATTATTATTATTATTATTTTTGTATATAATATTTACTGTTATTAAATTCATATATTCTATTTATTTGTTGTGTTCTGTGAAGAAAAAAATGATTTAATTTTTATAATGTGCTATTTGTATGTTCACGTTTCGTTTTCGGCCCATAAGGCAATCGAATTCTTTTTCGACTCGTCGAGTACTGAGATAAAAAAACATCCTATTCTAATAAATAAATTTACAATAAGAAATGTATTTTAAAATAACTCAATATACTCGTATATAATATAGTATTACATTTATATGCACTGCAAAGGTCATTTTTGATATTAATCGTTTATTGATTTTGTTCTAATGGCTGTTTAAAGGGGTAAAAATGTTTATATTAAAATAATTAAAACAAACTATATTTTGTCAAATAATATTTTAAATTGTAAAAAATAATTCACAAACAATAACAGTCTTTAAAAAATGTTTAATTATGTATTTTCTATTTTTTTTTTTTTTTTATTGACTACCATTGATGAAACTTACAAAACAAACTGATAAAATAAAAAAATATTAATATACTCGGTTATTTTTTATATATGTATATAATAATATAATGTAGTCAAAATATAACATAATTATTATACGATAAAAAAATATATAAAAAAAACTATCAATTTTATTCAGGTTTTTTTGCGTCTGCTTAAAATTTGCTTAGATTTGTTAGGTAAAAAAATAATATACAGATCACCAATGATGGACTAATTTTTTTGATTTTTAACACTAAATTATACACGATCACTTAATTCGTTTCATATGTTTAATATTCGATATAATCATCACAATAAATTCAACGTCTAATATATAATGCAAATAAAATATATTTTAACCCAGCAACAAGACTTATTATGACTTAATAACGTGTTTTGTTATCTCTGCAGCCACAGTGTCTTTATATTTTAGTTTTTTAATGTCTAGACCGTGTAAATAAAACTGCTTGACAAGTTAAAATTTTGTTAATTTTAATATTTTTCCGAATCGATAATTAAAGGTATATATATATATATATGTATATAATATATTTATCATTTATCGATTGATATATATATACGTATAAATAAAAATACGATGATTCGACGTACTGTGTTATTTTTTACACATGTTTTTATAATATAAAATAAACATATATAAATATTATTATTATTATTGAATTAATATACAACGTTAATAGATTAAAGAAAAACAAGTGAAAAAAATTAAACATAAAGACATAAAATATTTTTATTCGAATTTTTTCCCATAATGAACGTATGAAATTTCATTATAAATTTTGCTAAATGGAAAATTATTAATTATGTACTCGTATATTTTATACGCCTATATTGTACTATTATAATATTAAATTATTAACAATAATACTCGTTAGAACGTAATATTGTAATAATACTATAGTATATAACTATACGTTATTATAATTATAAATTAATATCATAAAGTTGGTATTAATTAAGAGTTCATTTTTTATAAAATTATATATGAATTAATTATTTATGAAATTATATAATTTTTAATAATTTATAATACAAATACAACGTTTTAAAAATAATAATTATCTATTCACTTTTATGGATAATTTTTTAAACATTTTTTTATGAATTTCCATAAAAAAAATATATATTATTGAATAATTTTTAAAATGAGTTAAACAATATAACAATAATAATAACGATCAGTTCCGAAAATTAGTTTAATATTTAAAATTTTAAATAGATAAATTTATGTAAATTTGTATTTTTTGTTTTTTAAGTGATACCAATTATAATTATTATAATCAGTTGTTTTATTTTTATATTGTTGGACTCGGTTTTTTTTTTTTTTTTTTTTTGACGAGGGTTCAGGCGGAAAATGTCCATCCGTTACAGAATATATACATATATAATTTGTGCGCTATATCTTTAATTTCATTTATATAATAATATAGTAAATCTGGTAAAATAATTTAAAAAAAATCCTTACTTGTCTTATATCAAATAAATTAACCCTTTATTCACCTTTATCCATTTTTATTCATTTTTTTCTATTGTATATAGTTTATGTATATAATAACATATACGATTAGCGGGAAACATAATATTATTTAGTGATTCACACATATAAAAGTGTATTTCTCGTCATTTCTATATTTTTTAAAAAAAAATAAAACTGAAAAATATAAAATTATAGTAAATATGAATCATATATAGGGGAAAAAAGTGTCTGTAACGATTTGTAATACTCTGTACAATATACACATAATTATACGTATCTAAACTACATTATACCTATATAAAGAACATAGAATGATTAAAATTTTACGTTATATAAAAAAAAGGTTTAGGATTCAATAAATTATCTTGTTGTATATAATTTTCATAACACAAAATGTCGATTGAATTAATCGATTCTCGTTCGCGATCAAAATGACAAAATAAATTTTTATCATATTATCAATATGCGATACATAATATAAAGGTATATACTTTATACGTTTATACCTACCATTTGTTCTGCGGTAAATCAATATCTTAATATTTCTATTGTAAATAATATAATATACGATTATTATGACCTTATTATTGAATGTTATTGCGAACCCAAGTGCGACGTAATCGTATAAAACGAACTTTAGTGCAGCGCTGCGTGTTAAGGATACTCCCTATAAGATATACGCAATCCGAAATTATGTTTCGGTCTAATATTATTATTATTATAGTCGTAAAATATCTATATAAAAATTATATACATATAAAATTCAACTGTTCGTTAATTTACGATAAATAAATGACGAATATATCGCTGTAATATAAAAATAGTAGTTTTAATATATTTAAATGATTTTATTTCATAATCGAAATACAAAATTTTATTATACAGAGTGGTTGTTCTCGCGTTTCATGATTTAACAATCTCTGATTTACCAAAAAAAATTTCAAATCGTTTAATTTATATCGTTTTATTGCCGTATAGGATACGATTTAAGATTTAAATAGTTAAAATTTTGATCCAGTTTTACGAGATAAATTTTTCTTTTTAAATTGAATAATGTAATTATTTATATAAACGTAAATTGATGCGCCGTTGTTTTGAGCGATATGTATATTATTATATAATTATATACGTAAATGTAAATACGAATTAAAGTTTTTCAATCCCCTTTGGGTTGCTGCTGAATAAGAGTTAAGTACGAGTGAAAAGGATTAATACAACGACCGGAAAAAAAATAATAATATAGTGTCGTGACGGGGTGCAGTTCATCGTCTAAATATAACCCCAAGTTACGTCACACTACAATGGAAATAAGGTTATTTTAATTTTTTAATACGTTTTAGGTAGGTATATTGTTTGTTTTGTTTTAGTGAATATTTCTCGTCTTTTCACCCCAAACTATTTATAAATATTTTTTTATCGCTGTTATAATTCAATACTTTTTCAAATTATTCACCTCTTTGAGATTTTATATACCTATACAATATACATATTATTATTATAATATCGTTCGAAACGATAGAATTTGAATTTTTTTTTGTTTTATTTCAGATTGTAATTTGGATTTTAATCGATTAAAAAAACACGTTGTTTTTTATGAAATAACAATAATTATACGCGGTTTATATTCCTCCGTTATACAACTTTTACTGCTGACTTTGCCGCGTTGTATACTTTAAATTTTGACTCATTAAAATAAATAATTATTACCAAGTATAGAATCGAACTGAATTTTTTACGAGTATAGAAAATTATAATACACAACTCACGATGAAATTCAAAAGCACTCAGACGTTAATAGTATATTTATAATAGTAATATATAAACACACAATTACGTTTCACGTATATATATACAAGGTGTGGCAAATCATTGAATTATTTATACGAAAAGTGAAATATTAAAGTTTGTTAATATTATATTATAGCAAAATTCCGTTTAAGTATTTATTAGACATTTTTTATAATAATTTTGCCCTTGCTCTTTAGTCCTTATCATCGTCGTACCGTTTAACAATAATATATACATGTAAACACACACATATATATATATATAATTAAAATAGTTGTGGAATTTTAAAATGCTCACCTAGCACATTGTTCAGATTTTTTTAATACGGTATATTATATAGTAATAAATATACATAATTATAATGTGTTTTATTTTTTAATCAAGTTCAACAGATTTCCTCATTTTAACCGCGGTGTCATCTGTTATCTGTATTCAAAAAATCCGTTTAGAAATTCCATATTTCTTTTGTAATATTTGCTATAGGAACATTATTATAACCATAATGAAGATTTTTCGCGTTTTTGTTTTCATAAAACACATTCTTAAAAAAAATATACCGAATTCTCGGGTGATAATAATATACATATACCTATATTAGAATATATAATATAGAAGAGTTTTATTTTGTTTAAAACGTAATTATGTATATTCAAATTCAAAATATTGTAAAAATACATAAATTAAGATACATGATTATGAAAAAAATTTATTATATGCATGGATCATTTTGTATACGTATATACATTCGATTATACATTCTAATGTAAAATTCGTATACATAAATTCAATATAGATATAGGGTATCTAAGATTAATTTCAAATAAAATCGTGTTATCATCGAAATTAAATCAATAATTGATAAGATTTATTTTTATTTTTATAATATTTTACTATTTATATTTTATAACGTATAGTGTCGTTCAATATACGAAACGTGGCTATATATTATAAATGAAAAAATAAAAAAAAATACTATATTATAGAAAAAATTCTGATTACGAACAATATGCGGACGAGGAAATGATTAAAAATTTTAATCTCACAGTAATAATTACCATAACGAAGAACAAAAAAAAAACCTCAGAAATATTCGCGTGCAAAGGTAATATAATATTAATATTATTATTATATTTCAACAGATCTGATGCGTAAGTATATAATATATATACGCGTATCAATTAATAATGTTATTGTTGGTTAGGTATAAAGTTTTTAGCACTTTTGTTCGGTCGTTATGCGCGTATATATTATATAATATAAAATATAATAATATATTGTTACGTTCAATGGACCATTGTTCGGAGAGAGTTTTAATGTATATTATAATATATAAGCGAAATTCACAGAACGCGCGTACCTATATTTATTATATATAAATCGATTAGGTGCTTATTATTATTATTATTATTATTATTATTATTATTATTATTATTATT
>JAIUCT010000007.1:20269768-20286128 GCA_021307375.1 Tetraneura akinire | reverse complement strand
TAATAATAATAATAATAATAATAATAATAATAATAATAATAATAATATTTAGGGCGAGAATTTATTATTTCATCGTCGGAAATAATTTTTCGACGCAATATTATGTCGTGTTCTTGTCGTCACCGGCTGCACAGAGTCGAAAATTCGAAATTAATATCCATTTTCTCCGAGCATATTATAAAAGACGCCTAACGTTTTCTACACAACACATCATATACCTACATTCTCGTTTCTCATCGAAAAAATATATACTTATTATATTAATTATACGCCTAATTAGAAAATTATAATAATATATTTATACTAAATTTCACCAAGAAAATTTGTGCTCACTAATAAAATACATAAAATAATATTAATATATTGTCAAAACGGGGAATATAGAAATCGAAATGTGGTCATACTAGAGTAAATATAATATATTTTTGATACAATCATTAAATGTAAAATTATTACGATTAGTTTTAAGATTATTATTTGCTTATAAAATTATTTGAAATCAAACCGTTTATTTGCTCACTCCATATACTCGTAATATACGAGTATATTAAATTATATTATTATTATTATTATTATTATTATTATTATTATTATTATTATATCGTTTTATTTATATAGATAATAAAAATAGAGTATATATATACGTATATTTTCTCAACCTATATGAGTAACGATAGTCACAATTTTGGGTGTCATAATATTTTGAACGGGTCTCCAAAAAATCAATTAAATATTATAAATTAAAATAAAAAGTGTACTTAGAAAATTTGATGAGTTATTAATTTATTATTATTTATGTAGATATTAATTAATTACATTCAATAATAAATATACTGATAATTATTGTATAATTGAAAAAATACAGGAGGAGAATTTAAATTTAATTTTAATATATTATATGTCGCATGAAAAATTATAGGTATAAATATCATTGGTCGCGTATACAACAAAGTTTGAGATTTCCTGTACATAATTATATAATAAAAATTGTTCTTTACCTTAGTATACATCAGGGGTGGATAGGCCCATAGGGAAAAAGGTATTTTCCCTGTGGGCCTTCATCTTGTATAATGTCAGTGGCCCCCCTTGGCACCACTCGATTTTTAACAATTTTACAAGTTATTGTTTTAAAATAAGAATATATACGAATAATGCGAGCAACGAGAGCAATTTTTTTTATTTTGGTGGCCTTTTTAAAATTTTTCCCTGTAACAAAAAAACTACCTATCCACCCCTGGTATACATATATAATATATACTCGTATATACGATTTTTAAATTAATTCAAATATCTATTTAATATTTTGTTAATTATTGAGCTTATAAAAAAAAGAAAAATTATAATTATTTTTATAAAAATATATTAATTCGTCTTTTTCACATTTGGAAATTCAGATTTCTTCATATATTATACTATTATATAATAAATATATTATAATATTATCAAATATTTTTATTTTAAATGTAAATCGATCAACCACACACAATGGTATAATAATTAATGTATTATGTACCATCATCAATAACAAATAATATGATAATCCATTATTTTATAATATTATATTTGTAATAAACTATTAATCTAATTATATGTAGCTCGTAAATTTTCAAAATACACATATATTATTATATATATGACTCTATTCGTATAATATACGTTTGGCTTACATATATATCTACTATACCGCATAGGTATAGAAAGATATATCCTCTAAGGACACTACAACCTGGTAACTGCTAACCGTCCCTTTAAAGGGATCAATGTTCGGTAACGTATATACATTATACACATAATATAGGACTGCACACATATATAATATATATCGTACACTCAAGTGCACGAAAATTATAGTCTAAAATATTATTCTTTCGTCCATTTATATTATATAGTAGGTACTATTACCTTGCAAATCGTATATTTTAGAAGTTTTAATGATGAAATATTGAAATAATCGTAATAATTATTTTGGAAATGATTCGTAATATTATACGAGTTTGTACTACACGCGATGTACAAATATAACATTTAAGAAATAAAAATCGCGACGAGAACAAAAATTATCTTTTTCAAATTTTTTCATGCCCAATATAATATATACATAAACGCATATATATATAAAATAATAAAAAAAAAAATTATTAAAATTCGTCGTTATTAAACTTAAACTTAAACCATTATATTATTATTCTATCTGGATATTTTTTTAAAAAAAATGTGTTGAATATAAATCACGATAAATATAGATAAAGTTTTTTGTTTTTCAAACCATAATGTTCGACGATTTTTTTTCACTCGCAGAAAAAATTCTTAGAATATATTATTATATATATAATATAATTCAATCAAATTTACTTTTCACTTATCACGTTTAAACACCGGTGGTACCTATGCACGATTATTATAATAATTTAATAATACGATTAAAATTCGAAACACATTTTTCATGGCGAAATATACATAAAAACGTTATATATGTAATAATATTAAAAATTGTATACATTGTACTAAATTATACGAATTTAATAGTTAATGTATTTATTATTTTTTTTTTCAATATTTGTGTAACAATATTTATTCCAATAGTTTATATTTTATAGATACAATCAATGCGACAAAAATTAAATAAATTAAAAAACAAATTTTAGACGAGGATTTATAATATAATAATACAATAATAATTGCATTATCCCTTTATAATATATAATTAATTCAAATGTTCGGAGAGAGAATAATAGAATGATATAATAACATATATTTTATATGTGGTCGAATGTGGGATACGGGGGATGCCAACATCCTTTTATTTTATTTAGTTAACATAATTCATCCCTCCTAATGTCCTAATTCCTGTACTTTATATATTAAAATAAGTATTATTATATTAAAATTTGTAGTGTTACATACAACATTATTATATATTATACATTCGTACAAAAGGCAACGATAGAAATTTTCGTTACTGGTATAATTTAATATATTAAGATTTTACTATAATATAATAACAGGTATACTTTTACAGGTATACAGGTATTATACAGGTATACTTATTACAAAACAAAAAGAAATTATATAGACTTAATAGAAATTTGTCGAGGAAATTAATTATAATCTGAAATCTGTAATGTATAAGAATATTAAGTTTTCATTAAATAACTATATAGCCCACCACATATTTTAATCCATTTTCGACCACTGATGTAGTTGAGTGTCAGATTTAATAAATATGCAGATAACATTATAATATAATATATAAAGTTGTATGTTAAACTGTTAAAGGGAAAAGGGTAGTAAAACAACAATATGTGGA
Source organism: Tetraneura akinire (assembly GCA_021307375.1). Taxonomy (NCBI): domain Eukaryota; kingdom Metazoa; phylum Arthropoda; class Insecta; order Hemiptera; family Aphididae; genus Tetraneura; species Tetraneura akinire. The sequence goes on along the minus strand of JAIUCT010000007.1, from coordinate 20,282,821 downwards.
AGAGGATATATAGGTACCTATATATAAACTATAATTAATTAGAGTGAAAATTATTACCTAATTAGTATGCGAATTGGGGAATTGTTTATACAGAAAGTCATACGAAAGTCGTTATTATCTCTACAAATATATTATGTAGATACCTATATAGATATATCTAATTATAATAAATAAATAATTAATTTTAAACAACGATTTCAATTTTCATATTAATTGAATAAATTTACACCATATAATATTATGCAAATCGTAAATTTATATTTTAAAATTTTAATATTATTTAAAAAACCAGAAATTCATTTATTTATTATTATACGGATTTTGAAATATTTTATATAATATTATTATTATCGTTTTAGTGTCTCTACACACATACCTATAGGTATATAATGTACCTAAAAAAATTATTTGATATAATTTGCAAATTTTAAATTAGGGACTAAATTAGGGTTGTTTTATATTATATTCATTATATATAATATATATTATAATAGTATACGTATATATTATTGTATTATCAATTGAATATTTAAAAGATATAAAATCAAAAACATTCAATCATATAATATAGGTATATTTTTAATATCGCGTGTTAATACAAAATATTATTTACCAATATTGCCATATAACCTAAATTCGATAGTCAATACTATATTTTAATATTATATTATATATTTGATCGTTAATATATTGAACGTCGTTTACTCCGTTCGTGTATACGAATAGCTCTGATATATATAAAGAATATAATATAATATTATTATCAGTTATAACTATAATATGGTTTAGTTTGTGAGAGAATTTTTTTTTTCATATGTATATTATATTATTATCAACCCGATATCACTGGTCGGGTATTTATTTTTTATTTAAATTTATATTACCACGCGGATTATTTAAATATACGAGTAATATATTATAATATTATTTCTGTGGGGGCTTATTGTGCGTTGTTAAAATTGTATACGTTATAAATTATTATGTACAGATAAATATAAACGTTTTAAGTAATATTGGCGTAATTATATTTATATAATTTCTCACGAAAATCGAACCATATCTATTATAATAATAATATATACAAGTCTTTTTATTTAACCGTGTGAAAAACAAGTGTACAATATATTATATTGTATATATATATATATACAAAAACTTGGTCCCGTGTATAATATAATACAATGTGATAACAGCGCAATAAATGGAATACGTCTATTATTATATTATTATTATGTGTCGCTATCGTTATCAATAGACAACAGTGAACGTCTATAACGCGCCGGTCTGAGGAGAAAAAATAAACAAACGTTTTCGCGCGATCTGAAAAAAATTCCCACGCGGTATAGGATATAATATATACATAACGATATGTAAAAGTTCACATATATTATATATTGATATTATATTAAATACAATAATAATAATAGCAGCCCTTATCGGAATAATATTATTATTTTTACACTTGTATACGTATAATTATTATATGGTTGATAAAGGAGACGTTTTCGAGTTGTATTATAACCCAAATGCATATATTTATGTTATAAGTTTATAACACGATAACATTATTATATGTATATAATTTTAATAATAAGGGATTGTGATTTTTCCGTGAGAACATCCGGGCGATAGAATAATAATATAATTATATTCTTATCGATTATTAATGAATAAGATTATAAATAATTATATAACACATAAACTATAATGTATAGATCGATATAAATCATTTTTTATTTTCACATATATATAAGTATATAAGTATAATTATAATATTATCAAAATAAACGTGTGAAATACATCGTTTTTGTTTTTTTAATCCTAATATAATTAATAAATTATGGTGGCTTAAAACACTTCCGTCTGGATATTTATAATATATATATATATAGTTATATATTTGTATAATTGTATAAAAGTATATAATATACAAATACGCGTTTTAGAAAGAGCGAGTTTTAACCACGACGAGAAATAAATAATTATAATTATAATATAAAATATATAAAGATAAATGTGCGGATAATAATATATGTATGTAATGTGTATAATATAGACAAAAGTATAATAATATAATACTAGTATTGTTACACTTACGCGTCTTATACAATATATTATTAATATGTTCGTTAAAATCATCACTATTGTTAAAAATCATGAATTTAAAAAATAAATATATGTGTATATAATAGGTACGTTTAGATATCAATTATCAGTCATACCGTATCGCATCAAACGCATTCCAACGTCTTAATAAATCATCTCGACGAAGACGCATGCGATTGTAAATGGGTTTGAAAAAATTTAAATTAATATAAAATAATTCACATTCCACATAAGGGGTACTTTCAAATTGGTTTTTTTGATTTTATGCCCGAATATAATAATAATAATAATAAAAAAAAATCAACACAAACATAATATAGTAAAATTAAAATAGTACCTATATATATATATAGTAATAATAATAATAATAATTATATATACCTACTTATATACCTTATAATATATAATTATTATTTGAACTTATAATATTATAATAATACGATAAGAGGCATACATATAATTTATTATAATATTATGTACGTATATAAATATATATGGAGATTATTGTCGATGTCTGAGTCAGTTGAAGTTGTTGGCCTGCACGTATTGATAGGACGGCTGGTACGATGTCTGACAAACGTGATGGTTTGGTTTCGCCTGTTGCACGTTCGGCTGCAGCTCGTGGTATCTGGCGTGATGATAGTACTGTTCTTGGTCCGTCCAAGGGTTGGACGCGCAAGGATATTGTCTCAAGTACTGGTCCAGTTCCGAATTGTCCACCAAGTCGGCTCCGATGGCCTCCACAGCCGGAAGATCGTCCATACGGCCAAAGTCCAGACTATAGTCGATCGCGGCCTGGCCTGCTAAGAAATAATACGTTTTTTTTCGTTATTTTCACATTCATTTTAATCGTTTTTAAAACGTTTAATATTACAATTATTTATTTATTTATTTATTATTATAATATAACAATGTATGGACACTAACCGTAGTTATACGGAGCGCCGCAATAACCGCTTTTCGGTTTGGCGGGGTGATAGTTCGGAGTCGTAGGAGGAGTCAACGGTGCTGGCGACGAACCGGATAGACTGCTGCTACTGGTCGACGACGAGCCGGTCGCGATCATTTCTTGTTTGATATTAGAACGCCCGCCGGTGTTAATATTGTTGCTGCGTGAACGATTAATTATTATAAGATTAATTATTTAATTCGTATAATTATTATTATATTACGATTTAAAACAATGACAAAATCGCTCTGCGTCGTAATGAATATTATATTGTGATAATAACTAATCATAAAATAATATCAGTTTTGGGTTAGATAATTATTATTATACATATATAATATAATTGGTAGAAGCTATAAATATTCGAATTATTATTTATTTTAATAATTAATGATATGTTATCAGTTAGACTTAGATTATACGCCTAAACGGATTTCTGGAATATTGTAATATTACTGTATCGGTCTATATTTAAAGAAAATTCGACAAAAAAAAACTGTCTATAGGCGATAATTAACGACACTATATTATTAAATTATACGCGCATTACACATTATATGGTATACCTAATTACAATATTTAATAATATACCTGCTGTGACAAATTGGCATGTCGTGTTTCAAATGCTGCTGATATTGATGATCATTATTCTCGGACTTATCCTGCTGCTGATGCTGCTGCTGAAGTTGCTGCTGATGCTGCTGACGATGCTGCTGTTGTTGTTGCTGTTGCAATTTGTCTAGTACTTTCGGTGCGCCTTTGGCCGGCTTACGTCTACGCGGTTGATATTTATAGTCCGGATATCTCTTCTTATGTGTCACTCGCAATCTCTCGGCCTCTTCTACGAACGGTCGTTTGTCAGTATCGTTCAATAATCTATATAATATATAACATATAAAATAATTGTGTAAGGGATATAATAATAATCGTGATCAAATGTTATATATAATAAATTATAGAGTATTATTATTTTATATACGTTTGATATCGGGTTTAAATATAAACTCGATCCGCTCTAATGCGATCATAATAAAATATATAAATAAATATTATAAATTTATAATATAATTGCAGTATGCAATTTTTTAAAAGATGTATACATAATATATATTTCGGTCACAGACTACCTTATACCTATGCTATTTATATAATCTACTTTTACGTCCATTGCCAATATTATGAACGTAGGTATATATGTTTTAATTAAACTGTATATATTACACGATCGACTTAAAGTTTAAAACGATATATAATATATATATTATCATGTGCTATAAATCTATAAAAACGTATGTACATAAATAATATATAATAATAATGAACTATGACGTGTGAATGTCACAATTTAGACCATGATGGCCAATCTACTGAATTCAAATTGGATCCCTGCAATTTATATGCGATAAAGTATATATATATATGCTGTTCTATTTTTATACCGTTAAAACACATATATTCCATAATACAAATATTAATTAGGTTATACTATATCCTATATATACGCAAACGCGATTCCGGAACTACATATTATAATTATATACATACCTATATTCGTTTTATTATTATCATTATTTTCGTACACGTTTTCGGACACCTGTTGTCAACCAGCCGGCCGACCTTTGTGGCTGGGGGGAGAAGTGCAAGAGAAATATAATATATATATATATATCTATATACGTGTGTGTGTATTCCTCATGTTTTTTATTTTAACGTTTGACATACCCAAAGGGTTAACATTTTTAGGGTTGAAAATAAACGGACAATTAAACGTACGTCCGATTTGTCCCAGATGCTCGTTGCCGCGGCGCATATCCGTCCTCGCGGCGCAGACACTCCTATATTATGTCATATTACCACATTCTGTGAGAGTATTATATAGAGATATAGACTAATTAAACGCGGGAGTGTCTCTTTGCGGAGTATCTAATATATATATATGTATATATTATTATACGTGTAATATGACCTTTCCCGTTTTAATATGAATATTTTATACGCTCTACTACAGCGGTAGAAATTTTTTTAATAATTAAAAAATGAAATATCAACATGGTGAGATGTCGCGACGAAAAATACCGATATATGAGTATAGTGTGTATTATACGAGTATACATCGTTTTAGAAAAAAAAAATTTTATTTTATATTTTTTTTCTGTTTTGAAAGCCGTACCTATACCTATACCTATATACAAATAACTAAATAAGTATATAGGTAAGTCTAAAATAATATTATTATTATCTTGTAAATTTGTATTTGGAGAAAAAATATTTATACTGTAAAACGAAAATATACTAATATAAAAAATTCGTACGTTCTTAAATAAAAAAAAAAAACAACTCTAAAGTATATAGAATAAAAAAACAACAATCTCATAAATATACATACGATTTTATTTTTATTTTCTCATCCCGTCGTATAAGCCTAAGGGAACAGTTTTTTGGCACCTATATATAACACATATATTACACGCATATTACACCAACGATTTATTTAACTACACATATTGTCGCGATAAAACGAATTGTCGGTAAGATATATAATTTATAATTATTTTAAGCGTTATAATAGGGAAACTTATGTATACGATATGAAACGAAAAAAATAAAAATAAACGTACATTATTATATGTAAATTACTTTTAAAATATGGTTATATAATTTATTATAAATTATTAAATTAACGTTTGGCAAAAAATTATGTGTAAGTATAAGTGTCAAACTATAATTGTTTTTTTTTCTAATTTTCATATTGTTTTATAGAAAATAATTGTATTCTGTTCTGTGTTAAATTTATATATTATTATTGTGACTAATTCGATATAATTAGGTATATATATTAAATAAAGTCTAGCGGTAGTATACTCGACATTAATAATAATGCATTAGAGAAATATAGAAATTTTTAAAATTCTGAATTACAAATAATATAATAAATTGCAGTTTGTTCATTTATAATGCTATATATTATACGTAATATTATGTAAAAATTTTAAAATTTCATAAACTGCAATGTATTTCTTATAAAGCTAAGTACGTTTTATACATATTTGATTAACAAATATATCTATAATAGGTAGGTATAATAAGTATAGAATCATACAATATAAATAATTTGCAAAATTGTAATTTATTATCTATATATTTGCGCCTATATACATATTATAATCAACGTCAAGGTGTTAATTAATACAGTAGTATTAAATTTTAAATGCATTAGAATAAAAAATGAAAACATCATTTACGAGTATTCTTTTTATTACAATATTAAATCATATTAACATTTTTCCAGTTTTTAATATCAGCGCAAAAATGTAAATATTCTTTATTGTAAACAGCATACCTATATAATAATTTTACGTTGCGTCTGACCATTTTATCTGCAGATCATCATCGGGATGTTAATTTTCCCCCCCTTTTAAAGATGTGCCGCTCAACAAAAAACGGAAAATAAATCATATAATTCCAAATTTAAATTATAATTTAAAACTTTCATGTTGAATATGGATACTAAAAGATACGTATACATTAAAATCAATATAATTAAAATAAGTTTTAAAATGTGTACTATTTATATATTATTATATTTTATATTAATAAATTTGATTAATAAAATACAAAACTGTTATAAAAATAAATAAATTACCTCTAATTTTATTGTACTTATATTTAATAAATATTTATAACTTCATACACATCATAATTCGCAATTCATTTAAATAAAGTATATATATTATAATTTATATTATATATAATATAGGTATATTGTTAATTTGTGCGAAATAATTATAATATAAAACCGTTTTTTTTTTTAGTATTTTATAATAATGTTATATCTTATTTTCAATAGTTGTGATAATAAAAATAAAAATCATTTTTTAAATTTTTAAACTTATACCGATAACTCATTTTATTATAGTTATACAAATACAATTATTATTTTAATGAACATTTTTAATTCCTTTAAAAAAATTCGTTTCAAATTTTTTTATTAATTATTATCTGTTTTGAATTTAAATTTGTTTATTTGTATACTTAAATTAAATGTAATTAATTATTAATTATATATATTATATTGAATTTAAGAATTATAAATTAGATTTGCATTTTTATTATAAGCGATTATATTATTATATTAACATTTTAGTTATTCGAAATGCAATATTATAAACCCAGCAAGTTGATTAGACATTAAAATCTGCGATTATTATTATTATATAATACGCGTAATCAAATATACATAGCAAATAGAAAAATATTATAAACGTACCACATACTATTATATATTATAATATATTCCAAGTAAATTTACGTTATACGAGTATAATATTATTTTTCGAATATTATTATATTTATTATAACATATACTTTGTAGGTTATATCTAAAGTGAGTAATACTAATTTATATTCATTTTTTAGAATAAGTAATAATACACACACACACATAATATTATAATACGCTATACAATTATAAAATAATTGATTATAAGTTGATTATAACATTTTCTAGGAACAATATAAATTGTATATTATATACCTCTATACCTATACGAGTATAAACGCATAATTCGTTTATATACCGTCCATTATACAATGTCAAATTATGGCGTTCGCTGTTTTGCATAATATAAATACGTATATTAATAATAATAATTATTACCTCCACAATTTTCCGAGCGTTTTGCTGAGTTCGGCGTTGTGTAACTGTGGGTACTGATCGGCGAGCTTACGACGAGCCGCTTGAGCCCACACCATAAAAGCGTTCATAGGTCTCTTAACGTGTGTATTTTTCTTCTCCGACGGAGTCCTAGAAGAGAATATAACGTTATATTTTATATATTATAGAACTTAAAATACATAATTATATTTTTATAACCTAACGAGTACGAGTACGCAATATTTGTTATAAAAATATACTGTATATATTATAATATAATAATAATTATTACATAAATATCATAATATAGCTTGAAACGAATTAATTCCATATTTATACCACTTTTCACGGTGTTAATGACGATATTTTTTTGTTCAGATATAAACTATATATAAGTACTTGTACTATTATTGATAAACACATAATAGCAGTGTTATCACGTATAATTTATTATATTAAACTTGCGGTTTGGGTTTGATTTTATTTTATTTTTATAATAATTCTACCAATAACATATAATTTTGTAATACGTTTTGTTCTTAATTTATACAAACATTAAATAATTAAAACGTAATATTATATGTGCAATTATATATTATATTCTCGAGTTACAGGTTTCCAGGAAGAAACGAAACGCGCATTTCCTATTTTTATCAACAATTTAAATTCTTTATGAAAATGAAAATAAAAACCGTTATCGAGTTTAGCTAAAATGTTTCGGTTAAATTATAAATGTATAAAGACGCGACGTGCGACCGATAGGATCTTCCCTTGAGTGTTTTGACTGAAAATACGTATTGGTAGGTGTCCAAAACCCATATGTTTCCCAACAGATACACACGACAAGATGTGATGTGTATATAAAAGTGTATAATTTGTAAAAAAAACATTACAAAATAATTAAGAGTGTATACCTACGCGACGGACATGGTTCGTAAACGAAGGAATTGCCGTGTCGTCTACAACAAATTTATATATGCGATTGAATTTTAACAATAATAAAACTATACAGTATTATTAATTATAATATATTCATTATTATTATTTTATGGTTTTTATTATTATTATTATTATTATTATTATTTTATTGTTTTATATGTTACGCGGGCAGATCGTTTTCCGACCTATTGTATACGATTGTATTTCTTCAATGAAAACCATTAATTTACGAGCAATTAACAATACATGTGTATATAATTAGAATAATATATTCGATATATTATTTCGATTTATCAATATCACATCACCCACACGAGGCTTTATATGATACGACGTTTTTACATAATAAATGTACCTAACTATCGAAACGAATTTAAATCAACAACTATATTTTATTTTTAACATTTAATTCTCATCGAACGCAATTGTATAATATTATAATATATATGTTATATGTATCAGAAACTACATTTTTACATTTAAAGTTTTTTTTAAAAAAAAATTATTATTGCACTATTATAATTAAATTAAATTTTAAACGTATATTGTTATAATTAATTTAAAACGCGTTGCTTTAATTAATTTTCTTAAATATTTTAGTAAAAAATTAATTAGAGTAAAATGCGTAGCACTTTAACTACAGTTAGATGTATAACTCTATACAGTTCCTCTTCATTATCTATATAATCACATAATAATATCAAGAAAATGATAATTTGGTATACCTAATTACCTATATTTTTTTATATTTGGTATTATACGAAGTAAAAATGTTTGAAATGTACTTTAATTTAAATAATATTATATTATGTACTTTTATAATTTTATCTAGATATAACCGCATTATATTGTATAATGAAATTATAGATAAATACTAAATTAGTAAATTATATTACTTCAATACGATACGGTTCTATATAACTTCTCACTTCTCGATATTAATAAAATTATATACATATTATGTATATTCATATATTTTTTTTTTACCTGGTAATAAAGAAATGGAAAAAGTTTACAGTTAAAGTTTATTTAAGTTTATTATTGAATTCTTCAAATTTGATATTATACTGTAAAAATATATAATTATTCCACTTCCATAAATAATAATTTATATTCAAAACTATGTCGTATATATTAATTTTTATAAAAACGCCAAGATATTATATTTTTATTGACCCGTAATATATATAATATTTGGTTTATTTAACGTATCTATTTAAACAACAACAACAACAAAAACAACAACAACAACAACAACAACAACTACAACAATAATAATCATAATTTGTATATGCCTTTATGTATAATTTTTTTATTCGACAGACACGTGTGGTTTGAATGAAAATATATGTGTATATACTTCGGTGTCCTTTTTACAGGAGGGTATTATTTATATGTTTGAGTCGTGGATCGTGTACGTTTGATGTCTAAACAAAAATTAGCTGACAACCGCGTAAAAAAAAAAAAAATATATTGATCATCATATGACACCAGATAAAATTATTAAATATTTTATAATTCCTCACCCCTTCCATGAATTTAGATTTGTACGTTTGGGGATATCGTAGGCGTCGATCATAAAGACCGCTATCAGCAGTAGATATGCTGAATATATTTAATTTGATTTTTTGTTATATTATGCACAAAAATATAAATGTAACAGTAATAGACTGTCGAATTAGATTCCATCACATCCACGACGCGCATGTCTTATATACCGAGGAAGTTTCCGGTCGTCTCTTATCTTCCGGTATACGGCAGGCGCCAATAAAAAAAAATTAAAAAAAAAAAAAAAAAACGCCGCAAACGTTGACGACACAAACCGTATTACATTATTTAAACAATTTATCTAGCCCACGAGTATACAATTTACGCACTTATCAAATATATGAATACAGGTATATTATCTTCCTATCGCAAATATGACCGTTATTAAAAATTAAAATTCATAACTATTTAATATATTCGCAAACAAATATCTGAAAAGATATATCCGATTATAAAACATTTCTATATTGTAGCTTAAAACTGTACGTATAGGCATATATTTTATATTTAACTTGGAAAATAATAAGTAAAGAGATTATTTGACTTTCAAAAAAATTAGCGTCCCTCAAAATTATTTAATATATATAGGTATATTATATTAAAGGGAATTTAAGAATTAGTAGGTGTACGCTTCAAAAAAAAAAAAAAAAAAAAAAAATGGAAGAGATACTCCGTCCTCCTACTTCCCCTCCAAACCAAGCACTTTAGTTAACACCATATACAGGTATATACCTATATTATATAATATATTTAGGTACGTGTATATTTTAGTTCTTTTCGTTCGTATTGTTTAACTATAAATTACGTAAAGGGTAAAATTGATATTTTATAATTATATAAAATATTATTGATTTTTGTAACTTTAACTGATAAATTATTATTTATTAATATTATCAATGAAGATATTGTACAGGGTAAACAAACAATTAATTATTACACGTGTAAACGATTAAAGACAACTTATTATTTGTCAGATTTATAATTTAATTAAAAATAATAGTTTTTATTATATCTTCACTTTGTAAATTGTAAGGCTATAGGCTATAGTTAAAAGAATACACATAATCTCTTCGATAATTCCTAGCATTTAGCATTCCTAACCTATTATAGTTTACTTAATATTTAGTAATAAAATATTTTAATTGCTCGCGTTTTAATTTTATGAAAATCTTATGTGAAGCTTACGTAAACCTATACCACTTATCCACCGAGACGACTGGAAAAGTTTGAACCCTTTTAATCTCTATCTAAACACCCATTAATTATAAACAAGTACTGCAATCATTATAAATTATACTTTATATTATCAAATAAAATACGAATTATACACTATAAACTTTAGTTGATTAAAATATATACTTATAATATAGGCTAAGTAAATAATTTAGATAATATACGTGTATTTACGATATTATTATAAATTTATAAATATTTGGTTGTGTATATCTATGAAGAATTCTATTTATCATTTGTAAAATAAATATTACACACAATAATGATAAGAATTTTATGAATTATGTATGTATGTAACAAAAATATTATTTATATAACTATTTTACAATTTTCGATTTAACGCAGTCGATATTTGTATATGTATATTTATATTATAATCAATTACTCGTAAATATCGAAAAAACAAAATAAAGATATTTAATCCAAGGACGAAAGTATAATTCTTTAGTCAACATATATAATTTTGAAGAAGACCCGGTTGACATAAACATATTATATGGGTCCGGAACGAGAAAAATTGTGAATCATCTGTTTAAACTACTGCAGGTCGTGCGGTTGAAGTATTCCGCACAACTACAAGGGATGAATTTAAGTGGTATAGATCTATATTTTCTAGTCCGGCCGGCCGTTGTAGGGTAGTTTGACAACAACACCTTTTTATCTTTATACGTATAACACTTATCTATTACAACTACCGAGAAAATAAAGTCCCTTAACTTATTATTCGCCAGTCAATATTCTGAATATTATTTTAATTCGCGGAATCAATTTTTTTTTTTATATATACACATCAATTTACATCGGTGTATAATGTGATATGATATTACTGCGGATATAATTCATTTTTAATAATTCAATAATTAAAATATAGATATTATGGACAATTTTTAAATTTAGTAAAAATACAAATATCGAATTTCAATATTTTTATATATAGTTAATGGCGCATTACCACATAGATGGTTATATATTATGAATTATGATTGATATAAATTATAATATAATTATAAGCTATTAGAATGATTTTCGAAATATATAGAAACGGCACGATTCGAATGATTGAATTACTCATTCTGATAATGTGATTGGTATTATTGTGAAATGTTTATCTATATATATATAAACGCGTATATAATGTCATTACTATATGATATAATTACAATAATATAATTGGTATATACTAATAATATTAATAATATTATGATGATCGTACTTTGTATCTACAAATGAGTATATATATAGTACATTGATTGGATCAGAGGTTCCCAACCTATTTATTTCATTCGCGGCACCCTTAAGGCCTTAAATATTTTCTTCTAAAAATTTTAAAGCTCCTTTTATTAGTAGGTATATACTCGTATAATATTACTATAATAATCAATGGTGTAGCCAGAAATGTGTACACATCACACATTATTATGCACCACACATGATATAACTTTTATGAAATATTTGTATTTTATTAAATATTATTATAAAACGATAAAAAATACGTACATAAATGATATATAATGATATTTTAAATAATCTCGCGGCGAAAAATCTGATACGGATTAAAATTAACCGATAACTCGTAAAATAATAATAATAATAATAATAATAATAATAATAATAATAATAATAA
>JAIUCT010000007.1:20208092-20225717 GCA_021307375.1 Tetraneura akinire | reverse complement strand
GAACTGTCTATTATATTTAACTTTAGGTGTCAGCTTCATATCTGTGCGTTCGCAACCCGAATTATCGATTGTACTGTCCACAGCAATATCAATGATTGTGATTTCATAATATCCATAACAATTTATTATTACAGGTATATTTAATATAATATTGTCTTTCCAAGTAATTGTTTATAGGTGTTGCTTAGTCATTTGGCAGTAATAATGTTCTATATATAATATCCGTGCATCGCAGTATCACGAGAGTAAAGTATTGCTAAAATATTTCATTATATTTGGCGTATTCTGCATTCCGTATTGGTGATGATCAATTGAAGTAACATGTAGACTGCGACAGTTTGAAAACCGTGTATTTACTAATAGTAGGTATATTTAGTAGGTATATATACTATCGTATTGATATTTTATAATTTTATTTGCACATCTATATATTATTTGAATTAATTTATATTTGTATAAATATATCAGTATTGTATTTAATGTATCCGGAATATACTTATAAAAAGTATTCTTGACATTAAATTGTGAGAATATTTTTCTCTCTGCTTACAGCGTTGAAACATGCTAAACGGCCTTACGACTTTACGAGGGCAAAAAATACGAAAATTGATTGACTTTAATTTCTTATTATTTTAGATAATGAATAAAGATTAAGAACTTAGATAATAGCTGCAATATCAAATTACGTATGAATGAATTCGACGATTTATGAGGGAAAATATGCTTCCGGGAGTGGATTATTCTACCGACATCAAATCAATACCGAACGGACTATGCGAAAAATAAAATCACACGAGTATGTTGTTGTGGTGAAGCCATGATGAATCTCTTTTCTATGTCAATATATAAATACATTTTTACCGAAAATATGTGTTATTTATTTTTGCCATAATAATAATCACATTTATTATTATAATACAATTTATTATTACAATTTTTATAATTAATGAACGCCACTTTAATAATTATAATATAATACCAGTTATTACACTCGCATGCACGTATATCTATGGTTATCTGGTGACTTAAGGCCTGCCGTCATAAAAAAAAATTATAAATACGATTTCTAACGTTTTTCGCTATGATCAAATTTGTAAAATACGGCGTAATATGTGTACCGATTATAATATTATATGCGTAAATCTGTATTTAGAATTTAACCACTATAATCACAGTTCCTCACGTAGAAAATATTTATTGAAGGATGTAAAGAGGTATAATTTCCAGTCTTATATCCTGCGTGTTATCGCTAAAGTACTACAACAGTATTATCATTAGTTTTGAAACATGTGCCCATTACCGAATTATAAACCATTAAAACAGTAATCCACTGTTATAACGCGACCGTGTTTATCCTGTACTCCAGGGAAATGACCAAATACTTACTGCCACTATGGTATTCTATGTATTTCTATATGGTTTGAAAGCTATAAGATAAACTAAAATTAATTAATACCCAAAAGAATTATTTTATAAATAATATAGTAAAAACGATATCAAAATTCTTTGTAGGTTTATTATATTATATATCTTATGTAAATTATTATGAACTGCAAATTATTATATATTATTTATAACAAGAAATGGAGAATAAATACATTTATAGAATTATAATCGTTACAAATACGATATCATACACATGAATACTCGAAAACGTAATAGATAATTTAACCTCTAGCGTTCGTTGTTCAAATTATTAACTCTTTGAATCATTATAACACAATATTGAGATCATTGAAAATTAAACCATGAATTATTATTTATTCCTAATTGAAAATATCATTGTTCAATACTAAAACAGATTCCGCGTTGGAATTTTATTATATTTTAACAAATATATCGGAAATATATGCTGTGGTTTTAAATCGATTAGGTTTTAGGTATATATAAAAATATATTTATCTACCGATTTATTTTAAACTATTCTTTATTTTAAGACTATTTTTTTATTTTGATAGAAAATAATATTTATATAACATCAAATAATAACAATATTTAAAAAATATTATATTTATCGTTTCATTTTATGTCTATACCAACGATTATAATATAATTCCAATGGATATACACTGGAATCCGACTACCTAATATAATATTGTAATATAGGAACTCAAAATATTCATAAAAAATATACAGGTATTAATGATTAAAAAATATTTGAAAGTTTTAATTAGAATTTAAATATTTATAAAAATTCGTTATTGTTAGTTTAATGTGGTAAATAAAAATATACATATAATATACAAATTATATATAAATATAATATACAAAGTTTATAATAATACCATACACGATATTATATTATATAGGATAAGTATGTATTAAATATTCAAATTCGAATTAAGCGGGGGGTTTTTTTTTATGTAAAATATTTGAATTCTTGCAGGTTATTTTTTATACGCGGGGGGATTTTTAATTTGTTCGTGTAAAATGTATTTATAATTTTCCAATTTAATATTAATAAAATTTATTCTTTAACGGACATATTATAATTTTACGTGAATTAGTGTCGTAAATATTTTTATGAGATACGTATTATTATTATTACAATTTACAATTATGTATAAATTCTAAATAACGGTGAATGTAAAGTGTACTCAAACTCAACACTTAATAACGTATAACGTCGACGATTTTAACACTTTAATAACCTTTTATTTTATTTATCAATTGCCAGTTGGTACCTACATAATAATAGTAAAATAAAATATAAAATTCTAGTATATGTTTTATGTTTTACCATAAACCTTTTATTGTTATTATTATTATAAGTGATAATAATTATGATTTAATTAAATATATATATATATATATTTTTAATAAAACATAAAATTCGTAAGTACCTACATAAATTGTGTATTTTAATGTGAAAAGAACATATAAATATTAAATAATATTACTGATTCATTTTATTTCTAACATCAGTTTGAATAAATTTAGGAGTAGGTATATAATATAATCATATCACGTTAGAATTTATACAATAGATCAAATAAAGATATTTAATTGGTTATTAGGACTGATTAAAATGTATTGAGCCTTAAAATATTGACAACTACACCCCTACACGTTTTATTATTGAGTGTTGACCCTTGTCAGTTGTCAAATAAATGATATGTTTGTATTGAATAAATAATAATACATAATAAAGAACGGATAAAAAAAAAAATTGGAATTTCGAATATTAAAAATATTAAAAATCATATTTTGAATTGTAAAATTAAAAAATGTACAACATCAATGAGTATATAGTAAAAATTATTATTTTAATTATCTCTTTATATAAAATACAAATGGAAAATGGAAAATGGAAAATGGAAAATGGAAAATGGAAAATGGAAAATGGAAAATGGAAAATGGAAAATGGAAAAATGAAAAAATGGAAAAATGAAAAAATGAAAGAAAAGTCTAAATGCTGTACTGTCATGTTGAGTTTATAAATTTAGGTAATAGAACACTCTTGTTTCGAAAAATAACTAAAACAAACTAAAAAGGAACTCGCCGTTTTTTCTAACTTAGTTTTATAAATTACACAACATTTAATGTAATTAAGTTGTTTTCGTGTTCAAACGTTGTAAAATATGGTCTTTATGGAAAGAAAATGCCCACTTACATCTGTTGTACGCAGGTAGCGTTTTTATTTTTTGTTTTTGAATTTTGTTTTTTTTTTTTTTAGCTAAATAGGTACTAAATTACATACAAGAAAAACGTGATACACGCCTGTATATAATACATTTATAAACTATTATTATAACCGTGCACTGTATAAACAGAATTTAAATATTGCATAATGCAGATATTTGAAAAAGCGTAATGCACTAATACTACATAATACTTATATATATGTATATATATAAATATTTCCCTAAGTACCATCCACAAGAATTTAAATTAAAAATATAGAAAAAGTCATCGAATCGAAAAGATCAAACCAAGAGTAGATATCACTCTCGACTCTCGTCGTCGCGTTATTTATTATATTTATATAATATAATAATATAATGATAATAAATGCTACCATTTACACGTAAATACATCTAGAATTTACGTGTAAAATAAGATTAAAATAAATTGATCAAGAAATTATTTTATAGGTGTGTGTTTTTTACCTCACAAAATATCTCGTCCACTTATAAACTTAATTACGAGTATATTGTTTCAAACTTTAAACTGATAGCAATAAATAAAAATTCGTTTCATTTCGTCTTCGTTTAATTAAAAAAAAAAAAAATCCTGGATACGTACACCGTGATTCGTATAATCAATTGTTATTAATTATATAACCTTAAATTTTTCCATGCGTTAAAATTAAAATTATAATATAATTATTACGGAATTGTTCATGGGTTCTGCAGTTTGTATTTTTATTATCTATAATATTTAAACGACTTTTTATTTATTTATTTTAACATTCATTAATTCATTATTATAACATACAAACCGTCAAACCCGATATTCAAAATATAAAATAAATATAATATTATATAACCAACTGACCTAAAAAGTTTAAAGCCTTGACTGATCCAATTATTTCTTATACCGTTGATGAAATGATGACACATTCGATGATAATTTTAGTCAAGGTGCCGAAGATATATTATAATCAAATGTTTCCTCGTGTTCTGATCCTTTTATCCTCTCAAGATAGGCAACCCAATACGCCTAAATGCTTCTCTATTAACTATTCGCGTAACCTTATGTTTTCAAGTACATTCAATGACAAGAATTTAGGTAAATTACATTCAGTTTCTATGGACAAAAATTTAATCATGATTTTCGATGGTGAGATATCCATTGTCACGAGTCCCGACCGGCTCGTCCTGAATTAAAGTTCAATTTGATTCCACCAAGAATGCCAACACCTGTATCTTATCGCCTCTTCTTGAGCTGCACCGTGACTGTAGAAATTCCTTCTTCATTATTATAATTATTGTTTTGGTGTAATACGTTTGGATACCTGTATATCTGCAGAAGATGATTTCTGGGAGGAACATAAGTCACCGACCAAAATTATTTCAATTATCGAGCTATTTTTTATTTTTATTGCATAAACTTAACAGTAACCGGTAACCAGTAACCACCCTATCATGCACCACTATTATAGATAGCATGACAAATTGACAAAATAAATATTTATATTAATAATTTATTTTCCTATGATAGAATATCTTCAATCGCGTCCTAGACTAACGTTTGTAGTTGACTAATAAGTAATCCGGTATTCGTATTCATAATATTATTTTATCCAAACAAATTACAAGTTGTATTTCTTTTTTTTCATTCTTGGAAAAAAAATTATGACATGATAACAATTCAAATGATATTTGTGATGCGCGCGCAATGGAGGAAATATATTCACGTAACGGGTGGATATGATTCGCTCGTTTGTGATATTTGATAAAAATGATAATTGTCAATTGATAATACACTAATAAATGATAATATTTAAACGACATGTGCTTAATGTTCATATAAATTATAATATTAATTATTGAATAATATTATTGTTACCTATTTAAAATTATTAATTTATTACCATTTATTATTTAGAGTATAATCCATTTGTATTAATATTAGTAAACGTAAGAAGTGTATTTAATAATTATGGGTAAGAAGCGTAGGCGCACCGACGAAGATACTGAATTTGACTTGACCAGAAAAGCCAAAGAAGTGAAAGACGACAACGAAAAACGTCTAATTGTCATTTTAGAAAATGCACAATTGGAAACCGTGAAGGTTATATTATAACTGGTAATCATTAAGTATCGACATTGTTTTAATTTTAATTATTTTTTCGATTATCAGGTTGGTAAAACTTTTGAACTTTTAAATCCCGATGAACATGCCCACATATTACGGAAGCATGGACGAGAAATCGGCAATTGCAGACCTGACATAACTCATCAATGTCTATTGATGTTATTTGATAGCCCATTAAATCGAGCTGGTTTACTTCAAGTTTACATCCATACAGAAAATAATGTTCTCATTGAAATAAATCCACAAACAAGAATACCTAGAACATTTAAACGATTTGCCGGCCTAATGGGTATATAGATAAATATTACAGTAATTTTTCACTGCATTATTTTAATATTAAATTTATTTATGTTTTTTAGTTCAGTTGTTGCATAAATTTAGTGTAAGAGCAGCTGAAACATCAGCTAAGTTAATAAAAGTAATTAAGAATCCAATCTCTGATCATCTACCAGCAGGTTGTCGGAAAGTGGCTACATCATTTTCAGCCGGAAAACCAATTAAACCTTCTGAACTTGTTACCCAAGATGCTCCAATTGCTTTTGTTGTTGGTGCAATGGCCCACGGGCAGGTTTGTAACATTCATAATTTATTATATTTAGTAGCGTATTTATGGGGGGGATAAATCCCCCATAACCTTTTTTTTAAAGTAATTGATAAATAAAATTGTTTTTTTCTAACTATATCCTCTTAGTTCAATTCAATATTTACTAATACATATCCCCTTTGACAACGTCCTAAATACGCTACTGATTTTATTACATATATTAATATTCTTTCTAAATATATTGAACCTTGAATATTTTGTTAATAGATTAAAATTGATTATGCAGAAGAAACAGTAGCAATTAGTAACTATCCCCTGTCTGCTGCTTTAACATGTACAAAATTATGCTCAGCTTTTGAAGATGGTTGGGATATATTATAAAAATCTTATGTAATGTATATTTTGTATAAATATAATTGGCTAATTAAAAATGAATATTTTTTTAATAAAATTATTTATTTTAATATTATTAATTATTAATAATTATTTTAATTTTATTTTAAAGATTAAGTTTCTAAATATTTAAATAAGAAAAAAGGAAAAGGACTATGTTTTTCTATTTCATTTTTCAACTTAATAAATAATAAATAATTTACTTTATTTTAATTAATTGAAAATCTCTCCAAAATATATTAATAAAAAAATAATATTATTTATTGATATTGTCATCAATAATAGACTTAACAATCAGGAGGCATTGGAATCACTCTTTTTGTATACAACAAATACTCAATGGCATCAGCTAATAAATCTGCATTTGGTTTTTGACAAAAATATTCAGGTCCATATTTTTCACACAATTCTTGTTGTAAAATAACAACTCTGACTCCACCATCATCTTGATCATCACAGTAACTTGATTGTACAATAGTGTCAGCAATAAATGTCACTAAACAATCAAATTCTACTTCTGTAGACATAATTTTCTTTTTTTCATTAAAATAATATGTTTATTTGGTATCCATGACTGTGTTAATACAATTTTCTAATTATAGTAAATAATAACTGACTAATTTAGGGTGATCATATATGAAAAAATAAAATGGGACAAAAATATCTATATTTTTAAATTAATAAGTTTTAATTTATATCTTCTTTTTTTTTGTTTTTTAATCTTGAAAAAATAAAAAATTTAAATCATAGATTAAAATTAAACACATAAAATCATTATTTTGAAAACGTACGGTTTGTAAATATAACTATAAATATACGTAAGTATAATGATTATATATGGTTTACGTAGCCAACAACAATAATACAAAATGCAATTGAAAAGTATTGATTCTTATATTATTCTATTCAATAATGGCATTTCAAAAGTTTCATAAATTATAGTAAAGCAAAATTGGGGTTAATATGGGAGGGACTTATAATTACAAGACAAAAAGCATCATGAAAAAAGTTTGTCAGGACAACAGGACACTAAGCTGAAATAAAGGACATTCCTGTATAAAACAGGACTTATAGTCACCTAGACTAATTAAATATGTAACTTGAAACTATTTACAAAATTAATTATATTATTAAAAATAAAAATAAATTTAACCTCAATATAATTGAACTTTGAACATTTTACTACAAAAGTAATATACACAATTATTGTATTGACTAAGTTCGAATTAAATAAAAATAAAATTGGCATATATACCTATTATAATCTATTTTCAATTGATGATTATAATATATATTTAAAGAAGTATACTAATTAGGTCTCAAATTAAAATTGCATACTAGTTGTGCCTGGTTGTAAATTAAATAGTACTATTATATATACTTAAGTAATGATGTTAAAAAAAGGTCAAAACAAAAATAAAAACTCTTAATATTTAATGGTATATATTTAATTTATTGACAACTCGGTCGAGAAACGGTACGATAACACCTGTCAAATTACTATGCGTACTGAATGATCTAGCGGTGAAACCTTTTTCAACGGTGTCTTACAGTGAAAGAGCCACTATTATCATTTTCATCATTAATAGAGGAATTTTATACTATTATTATAATTTATAATATAGATTTTATCACATGATAACAGTACTAATTGAATCCCACATAAAAATGATGCTGTTCTAATTTGGTCCAGAGCCTAGACTATATTATTATATTATTGTATAATTATTTCAAGTAACTAATACAAATAATTACAAAAATATATAAGTACATTATAAAATTAATATGCATAAAGATATAGTACAAAATTTTATGTTATTAATTGAAAGTATAAAAATTATAGTCGACTCATAGAATGAACACTGGCAATCAATGCACGGAGTTTAAATATTGTCGAAACCAGGAGTTCTATGTTATATAGTATTAAAGTTCATTCTAAAAATCTATTTACCTTTAGAATTATCTTGTATTATAAGACTGTTTCTGTGTTATAAGTATAATCATAAGAATTAATGAGAAACTACAAACAAACCGAAAAAAGCTAATTAAAAAAATAAAATTTGATCTTTATTTAATAAGAATTAAAAACATAAACAAATGTAATTTATAAAAAATAAATATATTATATTTTCTAACTTTTAATTAATAATCTATGATATATCTTAATTTCAATGAAAATGATTAAAGTACCTAATATTAATAAGTAATATTTCATTATTTTCAATTTGTCGGTGTATCTATTGGCAATTTTCTTGTAGATATAACATTCTTGAAAAACGTGAATGATGCTCTTGGAGTACGAGTTCTTTGAGGATCATTAAAATCTACCTTGACAAGTCCAAAATGAACACTAGAAAAAATAAATATTTAGATATGCATCTTTTTTTAATAAAAATATAATTAAAAATACTACATAATACCAATTATCAATTATAAATAAGTTTATGTTTATGTAATTATTAGAAATAATAGAGGTTAACAAATTTTAAAACTATTTATTGAATGACTATTGTATACAGGTAATTAAACCTGTTGGTGCTTAACCAGCGGTATTCAAATATAAAATTCAAACCCATGACATGTATCAAATAATAAAATAAAAAATTTAAACAAAATCAAAATTCATGGACTTTCTTTTGGCCCATACTAGAGTCCAATGTACAAATATACATCATGCTCACATATACAACAAAGTAGTTACAAATGGTGACTCAAATAAGGAAAACCAAGGATGAATATTCTTCTTCTTCAGCTTGTGGGATCATTATAAGCCATTGCTGCTTTCATAAAATCTCTCCTATTCATATGAATAATTAATGTTGAATCTTCTTTTATACATTTAATGTCTTGGACTATAACATTCAGTATCCACCCATCAGGTTCTGGGACTTCCTGAGATATTATTTATTTTGTTAACTACAACTTCTTTTATTACTTCTCTGACCGCTCTCCAAACATGTCCAAATTATTCCACACGTTTACTTTTTATATACACTTTTAAATATATTGCATGTTATATAACTACTGTAGTTATTGATTTTATTTTCTCTTGTATATTTGCAATTCTGGGTTATACTTGAACCATATCTAGCCAATTATATCTTTTATCAAGTAAATCATTTGCTATCTTCTTTTGTCAGCGATCATTTTATCTTGAGTTAATAACTACTGGTCGTAAATAGCTATGGTACAGGAATTTTAAAATTTGTTGACAGTTAGTAGTAACATTTGTCCCATTTTCGCACAGATACTACTAGTTGGATGTAATTGCTACTGTTTATGTTAACATCCAGATATTTAAATAGGTAATTCCACTTTCTTGGAACTATAGTAAATCCACTGTTACAGTGTATACGTTTGGGATTCTTATTTATACCATGATGTATATAGTATTTACACGAAAGATTTTTTGTATTTATTATTAGTGTCATTATCAGCCATGGTCATTAATTATTATAAATTTATACTAAAAAACCTGGCACATCGCGATGTGAGTTGGAAACCAGAAACGTACACTGTGACTAGTTTGGGCTACAATTACTAAAAATCGCCAACAACATGCCAATCTATCAGATGCTAACTGATAGATTATCTTAGGAGAAACTAATTAAAACATAAAAAAGAGGTTATATTTAAAAAATAAAATAAAATTTAGAAAAAAAAAATATCAGCAGCTTAATTTTTTTTTTATAATATTTATGAATTTCATGAAAACATTTATTCAGTTAATAAAAACTCTACATAAATTATCTTACCTATAACCACTCATCCATTCAAAATTGTCCAATAGTGACCATACAGTATAACCAATAACATTACAATTATCTTCATGCATTGCTTTCAATATGGCATTTAAATGATCCTAAAAATATTTTATGACATTAATTTTTTTATGCATAATGTATATATGAAATTACAATTACCTTTATATAATTAATTCTATCTAAATCTTTTAATTCTCCTGTGTCGCCATAACCATTTTCTGTTATTATTACTGATATATTTCCATACTCATTTTTTATCCATACTAAGAGTTGTCTTAATCCTTCAGGTACCGCCTAATAATATGAACTTTAATATTATTCAAAATTTTTAAATTGAATAAGATATTACAATTAGCCATTCCGCCACAGGAGATTGTGGCCATGATTTATCCACAGATGTAGCATATTTCGCATCAGGGTTACAATTAGGGTCTGGATCACTGCCATTAGTAACCATACGAGTAGAATAATGATTTATACCATAAAAATCTGCAGTACCTATAAATAATATATAAATATAAATATAAATTTAAATATTTTAAAGGAATCAATACACGGTTTGTTTAGCACAGAATCTAATATATACTTTGTATATATAATATGTACCTTTAATCATCTTAATTTCATCTTCAGTAAATTTTGGCAAAATTGACCATGGTCTATTTTCTTCTTTACATTTTTTGTCAACCCATTCTCTCATTATTGGTGGATAATCTCCTTTAAATATAGGATGACTAAACCATCCTCTCTAAGACCAATACAAATATATTTACGTAATAAAAATTTAATATAAAATTATTGGAATGTTATATAATATGTATACGGTTTCCATACCTCAAATTGATTAGCTCTTTCTGCAGTTATCATATCATCAACTGAATTAATATCTTTTGGTATAAAAAATACTCCATTTATTGAAATACTAATTTTGCCTTAAAAATTGTGATTAAAGTTTATTAATTAGTTTCAGATAAGTTATTAAGTTTATACATTACCTTGTTGTTTAGATTTAAACATCTCTTCATACAATCTATATGCTTTAGCATGAGCAATAATTTGTGTGTGACCTGCCAAATACCAACCAGTATTTTTTAAATTTAAATATGGAGCATATCCGCTAAAAGTATATCCTTTACATGTCTCTATTGGTTCATTAATTGTTATCCACCATTTTACCTATAATAATTTATTTTAATTAATAAAATAGGTTTAAAATTTAATTAATAAATTAATTAATTGTAATATATACTCTATCTCCATAATAAGTGAATAACACTTTTGCATATTCTTTAAAATAATCAGACATAATCGGATTGACCCAACCACCAAGATCTTGTAAATATTGGGGAATATCCCAATGGTACATTGTAACCTGAAAATATTAAATACATATATATTGATATATATTCATTTATTTAATAATAATAGAATATTCTCACGAGTGGAATAATATCATTTGCAATTAGTTCATTTATGACATTATTATAATATGCTATTCCTTCTAAATTCAAGGAATTCATTTCTCCAGTTGGCGCAATTCTAGCCCAAGATATTGAAAAACGATAAAACTTAGACTATAAACATCAGAATTTAAAATAATAATTAATAAATATAAGATAAAACATAAATGACATGAACTTACATTTAATTCCTTTGCTAATGCTATATCTTCTTTATACTTATGGTAGGAATCACATGCAATATCTCCATTATCACTATCGTGTATTAATTCTGGACGAGTATGAACTAACCGATCCCAAATATTTTCTCCTTTTCCTAAAAATGATTATTACAAATTATAATGTATGATAAGTTTTTTTCTTGGAAAATTTAAGAAAAACCTAAAAACTATATTTTTCCTAAGTTACTGAAATTATGTCTTTTACTTGCCATCTTCATTCCAGCCTCCTTCTATTTGATACGCAGCAGTTGAAGTACCAAACATAAATTCCTTTGGAAATGTGAAATCCTTTGAATTTGCCATCACAAAATTAATAGTGATGTATTTGTGTATTATTAATTTGAGTAGTAAAATTTGTTATCCAAAAACGGCAAAAACACACTTAAACTAATCCATTATATTATACGTAAGGCTTTATTTTAATTGAAATCTATAGAAATAAGTAATTATATTAATATAATACATTACACATAAAAATTAAACATAATTTATATATCATAATAGAATGTATATTAAATTAATTAGTTAATGTTAAATTAACATTATAAATACAAAATATAATATTTTAATAGTAAATACTAACCAAACCTAATTTCGCTTAAAATTAAAATTGTATATTAATATTAAAATGTAGAAATCAATTAAATTGGTATATTATTTTAAAAACTTTGAGAATAGCAATATGAAATATGAATGATCTTTCATTAGGTCCATTAGGTATAACACATAGTACCTACACACAATAATTATAATGAACTGCAAAATGTGTATTATCTGTTAGAATTTAGCGTAGCCATTGGTGTTAAAGGGGGGCAAGGGGGCCAAAGGTCCATGGCCTCCACCTATCGTCTGTACCTATTTTATATTCAAATTTAACACTTATTTTAACTTATAATACGAAAATAAAATAATAAATAATGATTAGGGAATGATGCCTTATCAAATTATCAACATATACAAATTCAATATAAACAATAAATGATATACCTAATACCTAAATAAGTAAAGACCTATAGTAGGGCTCTATATCACTATAGCCACTCCATAGTAGTATAGAGTATAGAGTATAGTGCTTTACCTAAAGGCGTGTTTTCGTAGAGAGACCAAGAGCAACCAGATCGATGTATTTACTATTCACTATTCAGTAACGAGTAACCACACCGTTTTTGCGAGATTGGTCGCCGAAAGTGTTTGCTAGTCGTTCGTTTTATCGTCCTGGTACCCAAGTTTAGCTCAGTATCCAAATAATGTGTTTGCCTAGTTTGGTCGCTTAAGGGCCTAACGTAGTCACGATCATGACAAAATAAATTTTTTTTTTTTTCATGGTCATGATAAAATTTGAACAATATGATAAATTAATAAGAGTTGTTGAGTAGGTACCTACCTGAGATTTAATACGGTTTCAGGTTTAGTGTTTACGAACATTACTAACTGAATTGTATCTACATAATATACTAAAAAATGTCTGTTGAATTAGTGGTTTTTTTTATATTTTCGAATAAATATATACATTTTTAGAAAGTTTCTTGTTTCATCCTAATATGTGATTGAAAATCATCATCAAGATACATGGGGGGGCGCATTTCAGGCGCATTTCAGGAGGGGGAAAAGTAAAAAAAAATCTCACAATATACCTACACTAAATAAAAGTTGAAATTAGTAAATTCTTTAACGATAAATGCTCCTAAAAGTCCTCTTTTAACAACGGGGCGAAAAACCACATAGTTTTTGCCGAGGTTTTTGCATAGGTAAGTCTCCTTTTAAATGTTGAGAATAAACTAAACAACGATATTGTTTAAGCAATTTTATTTTATAATTTATTTTATTTTCAATTCTATTATTCTTAAAATCATTATTTTCAGAAGAAATATATGGTTTTGTTAGTAATGTATATTTAAGTTCATCCGATAAATTTGATTTATTAACATAAAATCCTAAATCAAAATTTGACTAGCAATCATTTTGCGTATAACTTATTTCATAATCAGCAGCTAATGTTAGTACCAGTATCTATTGACGTACATGGAAGTGGATGAGACACTTCATCGATTACAATATTTGTATCACTTTTTTTGAAACATTTTTTAAATACCCTCCTGGCTCCTAGTCCCCTATGGGTATTAAGTCCTTTCGTCCAGGAATGGACATAACCGGTAGGATTTACTTAACAGTATTAGTGTCATGTAGAAAAGTTAATAAAAGTCATACTACTTTAAATACATTTGTTTATTATTGCTTTAACATTGAAAATACCTAATAGGAAATTGATAAATATAATTTTAATCATATTTCATAATGATTTCATCATGTCATTAGACAATTTTAGCACTTTAATTAAAATTACATAAAACAGAAAATGAAGGTTCTTGGCGTTAAAAGCAAGTTTGACTGTAGAGTCAAAAAACCCTACGTGACGTTAAAGTCAAATGACATTGAAGGGTTAATAAACCCCACATGGCGTTTTAAGCAAATATAAATATTATGTTATGGTGCTAAACCTATTAACCTTGTCAGGCCCTCCAAAATTTATTAAATCCTGGAGTCGTTTGGGGGAAAATGCATCTCTTTGCACGCATTTTATTAAACAAGTTCTATCTATTTTTTTTAACGCTGAGTACATCGGTTAATTATAGATATGCATAATTTTATAACAAAATCATAAACAATATGCTATGACCCGAAATAATTAAATTTAATATTGGACTACACTGCGTTGTAAGCCGAACGCATGATATTTCGATTTCCTTGGACTCGAGAAATTTTAATCCAAATTATTTTCGATATATTTTAAACTTTGCCATTTATCTTCGTCTGTCACCAACCACTCCATTAGTACCAAACATAAATTCCTTTGGAAATGTGAAATCCTTTGAATTTGCCATCACAAAATTAATAGTGATGTATTTGTGTATTTTTAATTTGAATAGTAAAATTAGTCATCCAAAAACACACTTAAACTAATCCATCAAAATTTACGTAAGACTTCATTTTAATTGAATACTGTAGATAAAAAATAATTATATTAACATACAACATTACATATAAAAAAGACGAGGTGATACTCCTGCCGCAGGGATATAGGTGTGCAAATCATAGTGTTTAATTTTAATTAGAATTTGAATGCAATGAAATTCGAAAAACAATTCTAAGCGAAGTTCAGTCAGATAATAATATAGGAATTGATTAAAATTTTGACATTTTTTATGAAATATTTAAAACGCAAAATTTGATCACACATATAGGAACCATATATACGTATGTACACATATACTATATAGTACATAACTGAACACTCTATAAATTTTTTTAGTCTCTAACTTAAAAATTGCCCGAGTTATCGTTAAATATTGAAAACGATTTCAGTTGTAGTGAAAAATGCCGTTTTTTCGTAATTTTTTTCGACGATTTATCTACCACTTAGAGTCAATTTTGAAAAATTCGAAAAATGACCTAAATAAAGTACCAACTACATCCACTTGCCAACCGGAAACTTATGATATTCGTGAAAATCGGAGCATTATCGGGTAGTAAAAGTGTCTTCAGAATAATAAAAAAAAAAAAGACAAAAAATAATCACACATCATTGTAAAACCTGCAATACGTTCTTCGCTTCTCTCAGAATCTAAAATTAACTATAATTTATACAAGTATATAATAATATAATGTATATTACATAAGTTAGTTAGCGTTTACATTATGTCATATTAACATTATAAATACGATATATACCTAATATTTTAATATGAAGTATTAATACCTAGCCTAACGTAATCACTTTGCTAAAATTAAAGTATTATATTGATATCAAAAAAATAGAAACTAAATAAATAGACATATTTTGTTATAAACTTTGAGAAAATAACAACATGAATGATTTTATTAGTAAGTAATTAGCTGTTGTTATTGACGTACAATTTTAATGAACTGTAAGATGTATATGTTATTATAATCTATTAATTACCTATTTATAATAAAAATTTTAAATTAGGTCAATGAATTATTACTTTATTTATTTTCAAATTCTCCTTGGCATAAATAAATATAACGTATAATATAAAATATCAATTTTATATCTACTCATTATTTATTATCATTTTTTTAGATTCTGAGCGAAGCGAATAATGTATTTACTAATTAACTTATAATAATCATAAATTTGTTTTATTATTGCATATCTAGATTACAATATTAGTTAACAGTTTAACACTAAACACAATAAAAGTACATTATTATGTTGAATTATTACTTGCCTATTAATCATTAATAGTAGGAAAGTATAATGTATTTTATACGTTTGTATCTCATAGGTAATCAAATCAAATTTTAAATAAATGCCAAACACATTTTTTGATAGTTTCGCAATTATTATTTTACTTCTAAGCTTCTAACCTTTGTATTTATGTATATTGTATGATGTACTGTTTATTTAATGGCAATTTAATTAATGACTTGATAACCATAATGTTTATTGTATAATTGTATACCAAACAAATTTAAAAAACATAATTAATATGAAATATTAATGAGAACAAAAAAAATTTCAACCTAAATAATAAATATTGGAGGAGATAGAAAATTTGAATTTTTTATATATTATACAGAATGAACTGGTAAATTTCGTATATAAAAAATTCTAAGTGTTTTATTTCGAAAAAAAATTTGCGCAGGGGTACCCTTATAAAATATGATTTTAATTTTTAGCTGAGAACAAAAAAAAATTTCTACCTAAATAATAAATATTGGAGGAGATAGAAAAATTTGAATTTTTTATATATTACATTGAATGTACTGGCAAATTTTGTATATAAAAAATTATAAGTGTTTCATTTCGAAAAAAATTTGCGCAGGGGTCCCCATATAAAATGCGTTTTTAATTTTTAGCTGAGAACAAAAAAAAATTTCTACCTAGATAATATATATTGGAGGAGATAGAAAAATTTGAATTTTTTATATATTACATTGAAAGTACAGGTAAATTTCGTATATAAAAAATTCTAAGTGTTTCATTTCAAAAAAAATTTGCGCAGGGGTCCCCTTAAAAAATGCGTTTTTAATTTTTAGCTGAGAACAAAAAAAAAATTTCTACCTAGATAATATATATTGGAGGAGATAGAAAAATTTGAATTTTTTATATATTACATTGAATGTACAGGTAAATTTCGTATATAAAAAATTCTAAGTGTTTCATTTCAAAAAAAATTTGCGCAGGGGTCCCCCTATAAAATGCGTTTTTAATTTTTAGCTGAGAACAAAAAAAAATTTCAACCTAGATAACAAAAATTGGAGTAGATAGAAAAATTTGAATTTTTTATATATAACATTGAAAGTACAGGTAAATTTCGTATATAAAAAATTCTAAGTGTTTCATTTCAAAAAAAAATTTGCGCAGGGGTCCCCATATAAAATGCGTTTTTAATTTTTAGCTGAGAACAAAAAAAAATTTCTATCTAGATAATATATATTGGAGGAGATAGAAAAATTTG
>JAIUCT010000007.1:20171207-20188315 GCA_021307375.1 Tetraneura akinire | reverse complement strand
TTTTTTTTTTTTATATTTTTTTTTTTTTTTGACTACATATTTATTTTAGTCGACCATCTCGTCCTACCTTTTCCTTGTCTAATTAAGCGGGTCAGCCTTTCTAACGGCTAATTGCATAAGTCTACCGGTGCCCTCTCTCATCTGGTCACTTTCTCACACTGCACCAATCCCACGTCATTGGCCACATGTATATTTTATTAAATACTATAAGAATAAAGGAAAACATATAATAACTTAAAACATATGATGTCTTCATTTATAGGCGATGGCTAACCCTCTACCTACACAATATTGACCGTATCACATGATAGGTACATCTTATTATTTAATGCACAATAATATCATTGAATAATGTGTTATCTAAAAAAAAAAAAAAATAAATACCAACATGAAGTACTATTATTCTACGTCAACCATAATATTTTTATTTATTAGGTATTATTAAAAATATTGCGTTTGTGTTTCATATTCCTGGAGAACTATACTATAATTTACATTATTTATATATTTTTTTTTGTTGTGAATTTTTATTTTGATTATCTATATATTGTTTTATAAATACGTTCTGTATCTGATGGTTTTACTAAAAAACGTATATTTAAAGGTGGTGCACAAAAAGTACTAAAATTATCATAATACAGAAAAAGTAACAGATATCATTAAAGAAATCAAGTAGGTTCATAATATTTCATATTTTTTGTCATAAATAATATATGGCGCGTACCATATGTATTTGTTATGTGAACTTTTATATATAATAGGTAATAATCCGAATATGCGTGTAGTTTAATATCAAAGTTTCAATAATTTTATTTAATGTATCATATAAAATATCACACTACCAGACCAGTAGACACAACAGGAAAAATAACAATTTTGTGTTTTGTCTTTTGTTATATAGAAACTTGTAATTTATCCCCTTATTTTTTAATAGTTTTTTTAATATCTTTCTTTTAATTATAAGAAATGTATAATTTATATGTAAAATGTGTATTTTAATATGAAAGTATCAATAATTTTATTTAATGTATCAAATAATATATCACACTATACCAGTAGACACAACAGGACCATAACTCGATAAATAACAATTTTGTGTTTTGTTATATAGGAACTTGTAATTTATCCCCTTATTTTTTAATAGTTTTTTTAACATCATTCTCTTAATTATAAGAAATTTATTATGTATACAGTACATTATACATCTACATCTACATCTACATTGCGATGCTCTTACTTGGGCTTTACATGGATATTTTATGACAACGACTAAATTAGTTAAAATCGATTCATTAACGGGTAAAAAACTAAAATGGTGACAACAAAATTACATATAATATATATATACTCGTATATATAATTACTACTTATGTATTCATTTTTTTTTGCACATTTTTTCATTAATTAAATAAACATCAAATCGTTGGTCCCAGGTAGAAAGGGCTTAAGTCATTTTTTGACAAAAATTTTTGTTTTTCACTATAATTATTGTGTATTTTTCGCTAGATTTTTTGATCCAGGTAGCATAAGTCAGAAATTAATATTTTTCATATTATAAAGAAAATAAAAAGGGCATACCTATCTCAACATTACACACTTTTTTTTTTGGTTAAAAGGGCATATGAGGTGTATGATGACTTGTCTTTTTTATCATTTTATTAGTTAGGTATAAATGGCTTAAGATGACTTACGACTTTTGTTACCTATATCATATTATAATGGCTTAAGTCAAGAAACAGTATTTATATTCATTATCATAATAAATTAAAATATTATAATATAGACATAGGTATAGACATATATTATAATATAGTACTAGCTATATAATATCATTTTTATTATTTACGTAAACAAGTTTGACACGTGGACAGTATGACACGTGTACTTAATATTAGATAAAAATAAAAATAAGTAGTTATTTATATTAATCATAATAATATAATGTTGTAATTTTAATCAATTTATCATTATTATTATTTGTTCATTCCAAAAACTTCATTGACTTTAGTAGTTAAATCAATAGTCACATTGTTTTCATGGTTTCACTTTCAATTTTTGATATATTATTTAATTATTATACGTAAGTTCAAATAAAGACCAATATATTATTTAAGTTATTATAATAAAATTCAAAAATGAAAAAACGTGCATTACGAATAATTGAAATGACTAAAAAGAAACTAACTTTATCAAATGATATTGGTAAGTAGAATATTATATTAAATATTAATACGATTTTATTACATTCCTTACGTACTGTAACAAATTATATAATAATAAATAAAACAAATGATTAACAGATGAATATGATATAGACAATAATTTTGATATCGATCAAGATTATATACCAGAATCATCAGATAATGAATCTGATTTATCAGGTCACAGAGATGAAATTCAAACACTAATGAACGAATCATTTATTCAAGATATAATAAATGATAACTCGAATAATATTATGAAGGTACTTAATACTTAAATTAATTAATATTTTAATTTCAAATTTATAACCTAATGTTTAAATATCATTATGCAATAAACAATAATAAATTATATTTATGTACTATAATAATATAATAAGTAATTGATAAAAATTATTTTATAATATTATATATATATGTATTTTATTATTACATTATAGATATTGAACAAAATGAATTTGAAGTTCCAGCTGGCGGAAATTTAACTGTTTTAAATAATTTAGGTTAGTATTAAATTTAATGCATACCTAATTTAAAAGTTTTATTATTTTTTTTAAAAGTTAAAAATTGTAACTAAGTACTATAAAAAATTAATATTTTTTTAACGTCAATTTCATAAAATTTACAAATCTGTAGTATTTACTATAATCCAATTATATCAATATTTATTGATTTATAATAATTTTTTGAAGTAAAATAATTTTTTTCTGAGTATCTATTACATTATTTTAAACAAAATAATTTGACATTTTAAACTGTTTACTGCTTTAATTTAATTGTAATAATAAACTAGTTTAAATGAAGCTGAAGATTTTAAAGTCTTAAATTTAAGAAGAAGAAACAAAAGTATGGACAACATCATTAATTTAAAAAATACTTATAATGCTTCAGTACCAATTTCTAAAGAAAAAAAACAAGATCTTCTTGACATACTCCCGTTAATTCCAAATGTGTATCATGAATTTTATAAAAAACCTTACAACTAATGAAGAAGAAAATGCAAGAGATGATCCAGATCTGTATGATACTGATTATGATTAATATTATTATTTTTTATATGTATTTAATAATTATTAACATGATAAAAATTAATAATTATTTAGGTACTTATTTGATTTTTTTTTATTATGTGAAATTAGAATAATTATGATTTTAAAGAAAACACAATTGTTAAAAAGAATAAAGGAATATTTTTAAATTTAATATATATTTATTTATTTCAAACTTTAAATATGTAATTTAATATAGGATTTAAGTCCTTAGTATTGTGAAATGGCTTAAGTCATTATCAAAAGGACTTATGTACAATTATTTTATAATAAAATTATGTGAGACTAAATCAAACATTACTATCAAATAGTGCTACATTTTTTGAAAATTAGCCAATTTTCAATTTAGGCTATTATATAAATGTTACAGCAAAATAATTTTTTAAACTTTCAAACACTTGTACTGAAAACCTACAAAATTTGACTCATGCCCTTTCTACCTGGGACCAAAGAAATAGTAACCTATAGGTTAGGTTTTTTAAAACGCCCAGTATGTACCGGTCCTTTGATTCCATTACATTGGTATTGGTGTCCACCTATAATTTGGGGGGGATAAAACTTCATAATATGACAGTACAATGGTTCGAGGTCATATCATACGGTTGTTTTGCACGTGTATGATATGACCTCATACATGCAAATATATACCGCATAAGTAATTACTTCCCTAACTGCAAACACCGATTTTGTCATATCCCGTGCGTTACTAAAGCATAACGCAAGAGATCATATAGTCATATCAAACTCATATGTTGATTATGACATAACGCATTAGCCAGTCATAACATACTCATGTGTCGTTATGACCTCACACAATGCGTTGTACATATATGCAATAAGAATCGTCATATCCTAGTGTAATCATAAGTATACAACCCCCCCAAACACCACCACCCCTACACTTTACCACCAAACAACCACCCCTACACATTACCTCCCACACCATCACCCCACACACCTACACCTTAACTTAACACCTTACCTCCACCACTACAACCCTACAAACCCACCACCTACAGACTTTACCCCCAACCCTACCACAACACCACAACCACCACACAACCACCCTCACACTTTAATCACACCCTAACTAACTACACCTTACCTTCACACCTTACCAGCACACCTACACCTTACTATCACTCTACAACCCCACACCCTATTCCAACACCCCCATATCCACACCACCACACCCTATATAGTTTGTCCATGATATTAAGAGTAGTATAAAAAGTTGGTTACAATTATCTTTTAATACGTTACATGCTCAACATTAGTATAAAACTATAAACGAATCATTTTATCAATTAATAATATTAAGTTATGATGTGAAAATAAAAAATGTTTAATATTATCCAAGAAATTATTATATAAATTGTTGGTATTTTAAATAAGATAAAATTAAGTAAATTTTTTATTTATATAAAATTCCGAAAATATAATGTAAAAACAAAATCCTATTATAATTATTAAAAAAATATATATCAAGAGCAGTAATTAATTTCTAACATTCACAAAACATTTATTTTGACGATTCGTAATAATTATGATTACCTATATCAAAAATAATACTTTTTCCCGGTTGATCAACATAACTGCTACGTTAACGATACAAATATAAAAATAATATAATAAAATAAGGTACCTGGTACATACCATGTTAGACAAACTGATACTGCCCTCCTGGAGTCCTCGCTCTTGTACTTTGAACATTATACATTGCTGGATCCTGGATGCTGGAACCTGGATAGTGGACACTAGCCACGATACAAATCTAATATATTGACTTACCTGTACCTATATAAATAAAATTGGTACCTAAGGTATATTTTATAAAGTTTTATTTTTCAATATTTAAAAGTATTGGTTGCAAGAAAGATATAAACAACAAAATTTAATATTTAATTATTATTTTCACAAAAATTATATTACTTTGAGTTCTTTAATAAAAAAAATTTATTAGATACTTAACTAAATATTTAATGTAATGTGTAAATTATACATATTTTTAAAACAGAATTTATAAAACATTAAATTGTATACCTACTACGTAGGGTGTTGTATTAGATTTAATAATATCCTTAGGTACCAAGTTAATAATATTTTTTATGTAATCTTAATTTGATACTAAATTTAAATAATAACGTATAGGTATCAAAACTCTGATTTATGGTTATTTTAGGGTGACCATATTATGAAAATAAAAAAAACGGGACTTCCCCCCCAACGAAATAAACCCTCAGCCATATACATTCACTATTCACACATATGCACACAAATTTCGAGAGTAAAAGTCCAAATCTCTGTCATAATATCATAAGCAATTATCTTGTTATTACTTTACCCTTTTTAGTAAAATAACCTAAATAATAAAATATTTTCTCTTAATTATTCATCAAACGACACACGTTGTATTCATTTGCATTTTATATTTTTTTCATATATAGATACTTTTTTACAAACATTAATACGATTATTATATAATAAATAGGTAATATTGAAATTAAAACGGGACAATCTTCTAAAAACGGAATAAAAAGTGTTCAATTCGAAGTTTGACGGGACGAGACGTGATGATCAAAAAAGGGATAATCCAGATTTAAACGGGGCGTCTGGTCACCCTAGGTTATTTTGTAGATTATTACGTAGGTACTAGTAATAAATATAATATATTTTATTATACCTATAATAATCTTGAATCGATATTGGTATAGTGTAAAATTATAAATAATAAGTGAAATTAAAAACTAACTTCAATAATCAAAACCACAGTTTAACAATTTTTCTAAATGTCTAAAATATGTCAATAACTGTGTAATATTTATGTCACCCTATGAAATTTAATAGAAAAACAAAGCAAAAAAATTAAGGAGAGAGGTGATAATTACAATTATTTTCATAGATTTTTAATTCATTATATTATTATGAATTAAAGTGACAAACACAATTATTGAATAATATAATAATTAATATAAATTATTTAAAATTTAAAATATAAATTATTTAAAATTTAAAATATAAATAATAAAAAAAATTATATATGTACTTAATTAATAAATTTACAGATTGAATATTATTTTTAAATTTTAAATTTTAAATAAAACATATTAATTTAATCAAACTACAGGCATTAAAATTACATTATTTAATAATAGTAAAAAATAATAATACAACACAAATTTTTATCTTTTATTTCAAATACAAATGTTTAAAAATATTGTATGGTTTATTACTATATTTTTATAATATTTGACTAACCTTATTATAATGTCCAGCACGCATTCATTTGCATTTTCTTATCAATTGACGAGTACGGCGTGGTTCTAGTTTGACTCATTTTTGACTATTCATTTGATTGTATACTTGTAACTAGGTAAAAATAAATAAATTGTTTAAAATGTATAACAATAAAACGTTTATAAAGATAAAATATTAAATAAAATAAAAAAAAAAAAATAATAACAATAATATGATGTTCTATCTCCATAAAATATTGATATATAATGTTGATTAATGGCTAATTGGTTTCGTGATATAAATTATTGTATTATTGAAATAAATATTTTGTAATAATTAGAAAATATATAAATACTTATTATAGATTATTAATTTTACTAATATATCAACTTTAAAAAATTATATAATAAATATCGAGAATGGAGATATTTGTAATTTTTTGAAAAAACGTTAACCAATATGGTTTCACAATATAACAACCAATATTAATTAACTATTTAAAATTATATTAAAAACTTATATTAAAATAAAATAAATACCTGCCTAATAATTTTACAGGATTATTGATTATTATTTATAATTTTAAATATGTGTATATTACGTATTTTATTCATATTGTCTTTGAAATTATTTTATTTATCAATTATAATAAATATTTTAATACACAACGAAGTTATATTATCTTTTATATTAATTATATAAAATATTATTTACTATTTTTTCATAATATTTCGCTTACCTTCATTGTGATGTCCAGCACGGAAAATCCATTTCCTTTGCAGTCGACGGTTATTGAATTCACCATGTATTGTAATACTTTATTCTACTTTGGCTCATTTTCGACTAGGTATTCATTTCATTAACTACCTTGTATAACGACGTAAAAATAAATAAAATGTTAAAATATTATAACAATAAAACGTGTGTATAAAATAAACACATATAATATAAAAACTATAATTATAAAATAAAAACGTTTGAAATTTGTAAAAATATTACAATAACTATATAATGCTCCATCGCCATAGAATATAGAAATAATATATAAACGTATAATGTATAGTTTCATAACAGCTGTTTGGTTTTTAGGACATAGATTTATTGCACCGTTGAAATAAATACAGCCACAGAATAGATTAAATGATACAGCTATAAAGAAAAATTGATCTGTGTATTTTTGTAACTTTTTGGAAATAAGTTAATCGATAAGTGAAGATAAGAAATAAGAATATAATTTATAGAATTCAAACTACAAAATTAACAATTTTATTAAATATAATGTTAAAATTTTTAAGAATAATCTTAAATATCTATAGATAAAATTAAAAATGTTAAAAAATTACAAAAGTTCTATATTTTCACGTCTTTACTTTCAATATTGCCTGATCATTAAATTATCGTAAAATATAGAAATTATGTTATAATAAATTCAGAAATATTATAAACTTTAAACCAGTGGTTCCCAACCTTTTTGGTATTACGGACCACTAAGAGAACTTCCGATACATCACGGACCACCAAATTTTATACCTTATTTTTCTTATAAATAAGAATAATTTTTTTCACATATTTTAGAACTAGGTATGTAATATCAGGGGCGGTTCCAGAGACTTGGTTGGGGGTTGTCAAGTCAAAATTTTGGGATAATTTTATAACAAAAAAAACACAAATATTTACTATCATATTTATACGTAATAATGTAATTTTGTTTTTAACAGTTTACAATTTTTTTAAATACGGTCCTGGTTGGGGGCCGTGGCCCTTTGCCCCCACCCTCGAACCGCCCCTGTGTAATATGAATTTATAAATAAACGACGTACTATACACGATTGTCAATAATTATTGTTAGGTATGCCTCAAAGGAAAATTAAATTATTAAAATATTTTTACATTTTTTAAGTGTGACTCGCTGAGTCGCGGACCACCTCACAATAGCTCGAGGACCACCAGTGGTCCGCGGGCCATAGGTTGGGAACCTATGCTCTAAAAGAACACAATATTAATTGCATAATATAATAATTAAAAATTAATATTACCTATGTAAAATTTAAAATTTTATTAAAAACTACAAAAATTAAATAAATAAATTTACAGATTGAATATTAAATTTAGTTATATATTTCATTCATAATTTCTTTAAAATTATTGTATTTAACAAATGTAATAAATATAGTAATACACAGGGAAATTATTATCTTTTATTTAAAATATTATTAATACTATCTTTGTATAATTTCTTCACTTACCTTTATTATAATGTCCAGCACGGAATTTGCATTTCCTTAGCAGTTGACGATTGTTGAATTGACGATTACTTTCATACGTGATTGAATAATATTTTGGCTCATTTTCGACTATTCTTTTATTCAGGCGCGTACTGGGTTAATTTTTTATACCGGGAAACCATAAAAAAGGGCCCATTTATAAAGATCACTATAGTAATAGTACTATAGTAGTAGTCTATAGGTATAGACTTATGCATACATATATGATACTACTAATATAGTTTTATAATAATAGTTTCTCGTACTCTTATTTATAATAATAATGAATATAAATATATTATACATAAAAAAAATAAAAAAAATATAAGCAACTAAATATATTAAACATTTAACAATCTTTTCATTTCTGTACTTTTTTCACACATTAAGTCGATGACTTGACTTGGAGTGATATCAACTAACAATTCTCTTTCACAGTTCATTAAAAAAAGTGATTCTAAATTATCTTGAGCTAAACAACTTCTTAAACGTGTTTTTATAATTTTTAATTTCGAAAAGGAGCGCTCACATGTTACTTGTGTAAGAGGAATAGTTAGAAGAAACTTATATACACCAAACAATTCCTTGTACTCTAAAGAATACATGTTGAACTCACTTATAACGTTAATCACACATAAGAGACATGAATTGCATTTATTTTTACTTGTACATATTAATTTATGGTCTTCTTGCATATAATCAAAATCTTCAAAGTCTGAATCATGTGAATTTATTTGATATATGTCATCTACATCTTTAATATTAGTTTTTGAAATTTTAGGCCAAAACTTTGCAAATGACAATAATTGTTCCACTAATGTATGTTTATCAATATGTGGTAATAACTCACAAATCTTGTTCATACTATCATCATGAATTCCATTTTGTGCAATTTCTTTGAACCTTCTAGGGTCAAACAGCTCAAGATCTCCATATAATTCTTTAGATCCAGAAAATCGATTTTCTAAACAAGTAATTATATTATCCATAACATTATTAAATGTTTTAATTTTATAACTATTTTCTGGAGTATCTATTTCTTTAATATCTTTTAAATTTTCTCCAGAATGTCGTGGAATGATTATTCTTCTTTTTTGAGGAAGCTCTAATTCAATGTCAATTTCTGTTTCATTTTTCCATATAATTTCAGATGTAAATACGGAAAATAATTTTGCAGCGGTTGTAATCGGTAAAAACTCTCTTTGATTCTCCTTTAATGACCTTATAGTTATATCAATTTTTCGCCATGCTTGTACATAATCAAGATTTGATGTTTGTAAATAATCAGATAATGCAGTAGTAAATTTAAAGATTTGTAAAAACATCATCGCTGTTAATGTCGTTTCATAACGTGTGAGCCGATTCAATAAACTTCTTGCTGTACATCTTACATTTGTTGCGAAGTCATTAGAAAGAGAAATTTCATGTAGTGCAAAAACAATTTGCACGTAAATAAAATTTTTTCTATCTTCAAACTTATTTTCATTCTGCCACATACCAATACGACCAAATATTTTCATTACAGCATCATTTTTAGATCTCCATCTAGTTGTACCAATATTGATCAAATGTGATCGATGATTTGGATTATCTTGATTTTCATAAACATTAAATCTTTTGTA
Organism: Tetraneura akinire; assembly: GCA_021307375.1. Classification (NCBI taxonomy): domain Eukaryota; kingdom Metazoa; phylum Arthropoda; class Insecta; order Hemiptera; family Aphididae; genus Tetraneura; species Tetraneura akinire. The sequence goes on along the minus strand of JAIUCT010000007.1, from coordinate 20,177,942 downwards.
AGATTCTTTGAAAAAAACAAACAGTTCTTGCAAAAGACCGAAAAAAGAAATAACTGTAATTGAGCATGAAGTAGTTTGTTGTAAAACTAGATTTAAGACGTGAGCGTAGCACCATGTATGAATGTGTTTAGGAAGAACTTCTTTTATTTTAGCTTGAACTCCTTGATAATGACCATTCATATTAGCTGCACCATCAAAAGAATCTGCTACACATTTATTAAAACTAATGTTGATAGAATTTAATGTCACTTTTAATAAATCAAATAAACCCTGTCCTGAAGATGACACGACTTTTTTTAAAGCAATTACTCGTTCTACTACTTTTATTGAAGACTTGCCGCAATCAATTATTTCTTTAATATACCGCAAGACAATTACACACTGATCATGGCTGGAAACATCCATAGTAGTATCCATTGTAATTGAATATATATCAGCTACCTTAACTTCTTCTGATATTTTTAATAATAGTAATTCACAGATTGATTGAATAACATTTGTTATAGTTGTTGGACTTAAAAAAGTAAATAAGTTCCCTCTACCAGACTTCCCTGTATTTAATCGTTTTTCACTTTCAACTATTGCCTTATTAATATGATCATTCAATTCGATATTTGACTTAGCCATCAATAAAACCATTTCTAAAAAGTTTCCATGATTAACTGCTGTATTATTTAAATTATAAGCAGCCTCATATCTAAATCCCCTAAAAGGTAATCCTTGTTTTCCTATTACTTTAACTATTTCGACAATTGTTTCAGCAATTTTTCTTCTCTTCATTACTTCATATTCTCTTTGATTCCACTGAACTTTATTAAATAATCCATCAATACTATTTCCACATTGATCACTCATATAACTCTTTGATGCTTCTCTATGATTTTTTGAATCTTCGTGTTCTTTTATACGGTCATATACATGACTCCAATCTTCATATCCATTGGTATTTGTAAAAATAGAATTTTTTAAAGAGTAAACTAAACAAATTGAACAAAACAATGAATTGTGATTATGACTAAACGTTATCCAATTTCTTTTTATTTTATTTTGTACTCCTTGTATTATTGTATTTACATAATACACTTTAGAAGTATTAAATGGTAATGGAGTACCATTCAATTTTTTTTCTGGTTGGTTTGGATGAAATGAAAAAAATATTTTAATATTTTCTTTTCCATGAGGCTTTACAAAATAATTAAAATTAATTTGTTCGTCAATCTTTATGTTTGGCAATTCGACATTAACATGTTTAGTATGTGTTGTAGTTAATTCAATACTTTCAAAAATATTATGGGTTTCGGATGGTTTGATAATCTCTCCTGTCTGTAATGTTTTAGAATTTGTATCAATAATATTTTTAGTCAATGTCGGTGATTGTAGTTGTATAATTGTGTTGCTAAGTGTTTTATCACTATTAGTATCAGTAAGTGTAGTCGAAAAATAATTATCAAGTTTTCTAGACTTTGTAGCAATTGCATCAAGACATTTCTTATTATGTTCTTTTCGTTTTATGGAACCGCATTTTTGTTTTTTTTTATTATTCTGTTCCATTATATTATGACAATTCACTAAAAAAATATATATAAATACACATATATTTATTGTAATTAGATTTAGATATCGTTTTTATAACTTAAACAGCCTGTCTTAAATACAAATAACTACCACCTAACAAATTCTTAAGAAATTTATTATTTGTTGACTTAAAGGTAAAAAGATATTCCTGCCGCATAGAATAAAAATGTGCAAATCACAGTATTTAATTTTAATTAGAATTTGAATGCAATGATAAACCATTACATTCGAAAAACGATTCTGATTTCTTCGAAGTTCAGTCAAATAATGTAGAATTGATTAAAATTTTGAAATAGTTTTATGAAATATTTAAAACGAAAAATTTTACCACACATAATATAGTACATTAATGAACACCCTATAAAATTTTCAAGTCTCTAATTTCAAAATTGCCCGAGTTATCGTGAAATATTGAAATTGAATTCATCGAAATTACAGTTTTCGTGAAAAATGCCGTTTTTTCGTCGTTTTTTCTACCGTTTATGGTCAATTTCGAGAAATTCGAAAAATAGCCTTAATAAAGTACCAACTACATCCACTTTCCAATCGGAAACATATGCTATTCGTGAAAATCGGAGTATTATTTCGGGGAGTAAAAGTATTTTCAACATAAAAAAAAAATCGAAAAAAAAAATCATCATTGTAAAACCAATACATCTAAAATTATGAATTATATATTATGTATTTAATTTAAATATATTTTTCTACACTTGAAAAAAAAATTATTATATTATAAATTATGATTAATAGAATTTACATTATTTTTAAATAAAGGTATTTTAAATACTTGTATTATACTTTTATACCGTAAAATATGTAAATAGTACACGTGCATTATACAAAACGGTATAAGTTTAATACGAAAATATTTTCACTATACTTGTATTTTATACATTTAATATTCTAATTTATAATAATTTAGTAAAAATAGTAGCTATAAAAGCGTTGTTGTTCTCCTGGATATTTACAATACGCTATTTTTTTTCTATGTCATTAATATATTAATATTATAATATGAAAAATAATAAATAAACATTTTTCTTACCTATTAACACCTTTTGACGTTGTAAGCAAAACAGTCACTGGCATAAAATATGCATAAAAATATTTACAGAAGTTTGAAATAAAAATAATAGAATTGAACAGTGAAAACACAAGTGTGGTATTACCGCATTGGTATGTTTGTAAAATATGTAATATGTATTCTTAATAGTTAAATTCACATCGAATATTATAAATTTATAACATGGTTCAGAAAAACCAAATACTTGGCGAATAACAATCATAAAGATTTGTACTATTGTAATTATAATCCTATTTATATAACACATCACAAACAAAATATTATTTCAAAGAAATGTGGTAAATCTACAATTCTACATAGTAATAAGAGATAAGACAAATAACTAATAATAATAAATATTATATTATAAAATAATAGTATTCTCAATCTGTAATTATTGTACAAAGAATATTAAATATAAATTGAATATTGAATAAAATATTCTTAAAATATTATAAATCCATGAAAAACTATAATATAAATAACAATACATTATTCATTTATTATAATACCTATAATATAATTTCACAGCATATTAATAACGCAATAATGCAATATATCAATATTTCATGCAATTAGAGCATGGGCCCAATTCATAGAATTAAATAAGGCCTACCGGGATTTTCCCGGTATCCCGGTGGGCCAGTACGCGCCTGCTTTTATTAATAAACTTGCAACTACGTTAAAATAAATAAAATGTTAAAAAAAAAGTATAACAAAAAAATGTTTACACGAGTATATATAAAAATAATAATAAAATAAAATATAAGCGACGCAAATTTTTATAAAATATTATAATAATTATAAATTATGTCCATCGCCATAGAGTATAAATGTATAATAGATGTAAAATACTATAATATACCTAAACGGCTGATGCGTTCGATGACATAGAATAATAATTATTGTATTATTGAAATAAATAATAATAATCCATACATAGAATAGGTATTAGAGAATATACATTATCAATTTTAAATAGCGATAAAAAAATTTAGACTGAAGATTTTTGTAACTTTTTAAAATTACGTTAATGAGCAATATGATATTATGCTTCAATAAAATTTTCAGACATTAAAACCCAAAATTGCCAATTTTATTAAACATATGGTAAAAATATTGAGAAATTAAAAGAAGCCATACAAAATATAGGTTTTCGATTACATTTTACATTGTAAAATATATTGTATATTAAGTATATATTTACATATTACTTAACATCATATCAAAATATTAGAAAAATCCTTAATCTCAATTTTTTTTTATAGGTAGCTGTTTAAAGTTGATATTTTTAGTTTAAACGAAAACCTTAGAATCCTTACGAGTATTATTCTTATTATTTCTCAATACTTTTACCATAAAAATTGATAGAAAAGCCAAAAAATTTGGGAAATGTTTGAAGTAAAATTGTTCTATCAATTTTTCTAAATATGTAAATAATTGTGAAATGTGTTATCCAATGCAATTTAATAGAACAATAAAACAATAAATTAAGGGTAAAGATAATAATTATATAATACATAGTAACTGTAAGATTGAAGATTGAACACACTTTAAGTGCATATAAACAATTTTACTTGTCTAAAAGCATTAATAAGTCTATCATATCATATGAAGTCCGTACATTTAAAATGATTATATTACGTATAATAAATTCAGAAAGTCTAAACGAACACATTATTTTATTACATAATGATGTAAGAATTAAAAATTAATATTACCTAACCATGTAAAATTTAAAATTATAAACTACAAAAATTAAATAGATCAATTTACAAATTGAATATTATATTTAGTTTTATATTTGTAGGTACATATTATTTTATTCGCATTATCTTTCAAATTATTATATTTAACAATTATAATACCTATTACCTATAATACGAGTATAATAAATACATACCTACCTAAGTACCTACTAGTGTACAGCGAAATTATTATCTTTTATTTAAAATATATCCGTCTTATTAAAAATATTATTATTAATACTGTCTTTGTATAATTTCTTCCCTTACCTTTATTGGGATGTCCATCACGGAATTTTCATTTCCTCAGCAGTTGACGATTGTTCAATTGACGAGTATTGTAATAAATTAATTACATTTTGGCTCATTTTCAAATATTTATAAACTTGCAACTACGTTAAAATAAAACTAAAATGTAAAAAATGTATAACAATAAAATGTTTACACGAGTATACTCGTATATATAAAAAAAAATATTGAAATAAAATGTAAGCCTTGAAAATTTTTAAAAAATATTATAACAATTTTATAATGTTCCATCGACATAGAGTATAATAGATGTAAATTACTATAACGTAGCTAAACAGCTGATTGATCTGGTGACATGGAATATAATGGTATTATTGAAATAAATAAAAATAATAAGATTCCATACATACGAGTATATTATTATAGAAAATAGATTATCGATTGTACCGATGTAATCGATGAGAACTGGAGAATTATCATCTGATGAGCCAACAATTGACAATATTCAAAATTTCAAAATTAACACTTATTTTACAATTATTGATATTGTATTAACGCAAATATCAGAAGGTTTAATGATCATTCTCTACCATTATTTAAGGATTTGGCACTGTTTTCTCATTAGAGACTTAAAGAGGTAGCCAAAATAGCTTGTATCTCAGACGATGCATTCAATGGATTTTGTGATGTTTATGGTCAATTTGTTGAGTTGAATTCATTAAGAAAAGAATATATTCAATTTTCTAGTTATTATTCTTAATTTGATAAAATAAAAATTATCCCACAAAAACTACATGATAATGATACATTTTTAAGTGAGTCTGAAGAAGAAATCGAAGAAAGTGATGAAGAGCATAGTGTCCTCCATGAAAATAAAAAAAAAGAAAATTGTGGGTCGATAGAAGATATTTTTAATATATGTCGTTCATTTGGGTTGAAAGAAATTTTTCCTTATTTGTATACTGCTTTAAGTATAGCTGTGACCTTACCGGTATCCAGCGCCTCTCCAGAACGCGCTTTTTCAAAGCTTAAACTGATTAAAACATAACGATCGACTATGAACGAAGAAAGACTTGAAGCTTTGATGATAAGAGCTTGTGAGTTAAATGTGTCCATGGATTTTGAAACAATTACTAATAAGTTTGCATCTAATAGTTCTGTACTTACAAAATTACTTATAAAATTATATTATAATAATTATTTATTAATTTTAATGAAATTATTAAATTTATTATTATTTTCTATTGTTTTTTTCATTGTAACTAGTAATTATTTATAAAGTAATCTCCTATATTATATAGGTAATAATCTATATTTATATAATTAAACTGCAGTGGCGGAACTACAATCTTTGAGGCCCGCGGGTAAAATTTTTATTAGCCCTAATGAATAGTTGTATAATACTAATATTGGAAATTTTAAAAAAGGATATTAATGTATTAAGTAAACAAGAAGTCAATAAATATAATATACAAATTTATTTTACAAATTAAATAAAAATAATTGTTTCTGCTATGATCTTGTGCAAATGACTTTATCAATGCTGACACGTTCAACTTTTTGGCGCGTTCATTTTCAATTGATATCATTGCGAGACCACTCAAACGTGTTTGAGACATAGTATTTCTAAGGTAGCTTTTAATTAATTTGAGCTTTGAAAATGACCTTTCTGCACTGGCTACTGTTACTGGTATTTGGTAATGTAAGAAATGTTGTTAATAGGTCTGGAAAACTCGTAATTAGATTATAATTCTCTAACTTTATATAATAAGTTATAGGACATTAAATTGTACAGTAATTAATACGTATTATAGTAAATTTGTACTATTAACTTATGATAAGTATGATAAAATAATAAATAAATAAGAAAAATCTATAAATACGAGTACATACCTAACACGAGGTAATTGAACTATAAAAATATACAACTATAAACATCCTATTTTTTTAGTTTTTAGATGATAGAAAAATATACCTATTTGTAAAATGGATTTTTAAACCAATTTCATAATCTGTTTACGAATAAATATGGAAAACAACAACAAAAACAAAACTTAATAATTTCCATAGAATGTACATAATTTCCATAGAATTTACATAATT
>JAIUCT010000007.1:20006913-20171197 GCA_021307375.1 Tetraneura akinire | reverse complement strand
CATAATTTCCATAGATTGTACATAATTTCCATAGAATGTACATAATTACCATAGATTGTACATAATTTCCATAGAATGTACATAATTTCCATAGAATGTACATAATTTCCATAGGATGTACATAATTTCCATAGATTGTATATAATTTCCATAGAATGTACATAATTTCCATAGATTGTACATAATTTTCATAAGATAATATAGTCTGTAATTACCATATTTATAATAAATCGTGATAAGTGATAATTTTATGTGGTAAGATCAAACGAAGCCCACGGAGCCTAACCTAAACCACGGATATATCTATATTATACAAAGCTTACGTAGCCTAATCTAACCCACGAATATTTATCATACATATATGTATATCTATTATCTAAACAGCTGATGCTCTGAGCTGCATTTTGTTCATTATTATATTTCTCATGATTATCTATGATTCTTCTTTTTCTTGATGCAAAATGCGATAACGTAAACCTTTTTTTTAGACATAAATATTATAATAGTGTTATTACCTTATTAAGTATTAAGTACAATATGTACTCGTATAAGAAACGAAAAGTTCTTAATACACCCAAATAATATTATTTTATTATTATACTATAAATTTTATAATTTCAATAATAACCATTCAGTGCAAAAACAATACTTTCTTTTTACAAATATACGGCGAGGCCCCTTCTACGACGAGGCCCGCGGAAAAACCCGCCTTTGTATATATGTAGTTCCGCCTCTGAATAGTTTTAATATTAGTAGTAATAAGTTTGTATATTTTCAAGGAATAAGTTAAAATGATAATTATTGTTATTACTATAACCATAGTTGATAGTTCAAACTTCTAGAGTATAAAATTTAAATTATTGGGGTAGGTGGGTGGGTCAAAAATAATTTAATTTTGCTCCACAAAAATGTATTAAACTCGGCGCCACTGTTACCGGCAATATGGATAATTCAGGTAGTTTGCAAAATGCCTAGGTATTATGTATAATACCTACCCATTTTAGCAATGTAAATTATTTTACATATAACCTAGGCATTATATAAAATTCCTAGACTTTATGTGAAATGCCAATTTTTTTTTTCGGCAAAGTAAAAACAATTTTTCATAATATGTTAAAATATTATATTAATATTTTGATTTATTATTATATTTTTATACATAGATATTAGGTACTATATAATTGATAATATTATTATATTAACTAATATACTATTATTTATATATTTTAATTAAGCTACTAGCAGTAGTGGCAGTACTAGTCTACTTATTACATTTTGTAGAAAAATGGCATTTTGAAGTGCACAAAACATTATTTTCAAGGCATATGGACTAATATAATTGCCAAATTTTTACGATTTGTATTAATTATATTAATATTCACAAATTATATTTTATAATGCAGAGCGAATTAGATAAGATTTTTTTCAAATATTATAGATTATTTAAAAATTAAATCTAATAATCTATAATTCTCCAACACATCGCAATATGCCACACCGCGACGAGAAACAAAAATTACGAAAATGCAATAAAATTTTGCGTACGTTCAATATTATTATTTTAGTTGGGGTAATCTTATCTTAATTTCTATTGCGTCAAATCGATAACATACGGCACGTGCATTTATAATAAATTCTAAGTAAAGTCATTGGTCATAATAGGTCATACACGCAATCGGTGCTCGTAGCTTCCACTGTTTAAAAAAAAAAAAAACACATTTATGTTAAAGAAATTAACTTTCTAACTTTCTTACATAACAATCAATGTTAAAAAAACGAGCTGATACATCTGCCGCAGGGATATAGGTGTGTAAATCATAGTGTTTAATTTTAATTAGAATTTGAATGCAATGATAAACCATTGCATTCGATAAAACGATTCTGAGCGAAGTTCAGTCAGATAATGTGAATATTGATTAATTATAAATTTATAACGAAATGTATAATTATATGAAATATTTAAAACGCAAAATTTTATCACACATATAGGAACCATATAGGATATAGGTACACACAGACACAGGGACGGCCTGGGTTAAAAATTAAGCTAAATTCAGTAAACTATTCTGAGCAAAGTTCAGTGTAGGAATTGATTAAAATTTTGACATTTTTTATGAAATATTTAAAACACAAAATTTTATCACACATATAATACATAAATGAACACCCTATAAAATTTTCAAGTCTCTAACTTCAAAATTGCCCCAGATATCGTCAAATATTGAAATCGAATTCGTCAAAATTTCAGTTTTCGTATAAATGGCGTATCTACCGCAAATTTCTACTGCTTAGGGTCAATTTTGAAAAAATTGTTGACCAAATCTAATAGCGGTTTGTGTATTTAGATGTTTGCCCAACATTATTATTATAATTTTACAAAAATGAATGACCACGGTTGATAACGACAATTATAATAAATATAGAGACTTTTTTATTTTTTTTTTTAATTCTGAGCGAAGAATTTTTTAAATAAAAAAACACTTTTACTACCCGAAATAAAGCTTTGATTTTAACGAATAGCATATGTTTCCGGTTGGAAAGTGGATGTTATTGGTACTTATTATTTAAGTCATTTTTCGAGTTTCTCAAAATTGACCCTAAGCGGTAGAAAAAACGACGAAAAACGGCATTACGAGTATATTAATCAATACATACATTATCAGAATGAACTTCGCTCAGAATCGTTTTTTCGAATACAATGGTTTATCATTGCATTCAAATTCTAATTAAAATAAAACACTATGATTTGCACACCTACTTGTATATCTCTGCAGCAGGAGTATCACCTCTTTATTTTTTACGTTGCTAGACAATCTGGCTGCATCCGAGTTGGGTCCGAAAATAATACTAGTTTTAAATTTTGTACGAATTGGGTCCGTGTGAATAAAATGTTTTGTCTGAATTGGGTCCGGGCGTATCAAATGATGCGTTTGAATTGGGTCCACGTATTTATACAATTATATAAAATAATTATTATATTATATAATTATTATAAAGTACGAATATGGATTAAGCACGTACTTTCTGGCAATAAAATGATATCTTATCGTAGTAATATACAGTACGAAAATAATGTTTTAGATTAGGTATTTTCTGCAGTTAAAATAATAATCGATGAACTAATCAATGATTATACCACACATAGTCAGTACGTGTTCACATTCCATACCTACATGATACATAATGGATAAAACTCAAAATATTATGTTTAGTGAAAAAGGCAAGCGTATAAACGTTATTGATGGCTTTAAATTTATATTTCATAAGTACCTATGTAAAAAATGACATCGAACGATGGCGATGTATAAAAAGAACGTGCAAATCTTTTTATAAGTGTGAAAATGAAATAATTATATAGTAGTAACTATAGATGTTATTATAGACAGTCCTAAGTCTGTAAAAATGGGAAGGAAAATGTTTTTATGGGACCCAACTAGGTCCATGTCCCCAGCACCCCACTTTTGATTTTTGATATAAAACCAGGGGCGATCGTTTGTACTACGTTTGTACCGGTTTGTACCGCAAATTTCATCGTTTGTACCCAAAGTGGTAAAAAGTTATGAAGCTTTCAAAGTGGGGGTGCTGGAGACATGCCAGCACCCCCACTTTTGTTTTTTGATATAAAACCCGGGGCAATCGTTTGTACTACGTTTGTACGGTTTGTACCGAAAATTTTAACGTTTGTACCCAAAGTGGTAAAAAGTTATGAAGCTTTTTTATTACGAGGGTGTCAAAAACATACACGCAGTATCCAAAATTGTATTTATTGAAAGAAAAACAATATACCTCTTGTGAATTTATTAAAACAATAATATTATACCTATATAGTATATTGGCAATTTACATTTTGATATACCTACCTAATTAGCAGATTTGTTATACCTAGTTGATTTTTTTCAAAATTTTTTAGAATTTTTTTTCCGCTAGAATCAATATTTTCACATTACAATGTTATCTTCACGTTAAAACTCATTAATATCTTAATACCCCTATCATTTAAATAAACTATAGGTAAATAATTAATTATTATAGGTACACATTTACGAGTATTAATGCCTTATATATTAAGTAATTTATATTTGTTTTTTTTATTCTAAGTTTTCGTTAGTATTGAAATGTCAACATGAAAAAAATATACGAGTACATTTCTAATAATATACGATTTATTCTGCAATTTTATTAATTTTAATAATTTTTCTTTTGTTTGTTTGTTTTTTTTTTTTTACCTTCTTCACTTTTAATATTTTATTCGTTTTAATCTTCAGTATCCATTATATTATTTAACATCAACTGAATAACTACTAATCGTAGTTATCATAATGATTATATTAAATTATATAATCATTATAATTTTATATTATCATTATAATGATTATATAATCTAAATCAAACATTATATACGTATTACGTAAAAACGAGAATTTTAGGAAATATTCAAAATTCTATATTATGTAGAATAATAAATTAACGTATTGGTTCCAAAATTTTATCACATAAATAATTGTTATTCATAATAAAATAATGATTTAATTTTTTATTGTTTTCAAAATAAGATAATAATTAATAATTAAATTAATTGGATTATAAATTTCGTAAAAAGTATTGTCTTTTACAAACGTTCATATTATTTAATACCAATTATAAATTTATAATTTTTGGTCAATCAATTATTAGAACTAGAAAAGAGTTTTTTATTACATTTTTTTATAGATAGTTATTACTTTTTTAAGTTTAAACAAAACCTCTAATTTTTTAGAATACAAATTGCAAAATAATTGTAATAATTTTCTTGCAAGGTAACATTTTTCACGATATTTATTTACAAAAATATTGCACACTATATGTATTAATATTTTATTTTATTTCTATTTTTCTATGGTCCGAAACACTTTGAAATTTTGATCTGTGTTTACCATTATAAATTTTAAATCAAAATATTATACTAACAAATAACAATTAATTAATAAAAATAATATAAAAAAGCAAGGGAAGGGATACAGGTGTGCAATCATAGTGTTTAATTTTAATTATAATTTGAATGCAATGGCAAACCATTTCATTCGAAAAAACGATTCTGAGCGAAGTTCCGTTATATAATGCCGTTTTTTCGTCATTTTTTTTCATAACATTTTCGATGTACTAAAAATATCAAATTTAAACAGCTATAAAAAAAAATTGAGACTAGGAATTTTTATGTAAATAAAAAAAATACTTCAGTAAAATTATCAGACCTTGATGCCAAAAATTGCCAATTTTATCAAACATTATATACGTAAAAAGGAGAATTTTACGAAATATTCAAAGTCCAATATTTTGTAGAAAAATGAACGTAATACGGTACCAAAATTTTACCACATATTAATATATGGTAACTTATGTAAATACTCAATTAAAATTTTAAGTCTTTAACTTCAAAATTGCCTAAGTTATCGTAAAATAAGTTTTCTTGAAAAATACAAATAAACTTTTTCTTCAATTTGCCCTCTAGCTAATTCTAGAGAATTGGAAAAAATCACCTAACAATATTATGTATATATAACCGAATGGTTCGTTAATTCTCATTATAGACCTTAGCCTTTGATCAATAATCTATGATCTGCGATATGAATATATGATCAACCCCAGGGAGGTGCTCAAAGAAATATTATAAGATTTACGATGGAAATTTCTGTTTATATAGATGGTTGGCGGTTGCTATTAGTTACAATAATATTATTTTGGTTGCTATTAGTAACAATAATAATATTATTACTTTGGTTGCTATTAGTAACAATAATATTTATATTATCACTATGGTTACTATTATAAACAAATTTATCCGATGAATCAAATTCGTCGAAGGAAAAATGTCCTTTTTTTCGTTATTTTTTCGTCCTTTTTCTGTGTGACATGAGGTCAATTTTGGGAAATTCGAAAAATGACCTTAATAAAGTACAAACTACATCCAATTTGCAATCGAAAACATACAACACTCGTGAAAATCGGAGCATTATTTCGGGTAGTAAAAGTGTCTTCATACTTAAAAAAAAAAAACAAAAAAAAAAACAAAACAAAAAAAAAAAGACCCACATCATTGTAAAACCAATACATTCTTCGCTTCGCTCAGAATCTAAAATAAACAATGAGAATAAGTACCTACCTAATAACAATCACTATAATATTATTAATATTATAATAAGAGATCAGTTTGATAGTGGTAGGACGTAGGACACATTAATTTATTACATTGTGTTTCTAAATGAATAATAATAAAATATATATTTCAAGGTTTTCTCAAATATTTTTATTAACTAGTGAAATATTTCAGATTTTAAATTTATATAATCAAACACTAAAATCAATATTATCAAATCATTTAAATGAGATTTTTTGATTCATCTGAAAGCCTGTAACTACTGAGATACATAGGTAGGTACTACGACAGTATAATTCATAAACAACGATATGTGTATAAATAAATTAAAAATGTTACACCAATATTTAATTAAAATACGTTATTTAATATCTTTATATAGATATACATAATAAATATATAAAAATAAAATCAATATTAATTAATATAAAATTATAAAAATTACTTACAAAGGTGCTAAGCAGAAAAATAATTATATGGTTTGCATTGAATATAGTACTGTATAATAAAAACTAAAAAAATGATATTAAAAAACTAAACTCAAATTAACTTCAAAATACACACACATACGACATACGACATACGTACACAACCATGGGCGCCCATATGGGGGGCAAGGGAGGGACCATGTCCCCTCGGGAATAATCGTAAATCATGAAAATCTGGTTACTGTGATCAGAATTTGAAAATATAATACAAACTTTAATTTGTTTTTGTATAATGGCCAATGGGTTTATTTACTCAACAAATCAGTTAATCGACTATGGATATATGGGCCCTTGTACACAACCACAGGATAATATGATATCTCTGACAACTACAACGTCCGAAATAAAAATGAAATAATTTTGAAAAAAAAAATTATATATTTTATTTTTATTTTTAATATATTAAGATAAATTATAAATATAAATTATATAAACATATAAAAGTATTTAAGTTATATTATAATTTACCTTACATTGTACAGTATAAAATGTATAGAATATTAGAATATTAATAACAATATACCTGCATACACACATTGTACATTGCACAAACCTGTAACACACTAACACAATAGATTGGCGTTTAACATTTTTATGATATCTTGATAATTTAAAATAGTCAAACCTAAATAACCATCTGTCACTCTCCGTTTGATAAAATGAAAAAAAAAAAAGAATAAAAAAAATAAAAAAAAACACACATCATTGTAAAACCAATACAATCTTCGCTTAGCTCAGAATCTAAAATATAATTTGATCTTTATTTAATAAGAATTAAAAACATAAACAAATTTAATTTATAAAAGATAAATATATTATATTTTCTAACTTTTAATTTATAATCTATGATATATCTTAATTTCAATGAAAGTGATTAAAGTACCTAATATTAATAAGTACCTAATATTTCATTCTTTTCAATTTTTCGGTGTATCTATTGGCAATTTCCTTGTGGATATAACATTCTTGTAAAAAGTAAATGATGCTTTAGGAGTTCGAGTTCTTTGAGGATCATTAAAATCTACCTTGACAAGTCCAAAACGAAATCTAAAAAAAAAAAATTAAAACAATAAATGAGTTTTCGAAAAAAATTTTTACTAAAAATATAATTAATATTAGTACATAATATTAATAATCAATATCAATTATTAATGAATTGTTTATGTAATTATAAGAAACAATAAGAGGTAAAAATATTGTAAACGTACTTATAGATTGACTATTGTTTACTTAACACCTGTTAACCTAAATCAACCTAAACAATTTACCTAAATATGTATTTAACTAAATCAACCTATTGGTACTATAAAATTTATGAGCCATTCCAGAATCCGATGCCATACACATCTAAATAACCAAATAATTACAATCGACGTCATATAGTTTGGCGTAGCAACGTAAAAAAAAAAGAGGTGATACTCCTGCTGCAGAGATATAGGTGTGCAAATCATAGTGTTTTATTTTAATTAGAATTTGAATGCGATGATAAACCATTGTATTCGAAAAAACGATTTTGAGCGAAGTTCATTCAGATAATGTAGGTATTGTTTAATATAATGCCACCTTTTTCGTCATTTTTTCTAACGCATAGTGTCAATATTGATAATTTCGAAAAATGACTTAAATAAAGTACCAACAACATCCATTTTCCAACCGGAAACATATTCTATTCGTGAAAATCGGGGATTTATTTCGGGTAGTAAAAGTGCCTTTTTACTTAAAAAAATTCATCACTTAGAATTTAAATGAAAATTAAAAATTCTCTATATATATTATAATTGTTGTTATCAACCGTGGTCATTCATTTTTATAAAATTACAATAATAATGTTAGGCAAAAAGCCAGAAACGCAAATCGCTATTAGATTTGGTCAACAATAACTGAAATTAACAATATCTCCATACGCCAATCTGTCTGACGTCAACTGAACAACAATATTCCTAACAAATTAAAATAAATAGAACAGTATATATAAAATTACATGCAAATATACAGATTTCCATTAAAATATCCAAAGTTATATGGTAAAAGATTTTAGTAAAAGAAAAATTTGAATAAGAAATATAGTTCTCTTAAAATATTTTTACAATATTAATCTAATATGTAAATTATAATTTCTTAATAATAATTATTCAATTAATAATACCCTCCATAAATTATCTTACCCATAACCATGGAACCATTCAAAATTGTCCAATAGTGACCATACAGTATAACCAATAACATTACAATTATCTTCATGTATTGCTTGTAATATAGCATTTAAATGAACCTAAAAATATTTTATGATTTATGAAATTAATTTTTTTATGCATGATGTATAGGTATACGAAATTATAATTACCTTTATATAATTAATTCTATCTAAATCATTTAATTCCCCTGCGTCGCAATAACCATTTTCTGTTATTATTATTGGTAAATTTCCATACTCATTTTTTATCCATACTAAGAGTTTTCTTAATCCTTCAGGTACTACCTAATAATATGAACTTTTGTATTCTACAAAATTTTAAATTTAATAAGTTATTACATATATCCATTTTGCCAAAGGAGATTGTGGCCATGATTTATCTACAGATGTAGCAAATTTCGCATCGGGAAAGTAATTAGGGTCCGGATCACTGCCATTAGTAACCATATGAGTAGTATAATGATTTAAACTATGAAAATCTGCAGTGCCTATTGAGAAATAGAAAATAATATAAAATTAAATATTATAAAGGAACCAATACATAAGGCATATTCAACCCGCGGCCCGAAACCTATTACAACCGGTAATACATGAACATTTTATAAAAATTATAAATTTGTATACAGGTGAAAAAAAAAATATTATTTATAAAAAAAAGACGAGCTGATACTCCTACCGCAGAGATAATGGTATGCATGCAAATCAAAGTAGTTAATTAGAATTAGAATTTGAATGCAATGATAAACCATTGCATTCGAAAAAACGATTCTGAGCGAAGTTTAGTCAGATAATGTATAGGTATTGATTAATATAATGCCGTTTTTTCGTCAATTTTCTAACGCATAGTGTCAATATTGAGAAATTCGAAAAAAGACTTAAATAAAGTACCAACAACATCCACTATCCAACCAGAAACATATGCTTTTCGTGAAAATCGGACAATTATTTTGAGTATTAAAAGTGTCTTAAGTCATAAAAATAAAAAAATAAAAATTTTAAACAGATATAAAAAAATTGAGACTATAGATTTTCCTAATATTTTGAATTAATGTTAAGTAATATAATAAATATACTTCAGTAAAATTTTCAGTCCTTAATGCCAACAATTGCCAATTTTATCAAACATTATATATAATAAAAATGTGATTTTACGAAGTATTCACGCTCCTATATTTTGTAAAAAATTAACTAAACGGCTCAAAAATTTTACCACATATATATAGAATATCCTAGCTATGTGAACGCCCAAAAAAATTTTCAAATCTCTAACTAGAAAATTGCCCAAGTTATCATGAAATATTGAAATCGAATTGTCGAAATTTCAGTTTTCGTGAAAAATGCTGTTTTTTGTGTCATTTTTTCGTCGTCTTTTCTACCGCTTAGGGTCAATTTTGAAAAATTCGAAATAGGTACAGAATTTAAAATATATATACCTTTAATCATCTTAATTTCATCTTCTGTAAATTTTGGCAAAATTGACCATGGTCTATTTTCTTCTTTACATTTTTTGTCAACCCATTCTCTCATTATTGGTGGATAATCTCCTTTAAATATAGGATGACTAAACCACCCTCTCTAAGACCAATACAAATATATTTTCGTATAGAATATTTAATAATTAAATCATAGGAATAATATATAATATATTAATATACATGTATTTCTTGTGCATACCTCAAATTGATTAGCTCTTTCTGCAGTTATCATATCATCAACTGAATGAATATCTTTTGGTATACAAAATGACGCACTTATTGAAATACTAATTTTGCCTTAAAAAAATGTAATTAAAGTATATTAATTACTATTATATAAGTTGTTAGGTTAGGTTAGGTTATTTTTAGGTTTAAAATTAAACAAATTACCTTGTTGTTTAGATTTAAACATCTCTTCGTACAATCTATACGCTTTAGCATGAGCAATAATTTGTGTGTGACCTGCCAAATACCAACCAGTATTTTTTAAATTTAAGTATGGTGCATGTTTGCTAAAAGCATATCCATGACATGTCTGCGTTGGTTCATTAATTGTTATCCACCATTTTACCTATAATAAATTATTCTAATTAATAAAATGTGAAATTTAATTAATAAATAAATAAATGAATTATAATATATACTCTATCTCCATAATAAGTGAATAACACTTTTGCATATTCTTTAAAATAATCAGACATAATCGGATTGACCCAACCACCAAGATCTTGTAGATATTGAGGAATATCCCAATGGTACATGGTAACCTGAAAATATTAAATACATATTGATATATTTTCATTTCTTTAAAATAAATAGAATATTCTTACAAGTGGAATAATATCATTTGCAATTAGTTCATTTATGACATTATTATAATATGCTATTCCTTTTAAATTCAAGGAATTCATTTCTCCAGTTGGCGAAATTCTAGCCCAAGATATTGAAAAACGATAAAACTTTGACTATAATTATCAAAATTTAAAAAATTATATATTAATTGTTACTTAATACCTATATATAAAATAAAAAATATATAACTTGTACTTACATTTAATTTCTTTGCTAATGCTATATCTTCTTTATATTTATGGTAGGAATCACATGCAATATCTCCATTATCACGATTCCGTATTATTTCTGGACGAGTATGAACTAACCGATCCCAAATATTTTCTCCTTTTCCTGTAAATCATTATTAAAAATTAAAATATAAGGTTAAGTTTTTTCTTGGAAAATTTAATAAAACCTAAAATTTTTTTCTATAATATTTTACCTAATTTACTGAAATTATGTCTTTTCCTATTTAAATATTACCCGTTATAATACTAAAAATATAGGCATTGTAAATAAATCATGTTAATTTTAAATTATTATTGATATACCATCTTCATTCCAGCCTCCTTCTATTTGATATGCAGCAGTTGAAGTACCAAACATAAATTCCTCTGGAAATGTAAGTTCCTTTGAATTTGCCATCACTTATTAAGTAATGAAGTATATGTTGTATGTACCTATAAATTTTTAATTTTAACATTACATTTTGTTATCCAAAAACATATTTAAACTAACTCTTCAAAATATACGTAAGACTTTATTTTGACTGAATTCTGTCGATAAAAAATAATTTTATTAACCAATATTATGCAAATAAAAATTATTAAACACAATTTATGTATAATAAATAATAATAATATTATGTACATTACATAAGTTAGTTAGCGTTAACATTATATTAACATTATAAATACAAAATATAATATTTTAATATGAAGTACTAATACATAACCTAACATAATCAGTAATCACTTTGTTAATATTGAAGTTTTATATTAATATCAAAAAATACAATTTAAGTTTATAAGAAGAGTTCTTGTTGATATTCTATATACTAATGAATAAGAACCCAAGTCAACAAAAAATTTACTTTATTATTTTAGTAAATATAGTCTACGTCTAGTACTGAAGATGACAACGTTGTTGTTGAAATACGTATTTACTTAAATAATAAAGTAAATTTTTTGTGGACTTGGGTTTTTATTTATTAGTAAATACAAATTAAATACATATATATATTTTTTATAAACTTTGAAAAAAATAACAACATGAATGATCTTAATATTAATAAGTAAGTACCTATTGCTATTGACGTACAATTTTAATGAACTGCTGTAAGATTTAACTATATATTATTATATTATATTATAGTTTCCTATTTATAATAAAATTTGTAAATAACATCAAAGAATTATTATTTTATTATGGTCAGATAAGCCTTGGCATAGATAAAACAAAACTTACACTGTTACACTACAAAATATTAAATATTAATTGAATATATAGTAATAATAATAATAAATATAATATGTAGTACTTATATTTATTATCATTTTCATTACTAATTAATTTATAATAGGGCAGATATATACATGTTTTTGCATAATTTTAGTGACTGTTCTTAGAAAAAGCTAACTGATACCAAAATGGGTTTCATGACCTAACGATTTTCTATTTAAATTATTGATTGGCATATTTTACAAGTTTTACATTTTTAGTGCATATTTTGGAGATTTTATTAACTTTTAGGTCATATTTTAGAATTTTCTCAAACTATATAGGTATTGTAAATTTATACAATATATCGTTATTATATATAATTATTATATTATTTATATTTATTAATATAATATTCCCATAAAAATAATTTATCAATCAATTATTAAAACTTTGTGAACTGAAGAATAATACCTATTATTTATCCGCATGACTGCATATTAGTATACCTATAATATAATATAATACTAAATTAATGGTATAATACACTTTTATTGAGTTTTAGATCAAATATTATCTTAATTTGATTTTAGATATGTAATAATTTTTTCTTTTTATTCATAATCGGATATCATTACACAATATGAAGTTCCGATAATAAATTCTGTTATATTTCGTTCGTCGACTTACAGTAAGATTTATTTATTATTTTAAACGTTTTATTTTTTCTAATTATATACAATTATATATTAAACAGCTATAAAAAAAAGAGCTATAATATAATTAATAATAGGTAGTTAATTAATAAGTAATATAAATAATATATAATAATAATTATAAATAATAAATAAGTAATAATTCACAATTAATTGGAACTGAGTAAAGTAAAATGTATTTAAGCTTCAATAAACTTTTTGTCAATTGTGAGAAAAATCCATATAAATAGGTACTTTAAGTTTAAATATTTATTTTACTGAAATTTCAAATTTGAACTTAATAGATTTACTTAATATTTTGGAAATACGTTAATAAATATATTATATCAGTATGCTTCAATAAAAAATTTTGAATTTTCTATAATTTTTGTTGTAAAAGTATTGAAAAATAATGAGAAGAATAATCGTATAGATTTTATGATTTTCGTTTAAACTAAAAATATCAACATAAAACAGCTATAAAAAAAAATTTGGACTTGAGATTTTTCAATTATTTTGATATGATGTCAATTAATATGTAGGAATAATTCAATAAAATGTTCAGACCTTAATGCCGAAAATTGCCAATTTTATTAAACATTATATACAAAAAAAAAAAAAAAAACGAGAATTTTACGAGATATTCAACGTCATATATTTTTTAAAAAAATTAACGTAACGGTTCCAAAATTTTACCACATATATGTAATACCTATATGAATACTCAAAAAAATTTTAAGTCTCTAACTTCAAAATTGCTTGAGTTATCGTGAAATATTGAAATTGAATTCGTCCCAATTTCGGTTTTCGTGAAAAATGCCGTTTTTTCGTCGTTTTTTCTACCGCTTAAGGTCAATTTTGAGATATTCGAAAAGTGACCTAAATAAAGGTACCAACTACATCCACTTTCCAATCAGAAACATATTCATGAAAATTGGAGTATTATTTCGTGGTAGTAAAAATGTCTTCAGACATAAAAAAAAGAAAAAAAGAAGCACATCATTATTATAAAATCAATACATTCTTTCCTTCGCTCAGAATCTAAAATCTGAAAGATTTTACGTTTCAATCATTAACCTCGACATGCATAATACGTTATAATTATGCGATTATTTTTATTAAAATGTTCACGAAAAACGTGTTAGGCTTTCTATAATGCTCACCTAAATGTTTTACGATGATCAGAAATTTATTGAAAATTTAGTAATAGTAGGTAGTAAATTAACGGGTCTTCCCGTCTATAACACTCTTTTATCCATCTAGTATCATAGTATGTAAAAGTTAATATCCCTTGAAATCCTTTCTCGATTCTCCTCAATTCCTCATCATTACTATTTCCTAAATATTTCACAGACTAAAATGATAACATTTCAAAGACTGAAATTATGAATTTATGAGTGATGAATGTCTTTGCTACTTACATATTTCAAGTGAATTTTTTTTTATAATATATTGTATTACTCTAAACTCACTAAAATGACACATTCTTCTAACCAAATTTAATGTCTCCAAATGACAATAAAAAAAAAAAACAATTAAAAAATTGTTGAAAAATAATAAAATCTAATAACTAATACAGTAACGCGCGTACATATATCATCTAATTCCTGCCGTATATGTAATATTTTGAATACCTATTTGTTTCAATGTTTCCTATCTTATTTCTATTTGAAACATTATGCATAGCTTCTATAACTACTAAATTGAAAATTTTAAATAAAAATCTTTTAAATTTGCTTTTATGAGAGAAAAGTCAAGTGAAATTTTAATATTAAAACACAAAATTATTATGAACGTGCCCCCCTGTCGAGAGACAATAAAAAGGCTTTGGGCCAATTATAACATTTTAAAACATATTTTATTTACACCTAAATATTACTTTATTAAAATTTAAATAATTATTAAGATTTTGTGTTAAATCATGTTTTAAATAAATATATTTCATATTAATTTAAAACATTATTATATAAGGAAATATGGGTAATTTATCCTCTATCAAAATTCTCTACATCCGCCGTTAATATATTATAGCCCAGTGGCGTGCTCAGCTTCAAAGTTATATGAAGCCAACTCAAAATCTATTACCACCCCCCTTCCAATTTAAAAGCCACATTTTTACAAAAAAAAATTTATCAATACTTTTATTTTAAAATTATATATAAATAATCACATTTAGTTATTTAAAGAGTAACATATGTTTTAATCTATCACTAGATTTTCCAAAACAATCAATAGCTTATTAGCTTCATTAATATCTGTAATGTCAAATATAAAATAAACTAATAACTAATTATTATAACTGCAGTATTCTAATTCTTATAGTCTATAAGTTATAGATTATTTAATTGTCGGACAATGAATCTGATTAGAATTTTATAATTGACCACCCAACGAACAGGACCCATCCCTAATAAGCTTTATATCATCATTCTAAGCTATATTCGGCACGTCACTGTATAGCCTATAGGCTACTAGTATACGTCTATACGATCTATAAAAAATACATAAATGATAAATATCACATATTTATATAATGTATATTGTATATAATATAATATTTATATGGAATAAAAATATTAATTAACATAACTGTACAACATTAGGTATGTCATTATGAAAAAGTCAAGCGATACATACACAAATAGGTACATTTAATCCATTTGTCTTTTTTTATTATTCCAATAATGAATTCATCAACATATTCAGAGAAATATTCAAAATACCTGTATTAATATTACTAATACGAGCATAATTAAATAACATTAATTAAAATAAATATTTATCAACGGCCAATAAATTGTTATTTTCAAACTCATGCATGTATTGATAATGTTATAACTTGCAATCTATATACAAATATACAAATAAATAAATTAATATATAACCTATAATATAATCACATGACTTGTAGATAATAAATTTTATGCGTATATTATTATGATACAGAGTTACTTATTCATGATTATCGAACTATAAATTAAATTTTATGTTGTTTTCAATAACGCTGTAACATTTTTTTTTTTTTTTTTTTTTTTTTTTTTTTAGATTGTATGATAACCACTTGCTTGAGCAGTATTATACGTATAAGTGGTTCTAATTTCATGAATAAATATTCAATATTGTTCAATGTGCACACATAATTTTTAAGAATAAAATAATATTTTTCAAATTAAAAAATAAATACTTTTTTTTAAGCGTATATAGCCGCCTTTCATATTTTTACCTGTATTTGTTAAATGAATATGAAATTAGATACCTATACATTATTAAATGTCGATTATTACTAATATTATAGATAGGTATCCTATTTTACACTTACTTTATAATTTTTATAATATAAATACCAATATTATAATGTATTAATTATTATTATTGGTTGATTCTTGATTGTTAATAATATTTTAGTAGGTTAATAATATTATTTTTATAGTCAATAATATTATAAAACTTTGAACAGTGTTATTTATGCAAATGCATTTGTGTATCAATATTGCCTATACAACACGCCGTTTTAAAAATAATAATATTGAACAATAATAAAAAACAATGAATAAATCAGAGAATAAATTAGGTATAATAGATCAGGTATCAGGTTTTAGAATAAATCAGGTATTTCCACAGTTTTGTGTTTGTATATCTATATTAATCGAAACTAATTGCAAATTCGCAACAATTTAACTAAATGTTATCTAATTTCCATATTTATAAGGCAGGTAGGTATTTAATTTAGTCCATGGTATTTTTGTGTATTTTTATACTCTAGTAAAAACAATTACCTTACATTTTTGAACAGCAACTATTATGAAATGAAAATTATTCAAAATATCCAACGAGTGAATTAAGAAGATTGGAACAAAGATTGATGTCTTTATGAGTGTGAATAATCACAATATCGTCAGCGTAAATCAAATAGGGAATGTTAAATAAAAAAGTACTTTAACTTCTATCTTGCCATCTTGGGGTAAACCAGTTGGTATATGAAATTCTGCGAGACTGAGACCCAGATGGGGAACAGAAAATGAGCACTCACTATTGGAGAATAAAAGGCCAATTAATTTAACTAAGTTAAAAGTAATATTATACTATACGAGTTAAGAATAAATAAAAGAGGTATATGTTATATTATGTAGGTATATGAACCAAATCGTAACCATTACGAATATCGATGAATGCAGCAGTTAGAAAGCCACAACTCACGACTACTGAACGAATTATAAATCAAACCAAAAGTGTTAATTCTGTGGTGCCTAGTCCTTTACGAAAATCAAATAACTTATTAGGTACCTAATATTGATAATAAATTGTTCAACTAACCAATCCAATCTACATTTTATGTCTTTAAAGCCGTAGAATTGAAATTAAGCTTAGGAATAAGTATAACCTTAAACTAACGAATAAATCTTGAAAAAATATTGTTAAGTATAGTTCTATAGAGAGTAGAGCTTTGATAGCACAATTGGGTAAATGCTGAATAAAAGAGGGAAAATACAATCCGAACCAGAGGCGCGAGATTTCCTTGTATTTATGATGTTATATAATTCACAAAATATAAAAGGATTAATTATTTGATCATTGTACATTGTTAGAAAGAACAGGATTATTGAGCATAATGATAACAATTTCATTCATTGTAAGAATATACGAAGGAGCCACTTTAGAAAAAATTATTGAACCAACCAGCATTGGGGGGTTAATATTCCATTACAATGATATATAGAAAAGTATAAATATATGTTGTGTATTCATAAGTGCATACTTTCTCAAGAATTAATCTTATAAATATATAATATAGGAATTAAGGACACATATACACATTATAAATTTATGAAGCAAGTATGCACTATTAAATTTAAATGTATACCTAAAACAAATTTTACAATTTCCTACTTAACTGATCACTAAAATTAAAGCTGCTAAATTGCAATAAGCATTGGTGGGATTTACTACAACTCTACACCTTTTACAACTATTTAGTTCAAAATTTAAAATATAATATGCATTATTTACATATAATATACCATAATACAATTCAAACAACTTATACATCAATAAATGTTTTTTTTAGAGATTTAAAATAAATCATTTATAACAATAAAACACATATTTCTTAACATTTAACAATATCAATTTAAGGTTTTACATATATATTTTAAATAAATTACAATTAAATTACATTTAATCATCAGTCTAAGCATTATTTTATCACCAAACTTAAAATTAATTATTTGATGTTTAAAGTTATTTAGTTTAATATAATAAATTATTAAATTTTTATTTAAAAATGTATTCAATCACACAACTGTTTATACTTTAAATTGTTAATAAATCATTCAAATTGTAAGCAAAATATTATATAAGTAATATTGTGTACTAATAGATAGAATTAAAAATTTAATATAAAGCCAATTAAATATCAATATATTAATAATTAGTTTTAAACACATTTTTAAAATCAATCATCAAATTTGTTCTTATTACAAAATATAAATGTTTTAATCAAAAATCAAAACTAACATAATATATGAGTAGTAATTCTAAATAAGAATTATTAGGATCAAATTTTAAAACAAATAATAGTGATTTTCATATGATTGATGATTTAAATATAACGTTATAGGAACAACAGTTAATATTAACAATTAATATATTCCAATTTATTTTTATATTAATACTTATAGGAATAGGAAGTATGTATTTAAGGGTAACATAAAATTAAATTAAGGGCAAAGATTTTTTAGCGCCTAAATGTTTATTACAAAAAAAAAAAAAAAAAAAAAGTAATAAAACAAATGTATTTATACTTTTGAAAAAAAATATACATATTTTTACATAATCAGGTGACATAAAAACAGTCTCCATAGTAACTATAGTCTTTTACTACATATACACAGCGTTGTGGATACCTGTGTGTCATTAATTATAATCTAAATATGTATTTACATTTTGCCCAAATAAAATCATGTTATTGGCATTTTATCTTTATATAAAAAAGTATTTATTTTTATGACAATGAGAACAACGCAGTGCATTGTAGTAAAGTAACACTTATGAACATAGTAACAATTCGTAAACTTTTCATACTTCACGCTTATATCTAAACAATCAATGCTAACAAAAGATGAAAAAAAAAAAAAATTAAAAACAACTTGTACGTAGCACTCAGTATTAGCATTAAGTATAGACATAATAAGCTCCTATGAACATGTTTCCGCATTACTGCGTTTATTAGTTTTCTTTTATGAAAGACAGTGTGCACATACATAAATACATTTTAATTTATTTTTACTCTTACAATAAGTATTAAATATTTTCTTTACAACTACAAATTTACATGTAAATTATAATTTAATTATAAAAATGACTAGGAACACAGTGGGCTTTAACGCACGAGAATTAAATTTAATGCCACAGTTCTTTTATTTCATTTATTTTTTCAATGCATTTGTGGCAGTGATAATTTAACTATATAAGTGGAGCATATGCTTTTATACATCATATATGTTAATGAATTAATTATATTCATATGAGGAAAAAATATTATTTATAAACCGCGGGACCAACGGAAGTTTTTCCAATTTTAATAAATTTGTCTTATAACATTTAATTCAAATGTGTAAATAAATAAAAAATTAAGTTAAAAAAAAAATGACAGCTTCATAAAAAATCGCTGTCGTTCTTCATTATAGATATATTTTTACAAAAAGCGAAGAGCCATTTTGTGTTTTTAATTAAATTATATTATTTTCAGAACTAATAATTATTATACTAATAATAATTATTTAATATAACTTTGTTAAAATTTTTTTCTATATAATAAATATGATTGTTGTAAGTTTAAGAAAAAAGTCGTCAAAAATGACAATCCTTATTTATTAATTTTTTTTTTTTTTTTAATTTTTGTAGTTTTTTTTAAAAATTTTTTATTTTATATATTTTTTTTTTTATATTTTAAGTTATCATTTACTTTGTCTTATTTATTATATTTAAGTTTTAAGATTGGACGCACGCAATTTTATCTTACATCTTGTGTTTGATTTTTTCGTTTTTGCCTTTTATGGGATGACGTAAAATTACTAAAATGTGTCTGGTAATTGCCAGTATACTGGTGTTTACTGTTAGTATTGGGCCGGTAGTTTTGATGATGGTTGTAATTATTATAATTATTATTTGTGAAACCACGATTTTGATAATTATTAGCTGGACTAGAACATATTAGCTTTTGATTGCGTGTTGCAGGTGGATGGTTATTACCTAAAAATTATAAAATTAATTCTATAATTTGAAAAAAAATATATTATAAACAAATTACCAGGATTGATCATTTGATAGTTCAATTGATTATTCCAACTATTTTGTTTATAGTAATGTGTGTATTTTCGTCTTGGTTGATAATTACTATTCTGATCATTGTGATCCCCATTGTCACTTAATTTTTCTATACTACTCTCAGAGTCCTACAATATAGAAAATATTATTAATTTTATAGAAAACTTTGAATGTTTAAAAATAATACTTACAGATTCAGTTGATCCCGAACCAGAAGAAACTGTAGAAGCTCTACTACTGGTATTTGTGGACACACTAACATTGTTACTACTAATATTACTAGTGGTCAAATAATTATTAATTATCATTCTTTGAGTACTATGTAAAGCATAAGCATCTCTAATCCATTGTCGGTAGAGTATAACTTTATCATTAATTCGTATTATGCGTCCAAGTATACTACATAAAATAATAATAATAATAATAATAATAATGTTTATAAAGGATTGCATAATAATAAACAAACCTATAACAAGAGGAAACTATTTGGGGGTCAAGAGCTGCCTTTAATGTAGTAAATGCATATTCAAATACATTTTTTACTTGAAGAGCACCATAAGAACCACGACCAATATCATTTCCTGGGGTTAATGGATCTTCTATGCATAAAATACTTGGCCTATGACCATCAACCATATCTTTTTGGACCTGTAAGTTTTGAATAAGCATATAATTAAACTAAAAAAAAAAACCTGATATATTATATTTTTACTTCGTCTTTAGATATGTATTGACCACCATCTTTCACTCGTATAGCTGTATGCATATAGTTAAATTTTTTGCCATAAAGTTCAAAGAACTCAATTAGTAATACACCTAGATTGGCAGTAGGATAATTTAAATCTCCTCTAGGGTGTAACTATATATAAAATAAGTATAATAATTAATTTTAAATACAATTATATAGTACATTTTGTATTTCTATAATTTAATTATAATACCTGCAGAAAACTGACAACCATAAGGATCAGACTATAAGAAGATATTCCACCATAAAATACTTCATTCATATCCCTTTGGGCTAAAAACTGTTTTAGTACTAATACAAGTTTGGGAAGCATTGGATAGACATCCATATAATGTTTTATCATTTCAGCTGATTTAACACCATTATTCATATTAAAACTAATATCTACTCTAACATCAGTAGCCTTATCTGTCATCTTGACAATTGGTACCTAAGCAACAAAAATGCAACAAAAATACAAAATAAACAAAATAAATAATGTTTATCTATCAAAATAAAATAGTAGATTAGCAATATCTATTATTTAAAAAATATATACATATTTATTGTAACATACCGATGCTTTGTCAAGAACTTGAATATTTTCATTGCAGACACCATTTTTAAGTAGAGCTTGAGCAAGTGAATGCAATGGCAATGTGTCCCATTCACCTATTACTACCAGATCCATATCACTAAAGTAATACAATATTAAATTATAATGATATAATTTACATTACAATACTACATATTATGTTAGTAGCCATGAGACAACCAGCGGTTGGAACTACTCAAATCAAATTTTGAAATTTATGACCAAGATGATCATACATTATCATTCCAGCTATAAAATACGATAATAGTATCTTACTTTAAATAGACATAATGCTATGGCAATAAAACTGAAAATAGTATTATCGTGAAGAGAAATAGATGTTGATTGTCATAATGTAATGATTTATACTATTTTACATTCAGATAGTAATATACAAATATAAACAAATATGCTGTCAAATAATATATAGAAGTATGACCACTAGTGGTTAACATTATTTATTTATTTTACGTATAAAAATAACATTATATATCAAACTGAATAACAGTTATAAGTATATCATACCTAGTAGGTAAATAAAGTCCAGTTCGAAAACTACCAAACACTTCAACTTTGGCCTTGGGCCATTCAGCATGTATAACATTGGTCACACGTTCCAATACATCAAGCCGCATATTATGCTCTTCTGGTGTAGCTGACATATATGCAAAAAAATCTTCTATCTCTTTATGAAGACTAAATCAATTAAAAACATAGTAAGCAAATGGAATAATCAAGCAATACAATTTAAACCTACGTGCAAATTGGTTGGCGATCATAACTTTTTCCATGTCGCCATGGACACCCGCCAAATTTTCCAATGTGATGTGCTTGCATTTTGTTCATATCGTATGTACTAGCTATATTTGTAAATAAGCCGTGTTCATATAAATTACCAGTTTTGATTTCTTGATCGTCAATTGAAAAATCAAACTTCCAATCCAATGGCAATAAATAATCTTCTTCTTCCTCAAGAATTGATTCAGTACTATATTTATTGTCGTTACTATCTATATCTTCAGTGAAATCCAAAATTCTTGACCAAAATTCTTGAGCAGGACCTACTTGTTCTGGTTGCAGCCAACCTATCTGAGGATCCATTTAATTCATCACTGCTGCAGTATTGTACACTATACAAAAATACAATACAAAGTCAAGTATAGCAATAAAAATGTGTCTACCAGTGAGTAAAGCAACCAAATATTAACAGAATTAAAATAGTGATGATTTTGTCATTTTTTGTGCAATGTTTTAGTAATATACATATTATATTTAAACAAAATTTTGAAAGTCATTTGAAGTTATACATATGTATTATATATTTATTAGTACTATTATAATATAATAATTAAATAAGTTAACCTTACACTTAATAGTTCAATGTTATTAATATCCATACTTAAATAATTTCATTGTTGATCAATAAAAAATGAATAATATTGAATAATTAATATTTAGATTAAATTACATTTTTTTATTTATTTTCATGATAAATGTAAATGCAGAGAATGTATTTTTCTATTAAAAATTTCTAATTTTTAGAATTAGGTATAAATAAGTACCTAATTTTTTTATTTATAAATGACTTGATTTATTAATTTAATACTACTCGTCTATATAAGTAATAAAAAATAAAATAAAAGAACTTCATATGACCCTCATAATTATAACTTACTCTAGCTATGAATAAAGAAGAAAATAAAAAAAGCTTGTACTTAATAACATATCTGATGAAGATGCAAGTGTAGAAATAAGAATAACATAATAATTTAATTATAACAGATGCAAGATGTATATTAAGATGATAGGTATAAGAAGTAGAATACTTTTACATAACATGATTCAAATACCTATAAATATTAATTGCAGGATTCATTGCGACTGAAGTAACAATATTCTTATTTTCTGAAATCAATCACCTTAAATCCAAATGTTTATACTATTAACCACATTAAAACATAATATTCAAAAATTATTGAATGTGGGTGTGACTAAATTTTTCTAAAATATAATATTATTCAATTTAAATTCTAATAAGTTAATTTTCATTTAAGTAATTAAATATGTATATATATAACTCCGCCCATTGGACATTTTTTCTATTAAATTATAATTTTATATTATTTATTCATAAGAATAATAAATTTATTTTAAATTTACCAAAATAAATTATGTTCTCTTGTCACATGCAAATTAGAATACTGTAATGACCTAGGTATATTTCCTATTTCCTTCGAAATAGTCAACTTGTAATCAAATATTTTCAAATTATACCATGAAATTGTGAATATCGGAACAAAATTCAACCACCTGCAACAGTTTGCATGTGTGTTAAATATGACATAAAGGTGTGAAAACACCACAAATTACTAAAACAAATTTAAGTGTTTAGAAATTGAGATATTTGACTAATCTAATAATATCATTCGGTACGGGTAGAGCGAAAAGTAATGGAATAAAATATTGGTAAAGTAAATGATCGTTGGTAAGTAACTTTGTAAGTTTATTAAATAAGGAGAAAAAACCGAAAATATTTTGGGAGACTATAAAAAAAAAAAAAAAAAAAAAAAAAAACAGGCGTAGATACTACTCATGGTACGGCTGTACGCGCAGACACAAAGTACCAAGATATTACGGACATACCTACAATAAAACCGTGTGCAAGTACGACGAGCGCGCAGACGTTTGGAAACGGTAAAATATGAACATTTTGGTGAAAATTTAAAAGAAATTAAAAAATTTGTAAAAATAAATTTTACTCACTGATAGCGGTGGACACGATAAATCCGATTTCGGACGGTCGACTGGCGCCGCGTGCGGTCAAACGTGTTTATGGATAGTCGCACCGTGAAACTTAATACGCCTTTCGGACGTTTCAATATTTTTTTTCCCAAATAAAAAGACAATACATGATCATATTAATTATACATGCTTACGAATATTAATTACTAGTTCTGCGAGTGGTGTGTATACATTTACATTTTATACGGTACACACACGCACGTACATAATTACATATATGTACATATATATATATATATATAATATATATTATACTATGTGGTATGTATTGAATATTATAATAATAATATTATAACGGTGTGAACAAGTTTTTATTTTTTTAATATTTTATTTTTCGGAAAATCAGAGAGTTAAAAAAATTGATTGCCACTTTTTCGGATAGAGCTAAAAAAAAAAAAACTGTGTAGTCTTGGCTCTTGGAAGCGAAAAAAAAAGCTCGTGATAAGACGTCGATAACTATACTGTTTTATTAATTTTATCAATTATTACTACTTTACTATATAGGAAGGTGGGTGGTAGATACTACAACTGGCGCGTGCGATTGGGCATGCCGCTATTCCGCAAAAAAGTATACTACTAGTACTAGACTACTATAGTATACGATATTACGAATTTACGATACGAAAATAATATTCCATTTCCGCGTTTGGCGCGAGCACGGTGTGTGGTGGACGTCGTACGTTTCAGTGTTTCACGCGTTCATTACCGTCGGACGAATGGAAAATAAAAAAAAAAAATAAAAAAATGAAAATAATATCTATTACTCTACACATCCATAATTATTATTATTTCAGTAACGAAACATTATAATACGCGCATAAAATACCATTTGCACACGTTTCTTTATTTTATTTTATTTTTTTTTTCATATATTATAACATTCTTTATTATTCTCTTGAACGACAGCGGACAGACTGGTTTAAGCCTTTGAGGTTTCCTTAGCCGTTCCCACCTCTTGACGAGCGAATCACAGACCGCACTTCGCGCGCACTCGTTCGGTATCCGATGGCGCACGGCGGCGGTCGACCTTCCCCCTCCTGACTAACTGACTGTTTCCACACTCGTAATGCACCTTACAGTATATTATTACTATTTTATCTATGCATCTATGGTATATTACTATATTCATGTGTAATGTGTTTGACGACGACGCCGCTACGAATTAGTATCGTTCGCGTCGACGGGGCGTAGAAAAAATTTTTAGAATTATATATTAAAATTTAAAACCCAATCGTTCTCCTTCGCGCGTGAATTAGTGATTGTAGAGTATTATCATATTATTATTATTATTATTATCGCGAGTGATTGTTGTTTCGTTTTGTTTTCACAATTCGATTTCGCCTTTCGCGTTCATTCCGCGCGATCGCGTCTGGCTCGCCAGACGTTTATTGCTTTTATTGACTTGTTATTCATCCATCACGCTCTCAACGTAAGTTGAAGGAAAATATCCATTTGCAGCCTGCAAGAAAAATGTCTGGAAAAGTACTATTGACCGAAGACCCGGCGTACAGGGCCCTAGCCGAGCATTACGCGACCGCTGGCTCGTCGTTAGACATGAAGAGTCTGTTTGCCGGTGATAGTGAACGCTTCGACAAGTTCAGGTGAGAGACGAATTCTTGACCTTGGCATCGTTTTGACATACCCCGTTGACCTATCGCCGCACGTCATGCATGAAAAACGCTCCAGTTTTTTAATAGAACAATTATCCAAACAGACTAATTTCATTTGTTTTTAAACTTGCGTCAGAAATTGTTTAAAAATCTTACTAAAAAGCTCATTAAAAATAAATTACATATATAAATAAGTCAATTTTATTACATTTTTATTGTAAAATATGATTAATGATTAAATTAATCTAAACTTTAATATCAACTAAATATTACGTCTTAAAGGCGGGTCCACACTTGTCAGTTAAAATGTTCATTATGAATTTATGATTGATTTATAAAAATTTAACAAGATATGAACGTGTGAACACTTGTTTCAACATGACTGAATCAATGAATCATTAAATTTTGTTTTCAGTCATTTAGAAACTATTTCTAATTTGTATCATTATAATGATAAATATACACTATAAAGTAATAAGTAGGTACTAGATATTTGTTTAATGAAAATCATTGTCAGTAGTTCAGTACAATCATAAAAATAAGTCATAATGAACATATTACATATGTGAACCCACCTTTAAACTTGCATTTATAAATTATTAGTGTTATGCACTAGTTGCCCCAGGCTCCGCGGTTCACAATGTATTTAGGCCCCACTTTTCTAAACTATAAATTTTAAAATTAAGAATTTAATTTAATTCTAAACTTAAAAATTTAAATATTTAACATAGGTACCACTTATTAGCTAGATATTGGAAAAACAAAAATGTATTATATTTAACTACATTTTTATTTTTTATTTATTATACTATTATTCCTTATACTAATACAACAATAATTAAATGCATTAAACTTGTTACCTATATAGAATTAATTATTTTACTATATACTATTCTATGTATACTTAAGCTATCCAAAAACAAATTCTATACACGTTTAAATTTACTTTGCCCAGAAAAAGCTAGTGCCGTCACTGAATGTAGTTATAGAAATATGTGTATTGTTTTAATACCTGAAATTTATTTTTCAGTTTTTAAAAACCGTAGTAAACAATTCAACTATTCTTTAAAATTAAAAATAGGTACCTAAGTAGAAGGGTGGCCCTAGGATATTTGTCTTAGGCCCCACGAAAATTTGTTGGCCTCACACTAACAAAAATATTTTTATAAGGTGCAATAAATCCATAAAGTAATAATAATAAATAAAGTAAAATATTAACTATTGTGCAATATAAAATATGAAAAGTGTAATAAAAATAACACAATTTGGTTATAAATAAAATATATTACCTTTGTAATTTACAGTATCATTTTGTTCACAAAATGAAATGAAATATAAAAAATAATCATATTTTATTTTTATTACAAAAGACATCCTGCCTTTTATTAATTCTATAATATATTTAATACTATTACTTTGATTTTAACATTAATAGAATACTAAAAAAAATATTGCAAGTATATAACATGATTCCTTATTATAAAATTAATGTAGATGAGTTGTGTGTGTTATTAACATTTATAATTATAGATTCTCTATTTAATTTCTTAACATTTGTTTGAATTTGAATGCATTGTTTTTATTTTCTACTTACTTGTGTTATTGCAATGTCAACTTTCACATTATCAGTATTATACAGGTGAAATTAATATTTTTTGTTTATAACATATATTATTTTACTTGAAATTATGTATTATACAAAAACACAAAACTTTCAACGTAAAGGTTAGTTCAAGTTAGTTAGTAAAATTTAAAAAATGTATATTTAATGTCAATTATAACCTATAGCTTGTCCTGGGCCTCGCTAAAATTCTGACTGGGCCCTGCCTACATATTCTCTAAATAATATAATCAAAATCATAACATAATTTTTTCAGATATACTAAATATTATTTTTTATACTTCCTCACTTTATATTTTTTTCTTCAGTAATTTCACACAGATAATTTTAGGAATTATAATTGTACCTGTTCTTCGTTAATCAACCATATCCTACAGTAAATTCCTATTCTTATCTACAGAATCCTTTCAAAAAAACTTATGTTGACATTATATATTATTTGATAAATGGTAAGGATATTTATAAATAAACTCAAGTACTTTGACTAATTACTAAAGTTTGAAGTGTATAATTACTAATTATCTTAATATACCAATTATAATAATGAAACAATTATGGGTATTAAATAATAATGATGTTATCGTGTGGCAATTTAAAATAATGTATGAATATAATTTTATATTTAAATCCGTATATTGTAAGAGACATTGATAATTTACAAATTATTTGTATATTTTATTATTTAAATGTGAAATGATCCATAGATTTAAAACCATTTTTTTAGATTCTGATGATACGTATAATGTATTGGTTTTACAATGATGTGTGTCTTTTTTTGTCACATCTGTAGACACTTTCGACCAGAAATAATGTTAAGAATTTCACGAATATCTTATGATATAGGAAAGTGGATATAGTTGGTACTTTATTTGCGTCATTTTTCGGATTTCTCAAAATATTTATTGTGTATTTATGTATATTGCAATTACCATTTTTTTTCTCTATAAAACTACTTAAAGTATAAAATTGGAAAAAAAAAGATCTGATACTGATGTTATTAAGATAGACGTGTGAAGAGGATATTGCTGTATTATGATTAAAAAACAATTTTGATATGGGCATTTATGAAACACATTTAAGGATTTTTATTTCACTTCTATAAGTCATTTAGTATCAGTTAGATACAATTTTTTGCCTAAAACATACCTTATTTATGAAAATCAATCATTGTTACTATCCAAATAAGTGTTACATCCTTATAAAAATACAAAAACCTAATTTAAAATTTCATCATTTACTTATATGAAACCTTAAAACCTGTGAAAATACTCTACAAAAATT
The DNA here is from genome assembly GCA_021307375.1 of Tetraneura akinire. Lineage (NCBI taxonomy): Eukaryota > Metazoa > Arthropoda > Insecta > Hemiptera > Aphididae > Tetraneura > Tetraneura akinire. Next base: position 20,141,976 of record JAIUCT010000007.1, on the reverse strand, counting down.
TCATATTTTTAAGTCATATACTCTACTTATCTTAAAATAATTTAAATCATTTTCCTCAAAAATTTAGTGTACAAATTTAATTGATTTTCTATCCTTTTTGTAGTTTTCTGCTGGATATGAAAATTATTGGGAAATTCAAAAAATTAATGATATGCCTATTTGATGACATTTTGTAATCAGTGCATTGCTAGTCCAATGAATGTTTTCATATATTAAAAAACAAGTACATTCCTGCTTCGCTCAGAATAATAAAATTGTAACTGTTATATATTAATTTTTGTATTTAGCCTTCTCCCATATCACTAAACTTTGGCTACATGACTAAGCATAATGTAATTTAATGTGAAAGTTAATATGAATAGATCAAGGACAAGGTTATGAAAAAAATATAATGAACATTATACAAAATAATTTTTTGATTTTTACTTGTAGATAAAAAGAAAATGTATTTTTATATTATTATTATCGTATGGTGCAGAATGTCTGGGTGAGACCCAAAGGTCTAGTTCGGACGCTTACTTAACAGAATTTCTATTAGGTGCCCTTAGGTTTCTGCCATACCTGTAGAGAGGATGGTAGTAGTTGAGGCAGTAGGCTGTATTTCGCAGCGACGGTCACCCATCCGCTGTCAATGACTTGTTACGGTGCTTAACACCTCGGTAGCTTTTCTGTATGTCACGCCGACTACACCACACGTCCCCCGTGCCATACTTCCAAGAAAATTTGTGTCATTTAATATAAAATTATATAATACCATTATTATGTATTTTTATTTTAGACAGAATTAAAAGTTGTTAAACATTTATTTCAATCATAACATTTTTAAATCATATTGTACCTAAAATTTGGAAATTATATGATTTTTTAAAAATAATTACATTTTTTTATTAATATTTTAAATTATTCTTTTGTTTGCATTTTAGTTTGAGAATAAATACACCTAATGATGGCGAAGTATTACTTGATTACTCAAAAAATCGTGTAAATGAACAAACTTTATGTCTACTTTTTAATTTAGTAAGTAATTGTGTTTAAACTGTTTATTTGAAAGTTATATTGACTTTATAAAAAAATTGGATTGTCCTTGAAATTATTTTGTAAAACATAAGTTTTATAAAATGTATACGATTATACATACTTTTCTTAATAATATACTGTTAATTTTTCTTGCCGGCTACGCTTCTGAACCTCTGTGGCTCTTGAATAGCTCCTAGAGCTTATGTAAGATCCATAGTTGTAAAAAGTTAAGGCTTGAAAAAATCGTAACAATTACCCGTTAATTTTTCAATGAATCTTGTATTAGCAATTTTAATTTTAGGTAAATATAACTAATTATAATATTTAAATCATTAGATATTATCTATAGCTTATTAAGCTATTAAGTATAATATTAATACAAAATAATACAAGGTCCACTACTAGAAACTTATGAGTTTTAAATAAGTTTAAAATAAATTTTATTTATATTTAGCTTACTCTTTATCAACTCAAGTAAATTAAAAAAAAATCCCAAAAAAAATTATTACTCATATTCTTATGTTTAAAAATTACCCAGAAAATTATGTTGTGAAGATTTTGGCTGTTATAAAAAATTTATGATTGATGAAATCACTACCAAAAGTTATGAACTATACATGGGCCAATATCTGCCCAATGTATGATTTCTTTTTGTATGGACATTTCATACTTGTGTATACAAACCTTACATTTAAAAGAAATAATTAACGATTATATTAACTAAATACCATGTCCATGGCAGATATTAACTTACTTCAAGGAACAACAGTAATCATGTATTTTTCAAACAGGTTTAGATCTTCACAGTGTAATTTGCCATACATAAAAAAAAATTATGGTATGCAAGTTTTAGTTTGTAGTAAGTTTTATTATGGCCCAAAAAAGTTTATTTTAACCTAATAATTTCTACGTTATATTTAGTTAAAAACTATTTGTTTCCCATAGCGAGTCCTATATTTCATGATTTAAATATAAATAATATGTTTGTAATATTATAGGCGAAATCTCGAAAAGTTGAAGAAGCTAAGATTGCTATGTTTGGTGGTGAACGTATTAATATAACTGAAAAACGTCCTGTATTGCATGTAGCTTTACGTAATCGTTCTAATAAGCCAATAATAGTTGATGGTGAAGACGTTATGCCAGAAGTTAACAGTGTTTTAAATCATATGAAAGAATTCTCTAAACAAGTAATAAATAAATCATAAATTTATATTATAAATATTGTTAAAAATAAAATATAAATTCTTTAATGTTGAGGTAATATCAAAAACATGGTTAGGATACACTGGGAAACCCATTGAAGATGTCGTCAACATTGGTATTGGAGGATCAGATTTAGTAAGCTTTATTATTTATACATTTAAAAGTATAGATAATCAATTAATTTTTCATCTATACAATAAGTACACAATTAAAAATTACATTATTATAAATATAGTAACTGTAATAAAATATATAATGGTATTACAACACTATAAAATTTAGACAAAAGTTTTGAATTACTATAGTAATTTTATAGTTACATGTTACAATATATATGTATATATATATATATATATATATATTTAGAGTTTGAACATTAATCATTTATTACTTTATGTGATAATCATTAGATTATTGCTAGTGATATATTACCAATTTTTGCTGATCAAGGTAATATTTTTGTTGCTCTTGGCCCCCAAAATATAAGTGTATTGAGTTAATAACATAAATAATCACTTTTATTTTTTTTAAAAAAAAAAAAAGATATATCTAACTTTAGATTTAATCATTATACATTATAGTACTATATTAAAAATAGTAAAAACACAAACCTCTTTGTGGATTATGGTTTAGGAATATCTAAATATGTGTACCTATGATTAAAGATGAAATTTATTATAGTTCTTATTATTACCATTTAGATTTTGTTTTCGATAAAAATATAAATTATCTTATTAGTTATTAGTTTATTACTTATTATATTATTATAATAAAAAAATAATCCATAAAAGCCATAATTTTGATTAAAAATAACAAATTAGCTCTAAATTTTGCTGCCCGGGTTAGCCCATAAATAAATATGTCCCTACATATTCTGATATAGTATATATTATAATATGCATATTATTCTTGATACATACACAGGTATACATAACCTGTATAAATAATTAATCTAAAACTGATATGTTTATTGACTTAAGATTATTTAAATAATTACATTTTTAGTCTAATTAAAATATAAATTTAATTGGTTATTTGTTGAATTACTCTTAATTTACAATGTAATATTAAAATCAACAATTTCATTTTGATCACTTGTCCTTTGAACCTATATTTATGTACAATGTCAGTTAATTATCAATCAAACTTTAATTTTAATTTTAATCTATTAAATAACTAGTGTAACATTTATAATAAACATTTTCAAAGAATTATAACACTAATAAAAAATGTAATTAGATATATAGATAATAAAAAAAAAAAAGTGAATAATTCTGAGGTAATAAAAATTAACGTTAATATTAATTTTTATTTTATTTCAGGGTCCATTAATGGTGACTGAAGCACTGAAACCATATGCTGTGGGTCCCCGTGTTCATTTTGTTTCTAACATTGATGGAACTCATTTATATGAAATATTAAAGAAGGTTAATCCTGAAACTGTATTATTTATAATCGCTAGTAAAACATTTACCACTCAAGAAACAATAACAAATGCAACATCTGCTAAGAAATGGTTTTTGGAAATTGCCAAAAATGTAAATAAATTCCATATAAATATATTAATTTTAATATTCAAACAATTTTAAACAGTTTTCATGTTATATAGGAATCTTATGTCTCCAAACATTTTGTTGCACTATCTACCAATAAAGAAAAAGTAACCGAATTTGGAATTGATGAGCGCAACATGTTTGGCTTTTGGGATTGGGTTGGCGGCCGTTATTCGCTTTGGTCAGCTATTGGTCTCTCTATATGCTTATCAATTGGTTTTGAAAATTTTGAATCTCTATTAAGCGGTGCACACTTTATGGATCAACATTTTGTTAACACTCCATTGGAGAAAAACGTTAGTATTATTTTTTGTCAAATATATTCAATTTATATTGTGTTAAACTATCAGATTGATCTGTTATTTTTTTAGGCACCTATTATTTTGGCTTTATTAGGAGTTTGGTATCATAATTTCCATGGTGCTGAAACACATGCTCTTCTTCCATATGATCAATACTTACATCGATTTGCCGCTTATTTTCAACAAGGTGATATGGAATCAAATGGAAAATCAGTAACTATAAATGGTACTCCAATTTCATCATATTCTACTGGACCAATAGTCTGGGGTGAACCAGGTACAAATGGTCAACATGCATTTTACCAATTGATCCATCAAGGTACTCGTCTTATACCTGCTGACTTTATTGCTCCTGCCATTTCTCACAATAATATTAATGGGGGAATTCATCACAAAGTAAATAAAATCAATTAAATTACATTTATTTTGTAACTAATAATTTTGTATATAGATTTTAATGGCTAATTTCTTGGCTCAAACTGAAGCACTCATGAAAGGCAAAACACCAGATGAGGCTCGTAAAGAACTCGAAGGATCTAATTTAGAATGTAATGAACTTGAAAAATTGGTTGCGCACAAAACCTTTTCTGGAAATCGTCCAACCAACTCGATTGTATTTAAACAAATTACTCCATTTACCTTAGGATTATTAATCGGTAAATAATTAACTATATTATAGATATTTTTCCTCTATGGATCTACTCATACTTATTAGAAATATATAATATATATATTTTTTTTTTAATTTATAGCTTTGTATGAACAAAAAATATTTGTCCAAGGTATTATTTGGGATATTAACTCATTTGATCAATGGGGGTAAGTTTCATTTTAATAAATCATTTATATATATAAATAATTGTTTAATATTTTTTTTTAGTGTGGAACTAGGCAAACAGTTAGCTAAAAAAATTGAACCCGAACTTCAAACAAGTGCTATAATAAAAAGCCATGATTCATCTACTAATGGCCTGATCAACTTCATTAAGTCTAATTGGTAAATTATGAAATTATCCCGCCTAATTTTTTATTATTTAAATAAATAATATGTATTAAACGAGTAATTTATTTAGAATGTTGTAGTTTTGTTGTTTCTGTGAAAACAAATTATATTTTTACTGTTTGTTATTTAATTATTGTACAATAAATTATTAAAGTATAATTTATTATGATTTTTATTTTACTTTTTGTAGGTTTTTATCATTTATTAAATTTTTAATGAAAATATTACCCATTGTGTTCAGACCTAAAAAAAATTATTTTACCTCTTATAGAAATAAATTTACTTATATATTTAATACAATTTTATTTTTTAATTATATATTATTTTAAAATAGTAAAGAATATATCATATTACCTTTTATAATTGTATTAAAAAATACAAATTTATATAAAATAACTTATAAATATTTTTAATTAAATATAAATAACAATTGGAATTCAGCAATTACATAAAAAATAATAAATAATATTTAATATTTATTATTATCAGTAATAACTAATACTACATATATTTTATTAATATTCATTAAAAGTTAAAAATAAATTATACAATTTCAATATTAACTATTACCAACTTCCAGTAAGTATTAATAAAAATAATTTACTTATATTTTCAAATATTCTGAAAAAGAATTTTTCAATAAAGATTTTTTGTCTACTTTACCTAAAGCATTTCTGGGTATCTCATTGACTATCTTAATTACTGTGGGAATACTGTATGGTGGCAATACCATTTCAGCCCAAGATTTTAATTCCTTTTTGAATTTTTTAAGTTCTATATTTTTTGTATTTTGTTGGTTTATTACAATCAAAGCACCTACTCTTTGTCCCCATGTACTATCTGGTAATCCAACCACAGCAATATCTGTGATCTCCTTATTTTGTAATAAAATTGTTTCAACAAATAATGCACTAACTTTATAGCCTCCAGTTTTAATAATATCTATTGATGTTCGTCCTAATATTTTGAAACTATTATCTATATACTGTGCAGTATCACCTATAAAAATAAATAATATACACATGCATGTTATACTAGCATTTTTTAATTATAATTTTACCAGTCTTAAACCATCCATCTTCAGTAAATTCTTTTTTTGTTGATTCAGGTTTATGCCAATATCCATTAAATACATTTTCTCCTTTTATATACAGATTTCCAATATATTCATTATCTGTATTCTGATTTACTAAATTTAATGTTTTTATGTTATTGTCATTTCCTTCCACTAAAATAACGTCATCATTGATAATTCTTATATTTACACCGGGTAATGGTTGACCAACAAAACCTAGAACAGTATGTTATAACACTGTGATGAACAAATATTACTATAATTTATTAACCAGGTTTCCTCTCGCCATTTAATGGATTGGAAAGAGCCATTCCAATTTCACTCATCCCATATCGTTCTAATAATTTATGTCCCGTGATTTGTTCCCAACGATTAAACAGAGTAGTGGGTAAAGGTGCTGAACCACTAACCATCAATCTAAAACAAACATTTTAAAATTTTACAAATAACTTATAATAAATTTAACATTATAATTATTAAACATGCCTAATTTTTTGAGAACAAACAGCTTTAATGTATTCTTCCATTCTGTTATTTTTCTCAAACATTTTTTCATAATGTTCTACAAGTTTAACATACATGGTTGGTACACCCATAAACATGTTCACTCTGTATCCATAGTATTGTTCTATTGCTAAAAGCCACGTCCATACATCAGAAGCATTGAACTTTGGAAGCATAACGCACCTAAAAGAAAGCTTTAATAAATACTAATTGAACACAATTCCAATTAAAATAAATTGTATATTATATTTTATAAAATATTAACCTTGCACCTGTATGTAATGGACACATAAGAGCGTTTACAATACCATGAATATGATTCAAAGGTAAAGCATGAAGAATTACATCCTTATTAGTCCAACTCCAAGCTGTTTTCAAACTGTTGATCTGAGCATTCAAATTTTTGTGTGTTAACGTAACGCCTAAATTAGTGAAAACATACTTTATAAACACCCCAATTATATATATTTAGTACATTGTACACGCATAAATTTTTTTCTTTTTAAGTTTTAGCTTTATTTCTATATGAATATAAATTTAATAGTTATTTTAATCCACATTGAGTGAATGTATTAATTAATAAAAGTTAATGATAATAATACCATGGTGTATAGTTTTTATTACCTACCAACGATATAATATAAGTTTGACCAATATTTAAATTAAACATTCAACACAAAAAACAGTATACTCGGTCTACTCCAGCCAATTATCATTACCAATTATTTCTATTAATACCTTAAATTTTAGTTTGTTTATATAGTTTTGATATTAATTGAAATGGTCTTTTCCTTTATGTTCTAACTGATTTATTATATAATTTTGAAAAATAATTTGTAATATTCATACTCTGATCATACATTATTATTAATTTATAGGGGACTTTCAGGGTAGGGGCACTAATCAAGGCCTGTAGGTCGTTTAGACACGAACCATGCACACACTTATGGGATAGACATAAACAAATTCATCAATGTGTTAAATGATTATATTTCTATACGTAACTTTTGCTTACTTGATATAAATAATTTTAATTATAATTGATATAATTGATTATTTTTATTTTGTGAAATTTATTTTTGGAGGCATCTTTGAATGAACAAAGGATGTAAAAAAAATGAGCACCCGACCACCAATATATATATATATATATTGAATATATTTCTATACCCACGATAGGGCCTGCAACACATTGTATATCCTGAATACAACTACATACATATGTAATCTAATCAATTATGTTTTATAAAGTTTATTTTAACATTATTTGAAAATATTTAAATTCATAAATAAATCATTTCACTACATAATTATTATTGTATTTATATATTAATAGTGTTTGAATTAGGGAAAATAGTAAGGTTCAATCAATAAATAATGTTCTAGTAATTTGCATTTTAGTGTAAGTATTTACAATATTAAAACATTTTTATTCATTATAATTAATTTTCCAATATATTTTGTATGAATAATTTATAAGAAGAATCACGAGGATAATATTAAAATAATAATTAAAAAGCATATATCATTCTACATTTAATACCGAGGATGATAAAATTACTGCTGAAATACCATAGGCGCAATTAGGGTGAAAATTTTGGGGGGGGCTGAATTAAATTTTAAGAAAACTTCTAATTCAATATCATTTATATCACAATATAAAAAATTAAAAACAATATTTTTTTTTTAATATCATGTATGTATTTTCACACATATATATGCATAATTAAATATATAATGAATAGTGAATACATATTACATTTTTATATTAAAATATTATCAGCAAGTAAAAAAGTGCATAAATTATTTATCAGACAAAATGTAATTAATTTATATATTTTATTAGTTCATTTTATTTATTAAATATTAATAAAACAAAAACTTAATGCTTAGTATTATAGTATTATAGTACCTAGTACCTACATCTGCACAGGTTGTTTTTCACAGTAGTGCCAGTGCGGGTCGTGCGGCACAAACTAGATATTTAATTTTTATCATGAACATAATATATTTATTATATTAATATTTATTAATTATTTATTATTGAAAAAATGCAGATATATTAATCTTAATTCATATTATTAAATAGAAAAAAATGTTGGTACTCGTATATGTTATAGAATTACATCACGAATATATTTAATTATAAAATATTAGAATTAAATTGTCATATTTTGCAAACATTTTTGGGGGGCTATGGCTGATTTTGAGGGGGCTAAGCCCCCTCAAGTCCCCCCCAAATTGCGCCTATATGAAATACGTATTTACATAAAAGTAAATTTGTTGTGGCATTTATGATTTTTAACCATTACTACTTTAGAAATATTTTGATAAAATAGGAATTTAATATCCCGATTATATAATTAAAGATTTTACACTTAATATATCTAATTACCTTTAGGAGGACCTGTTGATCCAGATGTATAAATGATCATAGCATTTGAATCAAAATATTGTTCATCACTTATGTTATTATCAATATTAAGCATTTCAACTTTTTCATTTTCTTCAAAAGATGTTTTACCAAGTGGTTTAAAATTCAAAGTAATATAATCTTCAAGTAACAAATATTTATTTTCACATTTTTCAGCTAAAGGACGAATAACATCTTCAAATTGAGCAGTTGTAATTATAACTTTAGTATCACTATCATTTAAAAAATATTCAAGCATAGATGCTGGGTGATGAGGGCTTAATGGTACAACTAAAAATAATGTCAGTATTTTAAATTTACAAAGAACAAGAAGTATAATAAATTAGGTACCAATTTGTCCACTCATCCAGGAAGCCCATTGGGCAACAACATAAGATGCATCATTCGGACATAAGATTGCAACACGTTCTTGAATTTCGCCATGTAAAGATTTTTCTAATATTTTGGACAATAAAACACTGCTATTAAATATTGATGAATAAGTATACTCTCCAGATTGGTCTACAACTGCTACTTTGTTTGGCCATTCATACGCTAACCTGTATAATTAATAAAAATTATGTACCTAAAATATATTATACCACAATATAATAAAATAAATATAATATACATAATAAATTAATATACTATAGTTAAATATACTTAAATAATTATATCCTAAAATAAATAACCTAAATATTGGACGATTCATGTTGAGTATATAAGTAAGTATATGTAATATAGGTATTATAGAACTATGGAAATGTTTAACGTTTAAGAATGATTAATCAATTTTTTTAATATAAATTTGAATTATTGACCTATTGATAAGAGGTCTTATAATGAATTATTCAAATATTAACACTTGTTACTTAATATTACAACTTTTTTTTTCTATTATTATTCTATATAGAGTTAAATTTAATTAACTATCAAGTAATAAAATAAAACTTCCAATATTTTTGTAGGTAGGTACTTAATAGTATTTATCCAAATATCATAATTTAAATTTATACCTATTGAATTTAAAAACTACATAATTTAAATAATTACCTATATATAGGTTTCAAAGGAGAATTATTTGGATAATTTTTTATTGCTTCAGAACTCAATTTCCGTAAACAATAACTGTAAAAAGGCCTGTATAATAACTTGCTGTACAGTATCATTATCTAAATTAAAAAAAAAATAAATAAAAATAAATAATTTAATCAAAAATACAATTAAATATTATTATTGAAAAATGGCTTTACTTGAATTATTGATTTAGAATTTCAGAATGATATCAGTCATCAATTGGAACTTTAAATTAGTTAATAAATAAATAAGTAGGCATTTAATTAAAATATTTGTTTCATAAAAAATAAATATTTTAGATAGGTTGCTCTCTCTTTATAGTTGTTTCATAATATATTAAAAATATTAAATATGAAAAATTCTAAATATTGTAAGTGATTAACCAACATTTATTGGTTTGACTTTAAAATTGAACAAATATTAATATTAATATTTCATATTATTTGATAGCTTATACAAGTACCTATAATAAAAAAAAAATATAAATTATACAGTTATTCTTATTAGTATTTAAATAAATTCATGATAAAATTTAAATAAAAAAAATAAATAGAAATGAATTATCAACTGTTCACATAATAGTTACCTAATGACAAATTAATATTTATAAATTACTAATGAAAAACGAAGATTTAGGAGGACAAGTTTATGCCACTATCACACGATATCACAAAATAGATAAAATCGTACTTTGTACACAAATGATATAATTTTAGAATATTTAAAATTATTAATTCCATGCTTATTAACTATAAATATTTACTATTTACTATTTACTATTTACTATTTACTATTTAGTGCATGTTGCATAATGCAGGTGCACGTTCTGTCAGAAATTTGTGGTCAGAAGCTGCTACAATTACTTACCAAAAGTTGACTTGTTAACTCTTTCCCACCCCTCGCAATATAAATAAGATATTTTTAATAGTTTATCATTCAATTTATCATTTCCAATATCGATAAAAAAAAAAAAATTGTCTTATTTTATTTTTATAAAAATAACATTGCGTCCTTGAAAGTATAATATCAAATAATTTTTTGTAATGTAAAAAAAATATTATGCAAAATTTAAATTACGTTGATACATTGTATAAATTTCAGTGTAATGTATGAAATTAAAAAAAATATAAGTACATTTAGGTATAACGTAGAAAAATGCATAGGTAGTTAAACAAATAAAAATTTTGAAAAGTATAGGTGTCAGGTAGATAAAAATGTGTAAATGGATCCCTTTAAAATTCTAAAAATATTCTCATCTCAATATATAAACAAATAATTGAAAAATAATTATGTGTTACTATTTGAATGAAATATAATCAATTATTATACAAATGTGAAATGTATGATACAAATTAACTTCTTTAAGTTTTATATATTTTATTACAAAATATGCCAAAATATGCCAAAATATGCTAAAAAATATGCTAAATATTCTCTAATCGATGAAATATTCTCAAATATGCAAAAAAAAATTTTTTCTGTGAACTCTATGTTCAATGAATCGTCCACATTTCTTACCCCCATAAGACTGCATATACTCAGTAATGATATGCTAAAACATATAAATCCGGACTCTATCCATAAGGTTATTATAATGTTATAGAATATAAAACGAAATAATTTCATAAACGTAAAATAAATTATTAGCTACCTATACAACTAATATATTAAATATAATTCAATTTCATAAAAAAAAAAAAAAAAAAAGAAAAAAGAAATTTTAATTAAAAATGTGAGGATGCATCCCATGACACCCCCGCATGTGCACCAAAGCTATTTAGCCATGTTCTTTCCTGTGAAGATACACCGATTCAGTCGTTCATTATTACTTTATATGCCGTAACAACAATAATAACAATATGATATATTTTAAATACAATAACGTGTATTATTTCAGTTATGATGTAAATATTGTAAATTGAAAAATAGCCTCGAATAATTTTTTATCCGGATTATTATCCAGACTAAGTCCTAGGCACAGTATAATATAGCAAAAAGTAGGTAATAATGTAATATATTATGTGGGTTTATATGGGGATAGCCTTGTGTATGTACATTGTACCTATATCAAATGTTTTTATGTAAATTGTAGTTTTAATAATTTTGTGTTTGTAATAATTGTTTCATTAATCTTAGAAATTTTTTAGTCCATTTATTAATGAGAGCAATATTTTTTTGGAAAGAAAAACGTAGAAAACATTTTTTGTTTTTATTAAATTTATAATTTTCAAAATTAATTATGCAGCACTTTTGTATACAAAATTAATTTAAATTATAATACTTTTATGACAAATATATTAGGAGTATATTCTATAGAAAATTATATTAAAAAAAGTGTGTAAAAATATACAACCCGACCACACTACCAGCACGATTTAAGATACCATGATTACCAGTAAAGAGTTGATGTATATTTTGGTTTCCAATAATTACCAACAATTTTAATTTTAGCGGGAAAAATAGCCGCTAGTAGAGCTAATGTTGATAATAGAATACACCGGTCACCGGCTTCTGGCAGACCATTCCGCTTTATCGACTTTTCGTGTGTCGTGTCTCGTGTGTCCTATATCTCGTGGTTATTACTTATTATCTATATAGGTATATCTATTATCTGTGTTTATAATTTATATTCACTTTTTTAAGTTTTTATTGCAATTTGCATGTTTTGTATTGTAATTTCAGTTTTTTGCGTTAAATTTTTAGTGTTTCTATAAACATAAATAAAAAAAATAAAAATAAATATGAATAATTTTAACAATTAATAAAGTAGACTACAGATTTTAGTTATAATTTTTTATAAGTTTTAAATAATATTAATTAATTGATAGTATTAATTTCTCTATAAAACATATTTAAAATGCCAGCTCTTCGAAGTACTATTTGCGAAACACTTCTAGGAGAACCTGATCAAGATGCCAATTCCGCTTTGATTGAACTTGATAAAGGCTTACGCTCTAGTCGTGTCGGAGAACAATGTGAAGCTATTGTACGGTTTCCTAGACTCATTGAAAAATATCCTTTTCCGATTCTTATTAATTCATCATTTTTGAAATTAGCGGATGTTTTTCGCTTGGGCAATAATTTTCTTCGGCTTTGGGTATTACGAGTTTGTCAACAAACGGAAAAACATATTGACAAAATTTTAAATATTGACGAGTTTGTTCGTAGAATTTACAGTGTAATTCATTCAAATGACCCAGTGGCAAGGGGATTGACTTTACGTACATTGGGTAGTGTTGCACGTATTATACCCGAAAGAGGACAAGTACATCACAGTATACGTACAAGTTTAGATTCTCACAATGCTATAGAAGTAGAATCTGCAATTTATGCAGCTGCGCAATTTGCTGCTCAATCAAAATCATTTGCTGTTAGTATGTGCAGTAAAATTTCAAACATGATTCGTGGTATATCAACTGATGTTGTTATGAAACTTGAACTAATTCCCATTTTAAAACATATGCATCATGATACAACTACTGCAACAATGGTCAGAACTCTTTGTACTGATTTGTTAGAAAAATATCCAGCTCAGGATTTTGTTCTTGTTACATTAAGAACTCTGAATCAATTAGCTTTATCAATTTTAGTGGATGTGCCTAAACAAATTGAATTACTCCTAAAATATTTAAGTGAAGACAAACGGCCATTAGTTTGTAAGTGTGCTATATCATGCCTTTATCAAATTGCTAAAGAAGGTGCACATTTTTGGTCAGAAAAAACTATTAACCATTTGGTAAATTTTTGTAAGAGTTTAAATGTTGATGATAATTTAAAAGCTGATGCTATTAATGTATTTGTACCATTAATAAAGTCACCAGCCATATGTCAATTTCATTATAGTACAGACAGTCCACTTATGGAAATGTGTATTGCTGAATCTAGTTCATTGCATCAGTCTGTCGCTGGAAATGCAGTTAAAGTATTAACAAATATAGCTTGTTATTGTTTTGAAGAAGAAATTTTATCAGAAAATGATGCCAATGCTTTAAAAATGTGTATACAAAGTTATCTTCTATCTGTACTGTCTATAGGACAACAAGATGACAATTTAAATGATTTAACTAAAGAAGAACAATCTCTTGTTCGACATATTTTAGAATTAGAAAACGCTGATGAACCAATGGATGTTGATATTACTTTGGAAAAGGATGATATAACATCAAAATATCTTCGTGGTGGTTTACGATCTTCTGTTATGCTATGTAAAGCGAATAAAAGTTTAATTCCTGATTTTGTTTCACTTGTTGTTAAACCATTACAAAGTGGATCCGAATTAAATCCTCTAATATGTGAAGCAATAGCTGCTTTTGGTGGAATTTTACCTGGTACTTTACAACCATTTCTTCCAATTTTTATAAAACGATTATCTGACTTGAGTAAAAATGGTAATCAAGAGTCTACATCTACCATTATATTGTTGTGTACTGTAATTTTCCAAGCTATAGCTGGTTATGGTGAGAATGATGATGTAAAACAAGTAATTAATGATGTAATAAAAAATATTAACCTATGGTCTAATTATAAAATTGGTCGAGCAGCTGTTAGATACGGCCACTTTAGTATAAGCTCTACAATTTTTGGTAACCTTAATAATCGTGTTGGATCTGAACAAATGCATTTTTGGTTAGCTGCACTAGAAACAATTAGTACAGCAGAGTCTCAACTTATGTCTTCAAATCCTTCAAAATTATTGAGTAACTTAGGTCAATCCATATCTACTTATTATAGAGCAATTGCTGCATTAAAAGCTGCTTCATCAATGCTTATTTTTCAGACAGAATATACACGTTTACGTTGTGAATTATTGCAATGTTTCATGCGTTTATTGTCTACATGTAATAGTTTTTGTACTACTCCACCACCAGCTATTGCCTCAGCAATCGTACAAGCTACTAGAGACGAAATGCAATGTTATGGACATATTACAAATCAATTACGGAAAAGAGCAAAAGAATTTAAAGGATGTGCAGACTTATATTGGAGGTTATATCAATCAGCATTTGATGCTGATCGTAATACATTATATCATTTGCAGCTTTTACAACATTTATGTTTATTGATGGCTCATAATATTGAATCTGTATCAGTTCCAAATAAATGTGAATGTCCTGTTTTGGATTCAGAGTTGGAAAAAGAAGGTTCTTTAGAAATACAGTTGATTGTAAAATGTAGGCAAGAACTCTTAGAAATAATGAGTACAGTAAAAGAAAAAGCAATTACTCATAAACATATAAGTTCCCTTAAGAAACAAGCTTCTCTTTTAGTAACTACACCTATGTGTTTCCCTCGTTATTTTTTCCAAACCTTACAATCTACTACTATAACCCTAGCTGTATCACCTCAACCTAGAGTTAATGGTGAGCCAATTACAGTTAATATGGGAAGTAACTTTGTAGTTAAAGTTGAAGGAGTTGTACAACATGGAACAAAGTCTAAATTTCGTAAAGTTGATGGAATTCAATTAACAATTATGTCACAATTAGTGACAAGAAATCAAGATACAAGACCAACCGAAGGAAATATAATGTTAACACAAACAGTAAAACCACATAAGGACTTCTTTGCTTCAGAATTCTGTCTTAGTTTTAATCAAGGTAGTCAACATCAAGTACATATAGAAGCAGCTCTGATAGACGACACTGCATCTGTTTGGCAGATTGGAGTGCGTAGTACTTTAACTATAAAGTGTCATTAAAAAAAATAACAAAATTTATGATTTTTTTTATATTTATTTTATATACTTCCACCTCATTAATAAATATAATACTTTTTGATAAGTTATAATCGACTATCTCGTTCTGAATCACTATTTTGAAGCAAAAATGCTGGCCAATATTTAACTTCCCCAGTAACCTCGTCTATATATTTTAAATTTGGATTAGGGTGACTTTTAGACATATTACCAAGAGATGTATATCTGTGAAATGAAATTAATAATTATATATATCTACATATGTATATAATTTTTTTTTTTTTTTTTTTTAATTACCCTTTGTCATATAAGCAACAATATGGTATGGTGAATTGTCTCAAAAATGACCAAACATTCTCGTAATTCCAGTATAATAAAGGTTGTACTCTAATCAATAGAGGCCAGCCTGGATCAGTTTTCTAAAACATACAAGTGTTTATAATTAAGAGTTAAATAGTAAAGCAGTCTGCTATACTTATCCAAATGGCAAATTGTATTGTAATATTTGGAGAATATTTAGTAAATACGAATTACGGTATTTAGTAGTCAAAATAATTAAAATTGATTGCAATTAAGGAGTTCAATTATTTGTTAATATTAGTTTAATGTATATTAATCGAATAATTATATTTTTTATAATTAAGAATTATTTGTTTTACATTTCTGTAATCATTATTTTTCAATACATAATATTTGTTATTCTAATTTAAACTGAATATTTTACTTGAAAGAATTGAAGTGTTTTAGAACCTGTATCAGATTGTCTTGTACCTATAACTGATGCACAATATTGAGGATTTTCTTTTAAAAAGTCATGAAGTCCAGATTTAATTTCCCCTTTCATTACTGATAAATCTAATTTGGATCTAAAAATAAATAGAATAAAATTATATTGCATTTTATAAATAATTTAACTATGCAAATATTATTGATACCTATTAATGATTTTATTCTTTAATTAATGTGAAATGCACCTTTTAATTGTAGTTTGAACATAGTCTTCTTCTTCGGGAAATTGGTCATCAGATTGAAAATATACAATTTTTAATGGAGTTTTTATTTCTAATTCTTCTATCACAGTTTGAAGTAAGTACAATAAAACCACACAATCTTTTCCACCATTAAAACACAAAAATATATTTTGTAAAGTAAATTTTTCAATAGTTTCTTTTATAACCTACAAAAATTATTTATTTTTATTATACTATACTTATATTAATAAATATCAATAATTACCTTAATTGCTTGAAATATACACTGTCCAAGAGGTAAATCTGTATGAACTTGAAATTTTCTAATATCTTCTAAATTTACTGGATGTACAATATAATGTGGATATATAAGTATATTATCGGGTAACTTCCTAATTAAAGCCCGTTCAAACAGATTAATTATAGTTTCATTATTACAATAGATCCCAAAACAATCATAATAGACAATATATTCCAATGGAGTACAACTATTTGTTGTCAATATTTCTTCTTTAATTAATTTCACATTTTTGATAATTATATCTTTATAATTAGATTGATAGTAAAATATTCGTTTAAACACAAATTTGAAAATTAATTTGTTTGTTTCTTCCATTAAGTTTAGTTTTTTATGCAAATTTTATAAATTGAGCTGAGGGATTCTTCGAAGCATTCTTCAATACTTTTAACAACAACTTATACTTCTATAAATAAATATTGTATTATATTATTTTGTTAATTAAATAATATTTATGTGCATTTAAATATATTAATAGGAAAATTAATTCATAAACACAAATTATAGTAAATGTATAAATAGGAACTTTAAAAAATCATATATAATATTATAATGAAATACATAGTCAAATCACTTTAATTGAATCATAATTGTTATTTATTATTAATATAGTATAAAGCACTTGAGTTATTTGTTTATTATTAAAAATTTTAAATACCTAGTCTTAATTGTATACCTATTATAAGAATTTTTTTTATTTATTTTAAATCTGTGCTAAGATATTGTTAAAATTTACATACCAGAATACAATTTTTAAACAAACCTAGTAAAATGATTTAGTAAAGAATATTATAACATAATTTGTATAATTACACTGTTATCCAGTGTCCATTCCACTGATATAATCAATTATTTGTATTTTTAATAATTTTAAATAGAATTACTAAAGAATAAAAATAATGAAGACTAAACTAATACCTACCTACATGACTTTGTAACAAAATCTATAATTTCATACTTACCCTCTTTAAACTCACTCTAACTTGTGTAATATTAAAAGTATAGTTTGAATTTAATATATTGAAAAAAAAAAATGGAATATACCCAAGTATAATTTATTATGAAACATTACTTTTAAATAAAATAACAACAATATAAAATAACTCAGTAAGAAATGAAAGTTTTATTTTTACTTGCAATAATATTTTATTTACATTAACTATGTATCCTCTTTGCTCTTTTTACCAACATGATTAATTGAATTCTCATTTAATATTCTTTTTTTAATGTTCTTTGTTTTACATAATACTTCTTTTCTTATTTGAAATGAAATTCGAACCATTTCCTTATTAGGTGCTACATTTCTTACTCTTAAAATTTCTTGAATATCCTCTTTCTCTACATTATTAAAGTATTCTTCCATTATTGATTTTAAGCCTTCTTCATAAGTCTTATCAGATTTTACAAAAGTATAAACATGTAAAATTGGTAAAGAAAAATCAGATATTTCTTTCCATTCAAATAAATTATTAAAATATTTTATAAACTCAACAGCAATTGCAGGTAAATTCATTGTCACGTGAATTTTATTTTCCAAAGTTATTTTTTTTGACCATAAAATTAAATGTGTTTTTAAGTCTTCTTGTATAAATTTGCTTCCATCTTTATTGATAATAGTTAACAATTCATTTTTGATGTGATTTTTTTTTTTATTTACTTCTAACCACTTACAACTATTTGGATTCAAATCATTAGCCATAACTATGCATCCCATTTTTGCAGCTGGTACAGAAAAAGGTCCAATACCAGCAAATACATCATACAATAAATCTCCAGAATTTAGTTTCTTAAGAATACGTTCATGTTCTGTGCATAATCTTGGATTCCAATAGACTTCTGAAAAATCTAGGTCAAATAAACATTTATTTTCTTTAACTGTTGTTTTTAGATCAGACGAACCATTGATAACTTCATATTCAAAATTTCTATAAACATTATTAATATTGTCAATTTTATTTACAACACTTTTACACCCTTTAAGTTTGTCTTTAAGTACTTGTCCAATAACTTCTTTATAATCTAATAATTCAGGTTTAAGGTTCACATGCACAATTGATCCAATTGCTGAATAACTCGATAGCATTGATTTTTCAGGGAGTACAGCTTTAAGTATTTCATCATGATTCCAATTATTATAACCCAATTCAATTTTTACATAATTTAAATTTTTGATAGTTATAAAGTCTAAGTTGAGATCATCACATGAAGAAAATTTAGATGGATCAAGAAAAAAAATAGACTCAGAGTTATTAGAACTGCTACGTACTGACTTGAAATTATTTAATTTAATTATATAATTTTTTAATACTTTATTAGCAGTTTCCACATTATTTTTGTTAATTACTATTGTTGGCACAGTTACCAGTTTTGTGAATTTATCAATTTTAAAAATTTTCATACCTCGTACATCTTCTGATGGCAATAACATATTCATTTTAATTGAATGTAAATAAATATAATTGTTAATACATTTATGTAGTAATTGACGGAAAATTAAACGCATCAATTTTCGTTGGATAACTGAAATAAAATAAACCTAAAATATGATACAAATATTTGAACAAAAATCAAAATAATTATACATAAAATTAATTACACACATACTTTTATAAAACACAATCAGATATTCATATATGAATGTGGATAAAAAATATAAAAATTAACACGATATCTATTAATATAAAATTATAACTAGGTAATTTTATTTTATAAACTAAAGATAACAAAATAAAATTTGTACAACATTAATTTAATGTACTACAAGAAACAATTAGGTTGAGCACTGACGATTTAAATAAAAATAACTTTACTGTTTTATTTTAATACTAAACTTTACTGAAGCTACTGTGCATGGCATACTGAATAGTGAATACTGATTGATTAGTGATTACTAACATACCGTAGTCGGACAGTCGGTATTTTGTATCATTCATGAAACATGCTTATTGATTACATTTGTATTGAGTAATGACTAATGATTATAATAAAATAAGTAATAATATATTATCATGTTTACGTCTAAAAAACTTAAAAATTAGTTATCCTTATCACTACTATTATCTTTAGGATTATGACATATTTTTATAGATAACCTACGGAATAATACCTAATTATTTTATCAAGGTTAATATTTAATTTGTTTTTGTTCTATGATCGAAATATATTCAAATCTTAAAAGTAAAACCTAGCTAGATATTTTATTCGCATCTGGAATTCAAATATTATAATAATTTAAAATATTAATTTAGTATTGATTAGACAAGAATAAAAATAAAAAGTTTACAAAACTATAAGAATATTAATTCGACTAACACACAGACACAGTAGCCACTAGCCAATAGGTATTTATAGGTACTAATCAGTAGCGGGGGGAAGGTGTTAGGGAGCCACCGTTCCGTGTATTTTTATTAAAAATTACTTGTGTAGTGTTTCTCCTCTTCTTTCTAATAAGAGGCCTCGTATAATGTTAACTAATAGGTACCTATATTACATTATTTATAATTTTTATATTGCTTAGTTAATAGTTATGTAATAAATATAAATCCAAAATACATGCACATTGCAAGCCTGGTTTTTCTCACTGTTTAAGTATCAAATTATTAATTTTTTTTTGCCCCCAAATTGTACATAATAAGTACTTTAAGGCTATTATTAACAAAATAGCACCCATCATAAAAAAAAAATCCTAGATCCGCCACTGGTGTACTAAACTAATATCAAATTTAAACAAAACTCAAACTCATGTAACTACCTACCTACCTACCTATTATAGCATATAGGTATCTAGATCTAGTTATCCAGGTATTTATGTTTGATACCTATTTTTTTTATTTTCAATAATACCGTTAGACCATGTTCATATAATAATTAATAATAAATTATTATTAATAATAGGTATATTAAATATTTATGATTCAAGTAATCCTTGTCATGTTTATGAATTATGATATACTAGTATAAATAATAATTTATAAAAAAACATAATATAGGTAAACAAAAAACAATCCACTATCATAATTCTTAGTACAATGATCGTAGTATCGTATAATATTTCTAAACGTTCGTTTTGTTTCATGTTAAAATTAATAATAATATGTAAGTATAATCAACTAATTAACTAATTACCTTAATTAACATACGATTAAATGCAATTATTTTAATTAAATTAATTCAATTCATATCTGTGGTCGTTACCAATAATTTAATAATTATTAGTAATTAGTTATTACCAATAGATCTATACACGAGACGATTGTAACGCGATGAAAATATGAAATAGAGATTAAATTCATGAGTTGCGTAGGTATACGATTCGTGCGACTATATAGGAGTCCACCAACGAAAAGCAACTGTCATAGTTGATCGTCAGTTATTGTTGATAAGTTTTTTTTTTTTTTCACGTATTAATTTGTTTAATTTAATTTTTCTTCTAATGTCAAGTTCAAGTAAGGACGAAAACATTGTTATTGTTATGTATACCTATTATATTGGTACAAAAAGATGCAAATGAAGAGAAAAAGGAAAATGCTATTGACACATCCTTATTATTATATTAAGAGGAATCTCAACTGCCGACTTTTTATATTGAATGCCTCTATTTTTTAATGCACATAAAAAAAAATAAAATAATATATAATGAAATATGTATATGAAAATATAAATACAAGTAGTGCAATCGACGTGATATAGGTACGCACTGTCAGTCGCATTGTCTTCAAATCACGTTGTTGGATTATCATTCATTTATTTAAGAAATCAGAAATCACTTACAAATTACAGTTTGAATGTTTCAACTTTTGTCGGTATACATAATAATAAAATATTGTGGATAGTACCATTAAAGTAAATACTATAATATATTTATAATCAATGATAATACGTAAGTTATTCGCATTTTTTTTTTTTTTTTTTTTTTAATTACATTTTGTCTATCATTTATTGTAATAATAACCTAATGTAATACATTGTCTAATGTCTATATTATGTTAAATGTATGTATATACTTAAATACATACTACTAAGTATAAAGTAGGTATGCGTTATTACTTATTCTAATTAGATTTGTCACTTTATCATAATAGAAATTAAAATCGTTTTTATTATGAAAAAAAAAGTATGTCGTCAATAACAATAATATAAGACATTAACACCGTGTAGTGACTAGTGAAATGTCTAAAGAAGTACAAGTACCCATAATAAATAAAACAACCATAAAATTATATACATAATAATTGTAACATTATACGCCTGAGTATTCGAAAGAGATTTCTTCTACATTCTAATCCACTGAAATCAGTAGGTAGGTACCTACCTAACAAAAAAAAATTGTTATTAGTCATTTACATAATTAGTTGGTTTTTCAACGATATTCACATCTATTATTTATAGTTTAAGTATTGACTTGTGGATAATATATTTAAATAAATAAAAACCCAAATTCACAAAAAATTTACTTTTATTTTAAGCAAATACGTCTGTCTGTGTTTTGCACTGATGATGGCAACTTTGTTACCGAAATACGTATTTGCTTAAAATAAAAGTAAATTTTTTGTGGATTTTGGGTTTTTATTTATTTAAATTCACATCTATTATCTATATACCTAATATTATAATTTATTTAATTTATTATTTTATAATAATAGTAACTAATTAAATATATTATTATTTATTACAAAATTATATTGTATACTTTTTTTTTTTTTTTTACTTAATTTATATTTCCACAATCTGTTACAAATCTTTGAACAATAAGTGAAATTGATGACTTAGATAATTATGGCGAGAAAGACGGATTAAAGATACCTTCCAGTGAAGGCACTTTTACAGTTGAAGATGTATAAAAAAAAAAAAAAAAAAAAAAAATGTTAACAATGTTAGTAGATATCATAAGGCAGGATAAGTAGAATTAACAAAGGTAGATAGAGAGAAGAGTAGAAGGAATTAGATTGGTCTAGTCTAGTAGGTCTCTACACCACCGCCTTTTCAACCTTTTCTGTGGGTTGCCGGGTATATTTATAGACGCAAGTTCCTTGATTAAAGGGTTTTTGTGGTTTTGTAGGTTGGAGTTAAAACGTCTGTAGAAGGTCTTAGCTACATCTTTGACAGGAGAGATGGCTAGGTCATTATGCAATGTATGATTTGATACGTAGAAGGGTGCTTTGGTTATAGTGCGGAGGACTTTAGACTGGAAACGTTGGATACGGTTCACATTTGTAGGTTTTGCGGAACCCCATAATTGGATTCCGTACGTCCAAATTGGTTTTAAGAAGAGTTTGTATATTAATAATTTAGTGGATAATTTAATATGATGGGAAGTAAGGAGAGAACGGAGATATTGTATACTTAACAATTAAAGTTTAATCGAAAAAAAGAATTTTAAATATTATTCTTCCATTGGTTTGGTTAGGGTTGGGTGCAATTTATACGTAATACCTAGACAATAGTATACCAGTCATTACCTATATATAATATGACGTATTTTATACTTATGCATATAACATATAATATAAAATTATAAATACACAATAATCAATAAAAACAATTAATTTTATTATTATGAGTATAAATGTATAATACCTAATTAATAACTGTTATAACTTATAAGTAACCTAACAACTATATTACATTCTGTACCTAATAATGTAATCCTTATTTTATATAGTTACAATATTAATTATAATGTACATTAAATTGTACTTATCAATTATAATTTATAATATTATAAATTATAATCATTATTAGTTATTATTAAATACCTACTATTATTGTTTATACTACATTACTACCCAACAGTCACGTATATAAAACGTAAACGTGCGTTTAATATTTCTGTAAATAACCTACACATTGGAGATGATTTGTACAGCATATGTTTATACTTCATATTAAACAAGCTGCATGGTTAAATTTATAACCACGATTAAATAGAAAGGTATACCAAGTATATGTTATTTGAATATTTCCCACGTAAAGACCATACATAGTGAACGAAAAATAAAGAAATCTACAAGTATTTTGTTTGTATATAAACATTTAAATATTTCTCATTTGTACATATAAATATATAATATATTTATACCTATTTTAATATAATATTATTTAGATATACCTACCTATTTATGTTTTTACGTATATATTGCATTATACTCGTAACTTTTGATTTTTTACTGACTGTATTATATTATTATAATATTATAGTCATTAGAATTTATAGAAATTATTTTTTATTTTTATGTAAACAGTTATACCTATATAGTAAGTATATGGTATATCTATTATTTATGCATACCTACAGTAGATGGAACTTGTTTTGTATAGCGATGTAGCGTATAATACCATTTTATTTTTGTTTGCACGTATATAAAGCTAAAGTGTATCTTCAATTAAAAGATTAAAACATGTAATAAACTAACAACTAACAAGAGCTAGACATATTTTAAACAAATTTTTGTTTGGTTATATTAAAAAACTTGCATAGTAGGTAGGTATATATACGATATACCTAACCTTTTCTAAATAAAAATTAATCCAAATTTATTTAAATATATATTATATTTATACATCGAAATATATTTAACCAATTTATAGATAATTATACCTATAGGTAGTTATTTTAGTATTATATGTAAATATTATATTTAATGTACACACATTCATACAAACGCCCATTCATTTAAAAATTACTACATACACATTTTTTTAATGATAGACAATTTTGGAAATTTAAGTTCAAGTGTAAAATTTTAATTTAGCGATTATACTATAGTCTATTTGATATAGTCCATTGACATATATTATATTCAATGACATGATAACTGATAAGGTTTTGGTTCATTTATTTTTTTTTTCTAGTAATATACCTAATAAAGTAATAATCATATTATAAATCATATTGTCTATCTTTATTTATTACTCGTGTAATAGTTTTGGAGTTTCTAAGTTTCTAGATAGGTACTGAATATAGTAATAGTGAATACTGATGTAATATTGAAGAATATTCGTATTAGTTAGGGAAAGAAGGCTACGGGGCATTGAAAAGGTATAATAAATAATAACGTCATAATATATTATAAATAGATACCTTCATAGTACATATTATTATAGATAAAAATAATATTAGAAGGAAAAATGGAAAGGGAAATACCAAGGACTTAGGTAAAATAAATTATGGTAAAAATATTGAAAAAAATTTATAAAGTGTAAAGGAGTTACTGCGAGAAGAAGAATATTACTCGTATTTTATGAAGAAAAACATAAATATTTAATTTGATTTATAAGTTATAACTTATAACTAATACAAAGATTATAAAAAAAAATAAAATAATAATAGACGGTGCCACGGTATTATAATATTATAATAATATGTATTATTTATTTTAATTGGAAATTCTACTTACCTAAAGCAACTAGCAAGTATTTAGATAATTAATATATAACCATAAATATTAAATAACAATAAAAATATATAATTATTTGTTATTATGTTTTATGTACCAAATATTCTAATTCTAATTTACCAATATATTAATATAGGTATTAAAAACAATAAGACGAAAACTATTATAGTTATTAATCATTAAATCACCAGCTAATAAAATTATATTTAAATATTAAATAGTATTAACCATGGTATATTAATATACCGTGGTATTAACATAACAAAATTATTATATCATTATCAAATATATAAAATTATAAATAGGTAGTTACATAATAATTTAATATCTAATACTTATACATATACATAATATAAGTTATGGTTATGATATACAAATATAAATTATAATATCGTATTGGTATTGGCTGGTATATGATTGACTTTTATTATTGTGTATTTTTATCAATTTTTATCTTCAAAATAAATAACAGTTGTTAGTTTTTTATGTATCAGAAACTAGAATGATATCTTAGTTAATAATGGTTTTCAATAGATATATGTTTAATACGCTTTCATTGAAGTTTCCAATAAACATAATTTAATTATAATTAAAACTTTAAAACTCGTTTAAATTTGTAAAATTAATTAATATTTAATTTACTTGTGATTATAATTAAAATAACGTTAATGTATAAATATACGTACATCTCATTAATAACTTTTTTTAATGTAAAGTTTGTTTTTGTTTTTTTAAAGTTCTATAGTCATAATTTTTCTAAAAATTAAAGTATTTAAGTATATATGTAATTATTTCGTTACTGTAACATTTATAGTTCTAAAATTTTAAACTAATGATATAATATAAATTATAAGGTGTATAGATATAGAATAAAAATACGAGTATTATAGTAAATAACCACGATTGAAACCAATAAACCCAATTCCCTATTTATACGTAATATAATATATATATGTACTGCAGATTTTACAAAATGATACGAATTTCATACTTCCTTATTCTTACAAATTTGGATGAAAATGGAATTTAAAACGTATTTAATTCCCGACATTTTTGTAACGTAGGTAGGTACGTTTGTAACGAGGTTTGTAAGTTGTAACTGATCAAAAACTATATACCTACCTACATCACCATGGGTATTTTCTTTACGATTTCAATTTCTAACTCTAACGTATATTACTTCCCAGCTGTTGCGTGCGATTATAACGTATAAATATACCTATAATAATAAATTACAGACGACTGCAGATGCAATTTGGGCATAATATTATATTACATTTTTCAGATTGTTTAAATTATATACCTACAATATTATACAATATGTATACCATGTATACGAATTGTAAATACCTAAGTATATTTTTTGTAAATTAATTTTATTTTAATAATGTCCCGTGGAAAACTGCAATGCTCGTTTGTAATAATATCGAAATATATACGATTATACGTATCGTGTATGCGTATTATACATTTATTCATACCTAAATATTATTAAATTTAATATTTACAATATTGTTGTTTGGAATTTGTGACTTACAGAGAGCGTGGGAGGCCGACTCGCGCCCTTCTCAAACACGCTATGGCGGTAGTGGAAATTCGTCGTTCGACAAGAGCCAGTTCTCTTTTTTTTTTCTATTTTTTATTTTTTATTTTTATTCTTTCTCCCGTTCTCCGTCACCGATCAGTCAGAGTCCGGTTGCCGAACGCAGCATTATTATCGTAAACACAAGATATAATTGTATAAACTAGCCGAGTCGTATCCTATAAATACACACCGACAGCTAGTCAGTCGGTAAACCTTCGTCCGTCGGAAACGCCATCAACATATACACCAACGACAGAGGTATATACTGAAACTGAACGAAATAATATTATTAACAACACTATATTATATAATACTCGGTAAAAATAGTTTATAAATTATAACAAAATGAACTGCTACGTATGACATATTCGTATCTGTCGACGAACATTTTTTTTTTTTTTTTATATAAGTAAAATTTTTAGGTACCTAGTAACAAAAATCTTTCCGCGAACAGTTTCATTGTTACAAGCGATTTTTCACTATTAAAGTTTATATTATTATAACTATACTTTCTTTAACTTTCTTTAACTTTCTTTTATTTTGATAAATTCCATCAAATATTTTACGACATAATATAAGTTGTACCTATATAAAATACAAATTAGTTGTTATCATCATTAATTAATATTTATTGCTACCAATTCCGTATGTTAAAATATAATATTATATATAATATAACACAGTATAGTAGAACTCGGAACTCCGTAGTTCGTACGGTTTTACGTCGGTAATCGGTTACCATATAGTATACCACAACCATTGTATACCAAAAGTTTCCCAAATCCATTAAAACATAATATAATTGTATTTTTCGTACAGGTATTATATACGCAGCATGGACAAGCAACAAGAGGCCGCAGCTGCAGCAACTGGTACTCCGTCCGAAGACAGCATCAGTATGAAAACAGAATATCCTTCACACGAGGTGTTCGTTTCAGAACCGTTGCCAGTGAGTAAACGAAACAGAAAACATAAATAAATAATAAATAAAATAATAGCAAATATAATAATAATATAATAATTAATAATATAAAAGAAAAAAAAAATCGTTCGTCGCTCGTTGTAGCAACGATAGATAGCGGTGCCCGTCACACTCCACTTCGTTTTCCGAGAAAGTCAAACTATCGCGCGTCTAAAACCGCATAAAAAATATGTATAATATATTATGTATAATAATATTTATCTGAAATCGTTTATTGCCGTCCGGAAGTACCTATGTATTTTTTTATTTTGTTTGTTCCAATAATCGACCTCGTCAAGTTAACACAATAATACACATTTCCACTGAACACGATTTTTACGTTTTACAATAATTATATTAAAATAAGTCAATTTTTGTCGAGGTGAAATCAAAATGTTGTTTGTTTTTTTAAGAATAGACACTATAGCTATACAGTACTACTGAGCACTGACTAAATTTGGTTCAATAGAAATGTTGGTGAAATTAAATTTTGAGTACTATTAGGTTGGTAATTTAAAAAAAAACTTTTTGTTAAGCAATAAATAAAGAAACGAATAGCGTTTATATTATAATATAAACAGTAAATATTCATTAGGTACTCATTATTTTTACTCTATATAAATTATTTAGTCATTATAGTTCATATTACTCATCAGAGCGACAGAGCCTAACTTGGTTGGTATATAATATAAATTATGCTGTACACATTTTATCACTGTATTATATGTGGTCGAATGTGAATAAATATAAAGTTTGACGTTCGTATGTTTGTTGTATCAGTTTTCAATAAAAACGTTTAAAAGTCCGCGATGTGGCTGTGAAATTTAAATCTGTAAATATTTATATAAATACAAATGGTTTTATTATATATTTCATCGTGACGCGTGTGTGTCAAATCTCAAATATACATCATAATATATAGATTTATATATGATATTTTTATACATGTTTATGAACAACTGCCTCGCAAGCGCGTATGGGTTATAGCTTAAGGTAGGTATACTCGTATAGGCGACTTGGTCTTTTTCTTTTACGAGATTTCAGGGGAGGCTGGTTGACTTAACTCGTTAGATATCGTTTGTTTAGATTCATTATTGTAATTTGTATATTTTATTGTAGCTTGTTGGTCTAGTACCTATTATGATTATAATTTATTATATCGTGTTACTGCAGTTTGCCGGATGACAATAACTCAAAATAATAAAATATCATATATATTTTACGAAACAGCGGTTGGTGGTATGGTACAGGTATACACGTCTATACCATCGCCACATGGAACATAATATACCATTACTATATAAATAAAATAATATAATATATTACAATAATAATCTATACGGTACACGGTATATACAATATAGACGCGGGCTTATACGAGTATATGTACAAAAAAAAAAAATAATAATAATAATATGTAAAAGATGGTGTGTCGAGGACAACCGGGTATAACGACTGTAAACAATATATGCGTATAGTAAAATCCTTTCTCTATTCTATTTGATTCTTGTGTTATAGCCGCGCACCATTACCTTGAGTCCAATTCCTACAATGCTCGCGTTAATAATCGTGTGAGTGTTTACAATTCAATTCTATTTTTACAACAAATTATACATTTACATTTTTACTGTATCCTACGTATAAAAAAAAACGAAAACAAAAAAAAAAAAAACTAGAAAAAAAACAATAAGAACATTTAAAAGAGCTTTTCATGCTTGACATACGTTAACTGCGCTGTTGACAAGGCCGTTTTATATGTGGGAGATACTCTTATGCAACCTGATTAAATAGTCATATATATTATTATATTATGCCCAGAAAAAAGACGTGGCGGAGACGAGTTACTTTATATTACAGTATACTTATATTTAAGTTATAATATATCGAATCCAACTGGTTTTTAGATTGCCGATAGAATTAAAAAAAAAAAAAACTATAATCGCAATTAAAAATTTTCTTACATGTCACACTTAAATTTATATAATTTTTTTCATATTTTTGTAACTGTGCAACCTATATCTATACCTATACCTACTCGTTTTTCTAGAAAGAAAATTATTTATAAATTTAACTGCAATATTACAGACCACAGTGCATATTATAATAATATGTAAATTGTAGTTTTATGTGTTGTGACTTGTGAGTAATAAAAATTTGTTGTCAAACCAGTTGTGAAACATGGTCTTTAAAAATATGGGGAACAAAGACTTCAAGTCTGCAACTAATTTTTTATACTTTGCAAGTCATGAATATTTGCCAAAAGTCTATCTATACTAAATATAAAATATTTTTCTAATTATATTTTTTAAGCATAAACACACACAAATATAATATATATCATATCTGTAGGTACAAGTTAAACTATAATTTTGGTAATCTGATATAAAATAACATATCTAATAAAAATATAAATTTATAATCAACCACGCATAACTATAAGTGTTATATGAATTATAATATATGTAAATAAAGAACACTATACATTTTACTTTGATTTTTTTAATAACAATTATCAATACATAATAAAATATAAATGTTTGTTTTTGGTTACAGTAATAGTTGTAAAGTTTATTTTATGTTGTTATTATTATAATTAGGTACATTATATTTATATTATGTATTATAATTATACTTTCCAGTAAATTTAAGTTGCACAAATTGCTTATAATACACCATACACGTGGTAAACACAATTTCACTTGGGGTATAATATAATGTAGATGGTACTATGGTAGGTATATATTGTAATATATGTATACTGTACACTCACACGACCGCTTTCTCTCTTAATACGATCCATTAAATAATTTTATGAATTTGACGGTTTTTTTATACACAAGTTAAATACCTTTAATGATAATGACTAATTTTTGCACTAAACTATACAGATATCGCCGTGTACTTTCCATTCTCATTAATTCACGTAGAATAAATGCCATATCTATACATACTCATAAAGTCATGAGTTATTAAAATAATTTGTTGTGGATTAACGTAAAAATACAATTTACTAAAAATTTAAATTTAAATTATTCAAATATATAAAATTATTATTAACTTCAATATATACGTCGACTAATAAAATTATTACTTATTTGTCATTGAATAATTCAACCATAACTATCATAAAATTATCATAACTAATACGAATATAAATAAAGGTGATCATATTATTTCATGAAATACACATTTTATATTTATTATTTAAATAATACCTATATATAGGTAATAGTTAAAATACTCGTATTATATTTAAAAGGACGAACAAATATGTTTTTTTTTTTTTTTTTAATTTATAATATTTCTTTTTTACTCGACTCATACTACCTACATGAACAATTTGATAAATTGGTTATTAGTAAATAAATGTAATAGTAACTACCTACCTAAATTATTCATTGTAAAATATTTTGTTGTATATATATATAAAAAAAAACAATATTCAAAATTAGATAGAAAGTACACACGATTTAAAAAATATTTCAATGCTAAATTTTGCTTTAAAAATCGAAATGTATGATTATTTGCATAGTTATATTAGTATATTACGTAACAGATACCTACTCTAATTATTTCTATTTAAATTAAGAAAATTTAAATATTTTTCTTATTCTTATGAAGTTATGAATAATTGTGTTTTCTCATACACATGAAACAATTAGAGAATATTATGTAATATATAAATTTATAGTAGAGTAGATGTGTTAGTAATTTAGTATTATTATAATATTATATAATTTTCTAATAAATCTCAATTATTGTTAAAATAATAAAATGAAATTTGATTACCGTATCATTATTAATCATTGATTAATACCTAATCATCACATTATTGATAAATTATTGGTAGAGCAATTGGGATTTGGGTATTGGTTACACGTTTTCCGATTTTTAAAAAGTAGCCTAATGCTAACGTTTATAATTTTATTAAATTCTAAAATTAATTACAGTCTATACAATATTGTCTAGAACAAATTTAGAATAGGTAGGTAATACTTGGAAATTTAAATGACTATTATTGCTATAATATATACCTATTGCAGTTTAAAATTACAATAATAAACATATATTATTATTTTTATGTTGTTGAAAAAATAAAATTGAGATTGGCAAGAAGTATAATTACAAATTACTCATAAAATATGTAAATAAAAAATATATTGCGTAATTAAAATATGTGTTGAATTTTGAATATATTGATTTATCAATAATAATTAAAAAATTATTTAATTTTGATTAATTAAAATAATAAAATTTAACTGATTTTTATTATACGAGTAAATTATTTAATTTTCTTATAAATAACAAATATTACAGTTTTATATATAGGTAGGTACCTATTGGGTATTATTAAATAATTTTTAATATTTTAATTAAATTAATTAAAATAATATAATAGATGCGGTATGCCGGTATATCTATATTATAATATGATAAAATATTCACTCGTTAATTTATCTGTAAAAATTGTTATTTATTTTAATGTAGAATACATTTAACTAAAACTATTTTAAGATTTTTCGAATATGGTATAGGTAGGTACTAATTACTATAATATAAACAATATACTATAATCTATGATCATCATGTTATAATAACTTAAACTCGTTATTTGATATTGTTATAAATTATAATATAGTATTAAAATCGAAATTAAAGTACACGAAAACATATTATATACGATATAATAACAAAAAAAGTATATGGGGCGTAGGCACGCGTGATATAAAGACATCCTCTTCTATAATGTTTAGTAAAATCGTGTTTCGATCGTATGTATGGGTGGGTACCTATACCTATTAATTCGTTAAATAGTGCAGAATAAAGTGCGGTAGTATATTATTACATAGGAAAATAACGAAAAAACTTACCCGCGGTTCGGGTTTATATCATGTTAATAAATATTGCATAACTATTTCCACTGCTATCAAATTACACAACTAAAAAAAAAATATAGAAACATAATATTATTATCTCTTACATGTTGCTTCATCATAATATTTTTATTCTAGCTCAAACTCCCGCCAGGTTCATTGAACCAAACGCTTTCTCCTTAGCCCAATATTGAGCATATATATATATATATATATATAATACGTATATATAATAATAATAATATATACGTGTATTGATCGAACGTGTATACTCGGGACAATATTATGACAAAATCATAAAACGATTATTGAATAATAATAATAATGGCGAAAACTGTCTATAATTGTACAGTTATACACACCCATGTAATATAATACAATATATTTTTTGTTGCGGAATACGAATTGACAATTGTAGATATTATTATAATTTATAAACACTATGTGGCTATATAATATTATGTATACTTATATATATATACCTACCTATATAAAAAAAAAACAGTTTTTTCCTGATTTGTGCCAAATGTTCTGTAACACCAATCCATCGACTCGTATTAACCGTTATACGATCGACTTCGTAATTTATACAGATGTCATGAACCTGGTAACATGGTGATATGTATATTTTGGAACAAAAACCGTCATGAATAATGAAACAATTAACATTATAATATATATTTAGTTAACCTTATTCTGTGCGCTCTGTGACAGAAGTTTGAAACTCTATTATTTATCCTAGTTGTTTTCTAGACGTTAATTTGACAATTTGTAAAGTATATATAGTGCTTTGGCCACACGATGTATTATATTGTATTATTGTAAGCTCGTACTATAGGCCTACACTCTACAGTCGAAGTCACTAACTGTAAATCCCGTTTGATTTCAACGTTTAAAAATTCATAACATATGACATAATATTATATATTTATATATACCTATATCTATATTAAATGTATATTAAATTGCGTGTTCAGTGAACTTTTACATATATGTATTGATATGTCAAAGTATTTTTTAACAAACTTGAAATAATTACCTATAAGTAAAATCGTGTAAATTTTTCTAATGCTTATCTACGCTATTAAAATATAGTGGGTACACACTAAATACCGTCATACCGCACGTACGTGTTTAATGTATTTATACTATGTACAATGACATTTTAATATTTTTTAGTAGAAGAAAAATCTTAAATAAATGTAAGTTATTTAAAATGTTTAATTATACTCGAAAGGAACAAAATAATGAAGATAAACGTGGTAGGTATTCCTTGTTGTCTGCAGTTACTATATAATAGGAGGTACTAATAATTGAATATTATAGTTAAAATGAACTTTATATCTAACATGTATTATTCCTGCCACCGAGTTCTATACGCTTTATGGAAACACTGATAGGTATATAATATAGGACACATAAGGGCACATAATACGTCCATTTTCTATATAAAACATTATTGTACATTACTGCAGCGTTTCCTATATATTATTTAAAATGAACTTTTAAATATTTTGATTCAATGTAAAATTAATAATTACCGGAAGAGCAATGGGAAAAGTTAATTATTATATACTATATTATATTATATTATATTTTGTGGGTTAATTTATATTAAATTATAATTTATAACAATAATGCGCATCGCGGACAAATAAAATATATAATAATAATACATTTTACATTCTATCCTATTCATGTATGGTATTTGATTTTTGTATAATATTAAACTATATAAACAACATTGTAGTATGACATTTACACTATTTAAAATAATTTCCTGGATACACAGACTACACGATATTATGTATAGATACGCTCACACACACGTACACTGTACACAGTATTATATTTATTATTTACATTGAACCATTTGAAATTATTTATTATTCGTTATCGATCGAAATTATTTTGCTTATAGAAATGTTTTGATACAGATTATAAACCGAGAAAAAGAAATGAAGTTATTATTGTATTAATATTGTTATAATATTATGTTGTATATGTTTGCAGTTTAAAAGTTTGTTTTGAAAAATTTCTGTTCCGCTTATTTGTACACTCTCTCTCTCTCTTCGCGGTTGTTGTTTGTTATTGTTCGGTGACTTGGTGAAAATTATTATGTTGACCCTTGGAGATATCTCACGTTTTTACTACGTGTTTGATTATTTTAAGTGATGCGTATAGTGTTAACAAGTATAAATGTATAATATATTATAATAAAACATGCATAGTACTCGTGCTTATAATAATATCATACACTCGTATATATTATATTTCTATGCAACTGTATACGAATTATAAATAATATATCACGTAATTACTTATTATTATTATTTATAATGTGATCTAACGAAAAGTTGTTTTCGTGACGCGATAATACGAATTTATTCGTATCTATATATACACGTCTAATTTGTATTTAAAGTCGATTTCGTCCTAATTTCGTGAACTAATCATCTATTGTTCCGTTTGTTTTGTCATAACTCGTAATAAAATCAGACACCGATATAATTTAATAATTTTAGCGTGTCTAGTGAAACTATATGTAAAGAAATATAGACTGAAAATTCATCTGCGATTATTGTGTTCTTTATGCTTTAATTATGATTGTAAATCGTAAATTACCATATTAGTTATATTATCCGTCATTAAAATTTCATAAACAATTTATTAAAATTAATTTAATAACGCGATTACTAAAAAAATATGCATTTCGTTTTAATATTAAATTAGGTATTTCTTAATATATAATTGAATAATTTAAACATGTTGTTGTAATATTTTAAAGAATATCGCAGGAATTTATAGTTTGTATATACAAAAGTTGATAATGCGTAGGTATTTTAGTAATTATATGGTTTTATGGTTAATATGAAAATATTATAAAAATATTTAAGATTAGAATTATTTTAAAAATAATGATTTTTAATTTTCACTAAGTAAAATACTTTAATTATTTTTAAATGCCATTTATAAATGAAAAAACTACACGAATAGTGTACCCAAAGTAAATTAACAATATCAAAACAATTAGCGTCGTATACAGATCGTAAATAATTATAGTTTCTAATTTTGTTTAACTTTTAACCCTATTCCAGAGGTCAGAGTCAGACGTGATGTTTGGTATTTATTATGATTGCGGTGAAGAAAGCGAGTTTTCATATTTTTATTCTCTTTAGATTTTCTGTATTAAATATTTGATTATCATTGTTATTATATTTGTAAACATTGTGAATTTTCATATAGGTAGGTACATAACTATAGTATACTTAGCACAATCACTGAAGTTGGGCGACACGAATGAAAATAATTAAAAATGCCACCATAAAAGAAAGTTAGCTGTTAGCCACCTCATTACGTTAAGTTGTTCATTTTTATTTTATTTTTTTTATATAAATTCAATAGACTTGTCTCGTTAACACTTGACACTCCGGCTATTCATTACGTTATGATCGATTTATGATGTAAATTGTTGTCACGTGAAATATAACGAACCATTCGATTTCAACACTTTCCCACAATAATACGATATTATATACCTACATTAATATTTTTAGTCAGGCTATTAGTATCTTTACTGTAAATGAAAATTACAAATAGTTGATTAAAACAAATTTTAATTAAATTTGCAAATTTTTCATACGAATGGACATTATAGCTACACAAAATTATTTTCATTTGTTATTTTCAATAATTTACAGGACGTCCTGTTTGCAAAAATCTGTTATATCACATCGTATTATCATTGTTGTGTAAAAATATTATATTTCGATAACAGGAAGTAGATAATCATAATAATATTATATTATTATGACCAGAGTATATAATAACAATATAATATAATACAATACAATATAATCACATAAGAATATAATTATATAAATTTAATTCACTGCACATAATATATTGGCGTGTGTATAATATAATATAATGTATACCTATTGATGCGCATACTGCAGTCAATAACCTCTCGAATCTATTGCTGATCATAAATTATATTTGATGTTATTAAAGTACCAATTCTACGTTATTACTACCCCGAGCTATATAACGAATATACCTAACGCATTGCACTAGGTGACTATAGGTACTGCAGTATTAAACATCAAGTTGGTAGGTATCAATATTATTGGCTAACATAGGTATAATTAATATATTCTGAATACTTTCAAAATCAATGTTTGATACACCTAAAGAATAGGTTACATTTATTAATTATATTATATTACCTATAATAATTTATTTTATATTAAAATAGTTTTCTTGGCGTTAAGTCAACTGAAGTTAGAAATTCATTGACTATATATTTTAATTTTTAGTTGACTGGTATTCAAATTTATTAATATTTTTAATTTTTAGTACTAGTACGCTGTGTTGCTGTGTGCTAGTGGACTTATTAAACTAATGCTAAAAAAATTTAAATCGAGGGAAGGAATACATGGTATGAAAGTGAGGATACTGGTATAAAGAGGATAATGTTGAATTTTGATTAAAATTTGAATGCAATATTAAATCATTATATTATTTACATTTGGAAATACAATTTTAAGCGAAGTTTATCAGATAAAGATAATATATGTACCTATAATGTATTTATTAAAATTTTTACATTTATCAGTCTTTATGTTCAATATATATTATATACACCCATAAAACCCCCTAAATTAGTCATTTAAATACCCAAATCTGACAGTATACTTTGCTCAGAATCATTTTTCAAATGTAATGATTTATCATTGCAATCAAATTATAATAAAAATTCAACACTATCCTCTTTACACCAGTATCCCTTCCCTTGCTTTATATACTTTAAACAGCTACCAAAAAAAAATCGTAAATGCAATATTCAAAATTAATTAGAACTGAGTTAAGTAAAATGTATTTAAGCTTCATTACTTCAATAAAATTTTCAGGATTCTTCGTCAATTTTATTTAACATTATTGTAAAATATTGAAATATAATAAGAAGAATCTATAAAATAGGTACTTTAAATATCGATTTTACTCAAATTACAACTTTAAACACCTATAAAAAAAAAAAAATTGATACTTGGGATTTTTCTAATATTTCAATATCATGTTAAGTAATATTTGAGTAATTTTATTAAAATTTTCAGACATTATAACCCAAAATTGCAAACATTATGTAGATAAAAACTAGAATTTTAGGAAATTTTCAAAGTTTTAATTTTGTCTAGAAATTAACGGTTCCAAACTTTTATCACTTGTATTATATATCTAGTACTTATGTGAATACACAAAAAAAAAAAAAATTCAAATCTCTAAATTCAAAATTACCTGAGTTGTTATGAAATATTGAAATCAATTTCGTCAAAATTTCAGTTTTTGTGAAAAATGCCGGTTTTTTATCATTTTTTGGTCGTTTTTCCTATCGCATAGTGTCAATTTTGAGAAATTCGAAAAATAACCTATTTAAAGTACCAACTACATTCACTTTCCAACCGGAAACATAGGCTATTCGTAAAAATCGAAGTATGATTTCGGTTAGAAAAAGTGTTTAAATACATAAAAAAAAAAATAAAATAAAATAAAAACACACGCACACATCATTGTAAAACTAATAGATTTTGTACATGTATAACATAACAATTTCCTTCAAGTTAAACTCCATAGTTAATCTGGAATTTTTTTTTTTTTTATTTTTAACCATTTTTTAATTATTATATTATACTATTAGGATTAGCGTTTAAAAAACACGTCGTTAGGTAGGTACTGACTTTTACGAGTAGGTACCACCTTGAAACGAAACTGTATACAATTATCATTATCGGCAATGAGCATGCTTATTACATATACATATATATATATATATATTTCTCTATAAATTATAATAATTGTTATATATACATTTATTATATATAGGTAGGTATATAGTTTTGGACGTCCGTGACGGAACAATAACGGTGTAATTGAGAAAGTATTTTACACGTATAGGGTACCTCGCACTCGCGCAGGAAAACCACAATTATATGACTTTTCTTCGTCGTGGAAAATATCTCCTCGCACTATAATAATATTATAATATATTATACAGTTTCGATTGAGATTCGTTTGCGGTTCGATTATTATAGGTGCCGGTTTCTTTGTCGTCGCGGAACAAAATGGATTTGTTTGGGAAAATGCTATTGGAAACACGAGCCGCGCACGCAACAATGCAATGAAAACTATTAACAATAACGATTTGTTATATTATTATTATTATTTAGGTCTACACGAGTCGTCCTTCCACGGCACCTATACCTATAATAGGTATATAATATAACCCTCTTTTATAGAATTATAGCGTATTGAAACGATTCGTTTGCTTAATTAATTGTCCGGCAATTGGACGCACGTGGTATAAAGAAGAATATAAAAACTGACGCGTACGAATGTGAAAAGATTTTCATATTAATAACACATTTATTAAACGTACATCAAATCATTGAAAGAATATAAAATACATCAATAAAACAATATTTCGTTATTATAATATACATAATATTATATTGTGTGGGTCGTGGACGTAACAAGTTTATACATTTTTTATGTGTACCTATATATAAAATATAAATTTAATAAGTATGGATGAAAATACTGAAAATATTCGAAACGTATAGATATTAAAACGGGCTAAACGTTAAATCTTAATCGAATCATGCATGCCTCGGGTCATGAAAACTCGTGATTAAAATTATCGTCACGAACTAAATAAACTAGCGACTTGGAAAATAATATATTATATTATATTTATGGATGAGTTTGTGTATTTTAAAATCGTGATCGTGGGGTATATAATATTATATGAATATATAAGTCGTACGTGGGTACATCGTATATCTGCGCGTCAATCTGTGTCTGTAACTATTTACTACATCAGAAAATAAAAACATTAACACAAAAATCTTCGCATCCCGCGTATTATATTATTATTTATTATTATTCAAAAAGTTTCTATTGTAATAAATAATAATAAACATAATGACCATTATTATAATTATTTTCTTTGTTTACTCGTGTATTTAAAACTTGGACGAAATAACTATATACAGGTACATAATAATAATCAGCACTTATAGATAACCTCTCATCTGCTCTCTCCCAACGATTGTTGTAATCGAACACAATACAATTATTATTATTATTATTATTCACAACAATAATGTTATGAATAATGATTTTAAAAATTGAAGTCTATCAAATTATGTAATAACGCGATTATTATTTTATTTACTTTTTTTTTTTTTTTTTTTGTCGTTTTATACAAAACGTGCGTCTGTAGTCAGTTTTTATAGTTTGAATTTGAATTTGAAACAAAGTCGCGGGACACGTAATATAATATTATACGTAATTCGTCCCGATTAAAGACTTGAACGCACTATAGTCTTAGTACAAATTAGAGTAAATAACACTTACGTTAATAATATGTTTGTAATGTATTGTGTATAATGTATACAATAATATTATTTTTTTTTAGGCGTATAAACTAAAAACTCGACCAACTGCTGTACATATTGCAAGAATAGCGGCATTTACCGTGATCACATGTACGCTCATACTGGGTTCCTTCATGTTGGCCGCCGCGTGGTTGCAGGCAAATGCATCTTGTTCACAGTTGATACACGCAGAAGCCCTTCTCAGACAGGTATAATAATATTATATTAATCCAATATTTATAATACAATTATTAATTGACTTTTGTTAAAAATCTGAATTTGGTGCAATCCGTTGTATTATTTATTTATGATATAATAGTATGTTTTTTTAGACTTTTAAAAATTGATTAGGTATTATTATATTGTTTTATAAAAATTTCTTTTTCGATAACAATTCAAATGGTATAACTACTGCCATAATTTATGGAAATTTAAAACTTTTATAATATTCTGTACTTCTACATACAATTGCGAATTAAATGAAAGAAGTGAATGTATAAGTATTATCATAAACACTTAATAAATAAATATATTTCAATTTATAATAAATTATTTTAACTATTGTAAAATAATAATTAAATTTACATGAAAATCATACGCAACATAATATTTGTAATATTATATACCTATTTCGTTTTCATGGGAATTCTTATGGCAGATTGGCAGTACCTAACAGTTTTTCAGATAAAACTAGTTCGGCTTTCACTATGGTCCATGTATACACGAACAGTGAAACTGTTTCCTAGTTGTATTTATTTTTTTTCCTTCGTATCAATTATATTTTGAAATCGTTTTGTCGATCAATGGGGGTTTTTTTTAATAATATAAATAAAGAATACGAGATCGATTTAAAACGGTCAGGAAATTATATTATACGTGAATAATAATAATTCGTCGGATACAAAAATTAATGCTGAATCAAATATCAGCAATATTCTTAAAATATTTTCCTATAAAAAAGATAAAAAAAAAAAAAAATGAATTAGTTAAGGATCCATAATACATATCAATGATGTCACACTGCGTAAAGGTAATCGCAATATAATATATGGGTCAAGCACAAAGATATTATTTAGTGTAACCGAGTGGTGACTATTAAAAAATCCGAAAAATAAGTTATGAAATTGGAAAATTGTCCTGCAAATTCGATCAACTTTACAATGTACACCTAATTTGTATGTGCAATGTTTTATACTATAATTGTTATTATACAGATTACAGATATGAATAGGTACTTGAATATGAGTTGAGTGATAGGATAGGTATGCCCTACGCGTGATAAGCTACAACTCTACAAGCATTATAATTTATGTCCCTATAACTATATAATAAAATATTATAATGTTAACATTATGACTGACATGTTTTGGGATGGCAATTATTTCTATGAATTGTACCTAGTTAATAAATTAGTATGTAGTTATGGAGTTAAAGATGAATTTAAATTTAAAAATGTAAATAATTGTGCTTATAAGAAACAAAACGATTTTTTTTTTTAATTGATAATTTTAGATTTTGAGCGAAGCGAAAAAATCTATTTTATTTTTATATTATTAAAAATGTTAAAATTTCCATTTCGACTGTGATGTGACTTAAAACCTATTGTTAGTGAACAAACGATATTTTTTCAGAGCGAAGAAGCTGCGGACCGTCCGCAATATCAAGCACTAGTCGATCCGTTACAATCGGACGAGACTTCGGATTCGAAGCAAGAAGAGCTCCCAGTTCACCAACAGTCCACTAGGAACGCCGAAAGTCAGACCGCTACGAACGATCAACCGGCCACACCTGTCCAAATCAAGTTGCCATTAGAATTCGATCTCGAAGACATCATTGGAGTGAGTGACGATTACTGGCGGACATATTTTATTAATTATTATTAAACCCATTGTAATAATATATGTATTTGAAATTCCAACGAATAGACTTTACTCGAGAAAAATCAACGTTCTCGTATGAATTGTGTAATCGAGAAGAAACGTGCCGAAGAAGTCATGGATCATCAATCCAAGACCATGCGTCTGCCATTCGGTTTGAATATCACTACCGATCCTCGCTTCGAACACGTGACTGGAGAACGATTGAGTATCGTATGTGAGAGTGGACACGACGAGAGGTGAACGAATATAAAGCTAAATTATTGATTAGTACTAATTTTTAATACATTTTAAATTGTTATGAAAATATGAAATGTACTTAAGAACTTGAATCTATAAATCATAAAATAGTAAACCCCCTAAGAAAAAAACCGATTTGATATTGGTGCTAAAAGTCCACTAATTATAACTATAAGTTCGCGTTAGATCTATAGTAATGAAAACATTATTTTCTACGAGAAAGATATTACATATAATGTATTAAATATTAGGTATAGCATATAGGTGCATATTAGTACCAATTACCTGCAACTAAATGAAATTCTTTACCGAAAATCCATCTAATTAGCAATAATAGCACAGAATAGTAATAAT
Organism: Tetraneura akinire; assembly: GCA_021307375.1. NCBI lineage: Eukaryota > Metazoa > Arthropoda > Insecta > Hemiptera > Aphididae > Tetraneura > Tetraneura akinire. The sequence continues at coordinate 20,099,139 of JAIUCT010000007.1, read as the reverse complement.
TTCATTTTTTCAACTATAAACAATTATTTTAATAGTTTTGATATTTCATACATAAAAATTTAAATAAAATGCCACTCGAGTCCCACCTAGTCGTCTCTGCGACTTACCTATAAAATAGTTGCCAGATATGATTTTGATATGACAATTTGACAAGTAATTAAGGGAACGTTAATATATTATTTGAAATAAATACAAATTGTAAGTTAGTTTGAAGTAAAAATTTTGAAAATAAATTAATAAAATAACTCAATATGTTTATTTTGTATTATAGTATATATTAAGTTAATTAATTAATTAATATTTTCGAACATAGACGAGCTCCAAATCCAACTGAACAAATGCAACAACAACCATCAATGATGATGCCCATCCCAATGGGTGCTAATCCAATGACCCATTTACCGAGCATGATGGGACCACCTCCTCCACCTCATCACATGCCACACCATCCTCATCACCACCAGGGTCCAATTCCATTAGCCATGATTGCTAGAATCAATGCAGACATCGATAATCAGCTTCAATTACAAGAACAACAACAAATTGAAGAGCATATTATTCCTATATTCCAACAACTTTTGCCTGAATTTAGACCAGCAGTGGACAACCACGAACATCAACAACACCACAAACAAGATGCTGAAGATAGAGCCATGCCAAACAAAGTATTATATCATCCAGCAATGGCTGAAGGTAGATCTTTATATACTGTAGCTATATCTGACAAACCGAATGGAGATCATATGATGCATCAACCAATGCCAACTGACGCAGCCATGCATCCAAGTACACAAATGTTTCAAAGGGTTCCTATTCAGGTACCTGTATCTATGATGATGCCACATAATTCTGGACCATCAGCTCCACAAGAAAATCCAATTGATGAAAACAAATCAGATCGTCCACACTGTAAGTATTGAAAATACAGTCTTGTCTATAAAAGTATAAACTTTGTTACATCTATACTTAATAATAAGTACAAAAATTGATGTATAATAAACATATTGTTGTTTATTAAAAAATTAAATATTTTTACTCGTTATAATATAATTATGAAGTTTTAAATGTTTATTATATATTTTTTTAGTTGTTCATCCACGTTCAGTTGAATCAGTTCAAGATAACCAAAATGAGATGGAATCTAAAAAATGATTTCTCAACTACATATACCTTTTTGTAACACCGAAAAATGTGTGAAACTTATCTTTAACATTTATGGTAATTGTTTAAATATATGCCCGAATTGACATTAGGATTATACAAATCAAATAACAATTATTAAGTTAAAATGGATATTCAATGTCAAAGAAACATTAATCAGTATACGGTTGTATGTTAATTATATATTATAGTTGATATTTGTTTACAATATAGTACTTTAAGTTTTTATTATGTTAATTGTGATAGATATTATTGTATGATTTATAGTATTTCTTTCAAATAAAATCTATATTACATTTTGTTTAATTTTTGTATAAATAATATTAATTCAAAATTGGTATTGAATTTTATTTTTAACATATTTTTTTAAAATATAATACAAACAATTTTGAGATAAAAAAAGTATGTACAAAAACAATTTAAACTTTCATATCAATATCAATCAAGATCTAAAATAAAAAATTATATTTTATACTCGTATGTGTAAATATAACTTCATACAGACATATTTAAAATTATCATGAATTCATAATCTGTGTGTTGATAAAAATGTACTTGGGCCCCCCACTTTTCCTAAATTTTTTCAAACTGGTGTCAAAATTTTGTAATTTTTATGCAACTAATTGCATGTATTGCAAAAAAGTTGCCCCCAAAATGTTTTTATTTTTACAGGGACTACAATGAATTGCAAATTTTTTCGTGATACATGCAATTAGTTGCATAAAAATTGAAAAATTTTGATACTAGTTTGAAAGTATGTGGGAAAAGTGGGGGGGGGGGGCAAGTTCACGCACGTTAAAAATGTTAACCATTAATAAATTGTTTGAAGTTAGTTTATTATATAAGTATAGGCATAAACATGTAAACCTATCTTGAGTTTATATTTGAATGTCACAGATTACACATTATTATCTTTCATTACTATTAAATAACAAATTTAAAAATCACACATGATTCTATATACTAAAATATCAATTTATAAATCATTTCAAATTTTTTTTACCAATATTATAAACTAATTTGCTTCAGTTTGGCTTATTTCTTGCAATTTGTACAAATATCTGAGCACATGTTCATTGCCAGCACTAATTAATTCTTGTGTGGCAGGTTTATTAATGAAATAATTAGCTCTATACAAAATAAAATTTACGATAGGTAATAGTAATAGTATATCATGAAATAAAAAATATGTATACCTAAACTAAAATAAATTAACTTGAAATAAATGTATAAAGTAAACAATTTAATTATAAATAAAATAAATGAAAAAACAATGGTAAATTAATGATTTACTTACATTTGTTGTGCATCATATGGAATTAATGTATCACACATTGATGCAAGAACCCAGAAATATTGTTTGAAAGGATAATCACTGTACGGATTACTTAATGTATCATTCATAGCATATTGGATACCATGACGCTGAATATTAGTTGATACTAATCGTTTTCCAAATTGATCAGTGCATTGTTTTAATAAGCGAGTAATTATGGTAGCCGTTTCAATCTAACATTAAAATATTAAATTCAATAATTTCAATGGTTTTATGGTAATTTAATAATAGAAAAAAAATAAATGATTACGTATTCATAAGTATTATTACTTAACTAGTATTTTAAGTTTAATATGAAAATATAGTGAAACCTCCCTTAACGAACACCTCTAAATACCTCCGAATAGCGGACGTTTTTATGGGAATAGGAACATTTTCACCACTTTTATATGGGAAAACCCCTAAATACCAGACACTCTAAATAATGGACACTTTTATGGCAATTTAATTTCTGTTTTTGATCATTTTTTGTCGTAAATATATAATAATATTGTAGAATGGCTTAAGAAATATCTAATCTAATGTTACTACATTATAATTTATAATTTATCTTATCCGTCCATTATCGCGTCTATAAAAACATTTTTCTAGTTTATGTTCTGTGATGTTATCCTACTCATACATTTTTAGTACGTATTTAGTTCTATTTGTGATTCCAATACATACGGTATTACGGTCGTATTCGTAAACGTATTGTACACAATATATATTATGATATTTTTAAATTATTTTTATTTAATTTTCATTAATTTTTACATAAATAATAATATCATAATTTTAAATAATAATATGTACAACTAATATTTATTTATTATTAAAATAATACAAATACAATACATACCTATATCATTATTATACATATGTACAATTATATAAAGTTGTATATTATATTATATAGTTTATATTTCTCCAAATTATTTTGAGATTTTTTTCCCCTCTGAATAGTGGACACCACTAAATAACAGACAAAATTACGGCAACCGAGAGTGTCTGGTATTTAGAAGTTTCATTGTATATTGTTTAACCAAAATGTATGTATTTTGGTAATTTTAATTAGAGTATAGAATTAAAACATTTTAAAAATTAATAATTTTTATAAAATATAAAATAATTAAAAATTAAGCGATTGGTAAATATTTCATGCTAAATATTTTATATTGTTAAGGTACGTTTTCCTAGGTGTGTCCAGACGCTGCGTCTGACGCAATGTACTGGGTTATACGATTTACCTGAAAGTGTTTTCCTGGGTGTGTCAGACGCCATGCGTCTGGAAAGTTGACGCTGCGTCCTGTATTGCAACTGCTCCGAGACCAGTCATTTGCGTCAAACGCACCATCAGAAAAACATAACATAATGTTAAAAGCAACTACAAAATTTGTTTTTTCTTCTTCTTCTTCTTCTATTAACTCTTTTATAATAATATTATTATTTAAAATAATTTGATTTATAATAATATTATTTATAATGATGATGAATATATAAAAACAGATACAATATACACGAGACACTATAATAGTATAATATGTACTTGATGGCAGTACGTTAATGATAGAAATCATTATGAGCCTTTTTACAAATTGACAAACTTTAAATACACTCCATAAAATACAAAATTGGGAAGTGAAAACAATTTTCATTTCGGTGAATCAATATAGTTTTCTGACACGTGTAGGAAAACAGTAACACAAGGCGTCCAGACGCCCCTAGGAAAACGTACCTTTAGGCAACTACAATTTAAATAATTCAATCAACCGTTTATTATTAAGTATTTACATTTTTTCCTTTAATCTAATTGGAAATTAAACTACTTACTACATCTTTAATAGTAGAATCCTTGAAGTTTGATTTTTGTGAAATAATATTTTCAAACATATATACCAAACATAAATTAATTACATCACTTAATTTATCTCCAGTTTCTTTTTTACAAAAAAAATTGAAAATTGACCGAAGAGAAAATTCAAACAATTCCTTAAAAATATAAAATTACAATTATGAATGTATAAACTTACTTATTTTATAATAATTAAAAATATATATACCATTTTAACAAATTGTAATATAATAATTAAGTTAGTAATGTCAAGAAGACCGTCTTGTATAAGATGAATATACATTTTTACTAATTTAATAGTGTTCAAGTCATCATTGCGTTCTAGAATAAAATTCAAAGTAACTAATTAAAATACTTCAATACCTACTAACCGATCAATTTCTGTATTTATAAATATACCACATTTTATGCAGATAAAGAAAATAAAATCAGTCAACATATTAATCTGGTCACTATCTAGTACATAAGCTTCTTTGTCTTTATTAAATTTAATTCTTAACAATTCATCAACAACTATAAATGCCTAAAAATTACATAATATTACACAATTTAAAATTTACAAAAGTTTTTTTAAATTTATTTTATATATTACCGTTTCACAAAGATCAAGAATTTGAGTATCACATTTACTTAAAATATGTAACATAGCATTTAAAAAACTAAATGTATTAATTTCAAGATTTTGAATTGTATTTTGCACCTTTAGTAATTTTTTCTTTAGTATTTCCATGTATGCACTTAATGCATATTTCTAAAATACAAATATAGAATAAAAGTTATATTAATTAATAAATAATACATATAAATTATAAAATATCATACAGAAACAATTAAATCATTATTGTCATCATTTAAGTTCGGCACATAATATGATAAATATTTTAATGGTTCCATTTCATCAGGAATATGATTATACTTTGCTAAAGACCATAGTTTAATTAATGCACTTTTTTGATTTAATAAGGTTGGAGTCTATAACAAAATATAAATGTATGTATAATTTAAAATACAAGTACATTTTATTTCCTATTTTATTTTATTATGATATAAATCAGTAATTATAGGTATGTAGTGTATTCAGGCCAGTATTTAGGGGAGGGCTCGGAGAGACAATTGCCCCCCGCAGTACTTCCTCGAGGATGACAAAACTAATTTGTCAAATTTTTAAAATGTGTATAATTTAATGAGACTATATTTTCAAAAATATTTTATATTAGACTTAATAATTTTTAGCTTGTTTTACTTGAAACCTGCATTCTGCAGTACCTAATCAAATAGCATAAACAATTTTTAGTTATTTAAAAAATATATATTTTAGATAGATTCTACATTTGCACATTTGCAAAGAAAAATTTAATTATACAAATATCAAAAAAAAATGTAATTCAAATACAATAAAATAAATTAATAAAAATATAATTTTACATAATATCTAAATATCTAATTATAAATTATAAAAAATCAATTATATAAAAAAAAATTATCTAAGGGCAGCATTTTTATTAGTGCCCCCTACGGAAATTGTACAAATATGGGCCAGAGTGTATTCATAAATATATTAACTAAAAATAAAAATATAAAGTATTATTTCATTTAAAAAAAAATTATAAATTAAATTTATATTTACTATATTTTCTATAAAACTTATTTTGTATATAATATATTACATTTTTTGTATTATCAACTCCATCTATTAATATATTAATACATGATTGTGCAAGATCTTTAATAGTATTTAAACACAAATTTTTCTCATATTCTTCAGTATCCAATGATATAATATGAATACATTTTGAAACCATTTCTAGTACAGTAGGTATATTCCATATGTGATAAAACAAAGATGTATATTTAAATATTTCAGGTAATATCTATTTGAAATTTTTTATGTTTTATAATAATTAAATATATTTTATTAAAATAAAACATTACCACTTTATCTTGGAGCAGCTTAAAATCAATAAATTGTAGTAAAATCCATAATGAAAATGCATGTGTAGGCTCTTTACATTCTTTAAGTTGATTTAATAAATGTATCAGCATATAAGTAGTAAATTCTTCCTTTTTAAATGCATTAATATGCATATGATTAATCTAAAAATAAAGTAAATATGAAGTTATTAAAATAATTTAATAATAGGATTTACTCATAAATATTTCTTGGGTAAATATCATAGTAAAATAAATAAGAAGTATGCTCGAGTGATAATAGTGTGCAACGCCACACGTTAATCTGGGATAGGCAACAAATAAAAAGTCAAGTGACGTCACGAGTATTTCGTTTATCGTAGAATACCATAGGGCGTAAATAAATTGAAATGCACACATCTTGATTACCCATAGTAAAATAATTGAATTATTTTCAACTTCGGTTATCATCGGGAAATCGATGTGAATCGAATGCACAAAAAGTCAAGACGCTGCACATGCGCAGACTATGGCGAAAACACGGTTTTCGAGTCGAGCATACTTTTTATTTATTTTACTATGGTAAGTATTAGATTATACCATGAATAATAAGCATTTAGATACCATCTTGAATGCTTTTTTAAGAATTACTTTGGAAATATTAAAAGTTAATAAATAATTCAATTATTTAATTTAACTAAATAAATAAAAAAATATGAGTTCCATAATAATTACTAATATTGAAATTAATCAAACAATAAGTAATGTATATTATATTGAATTGTAATGTTAAAATAAAATTATTTTAATTTAAATTTAAAATTGATTTTATATCACTTTACGAGTATATTAATATTCAAAATAATAATTTGATTGTTATTTAATATTTATTATTTATAATTAATATAAAATTACATTGTTTCGCTCTTCAATATCTGTAATTGTTTGATCTGGTTTAATTCCAGTAATTAACCATTGAACTACATACATCAACAAAATCATTAAATTGAATTTATCTCTTTCATCAATAAAATTATCTGAAGTTAATACTAAAGATATTAATTGAAAATCAGTCAATACAGGGCATAAATCATAAATAGCATTAACATAAAAAGAAGTGGCAATTGTAATCATATGCTGTGGAATACCACGTAAAATGATTAAAATCACTTTCAATTGTTCAGATGCATTTTGTTGTGAATTCACCATTTGATTTACAAAATTGGTTGCTGCATACTTTGCAATATTAGATTTTTCAGAAAAAATTAATTCTAATGATATTGATTCTATATCTGACATGTACTTATTGTTATCTTCTTCTTGTATGCTTAAAAAGTTCAATAAAGAACAGTTAATAGTGTTTTTTTTTTTAAAAATATTATTTTTAAATATAGAACCTTGGTAATGCAGAATATAAATTGAATGCTGAAATTGCCAATTCTTCATTTATTGATAATAGAAAGTTACTTAGAACAGCCATTATTTTTTTAATTAAATTTAATACATTAGGATTATCACAGTGTATATTTAATATATTTTTCATCATCTAAAAGTAAATTATAACAATATAACTATGATTTATTTATAAATACATTTAAATAATGTTCAGTTTTAATATTTATTCATATTAATTAATATTATAAAATATTTATATACCTTAAGTGCAATAATTTGTATACTTGTACTATGATCTCCTAATGCCCTATAAATATATATCCAATAATTATCAAGAAAAATAGCAGCATCTATTTGTATCCAAATTTCAAGTTCTAATAATATAATTTCTCTAATTGTACAAGTAGTATCTCTGAAATTAAAAATAATTAATAATTACTCTATTCATAAATATTACGTAATCAAATTTTAAGTATATGATATAAATTACTTCCAACGTTTAACTAAAATTTGTTTTAACAATTTGTTTATATCATTACGCACGAGTTCTAGATCATTTGATTGTAACAAACCAGTAATTATTTTTAAACCTAATATTAATAAATTTAATTGTAATTTAAAAATAATTAGATAATGCATATTAATTTTGTTTTACCAAAACAAGTAGCTAGAAATCTTGGTCCATTGAATTCAGATCGTGATATTTTAATAATAATATCTCTTAGGAATATGAAATACTCTTTACATTTATCATCAGAGAAAAATAAGTAACTGTGACAATGAAATATTAATGTAATAAATTTTAAAGTTTTTTGCACATCAGGTAATTTTTTTATTGCCTCCGGAGAAAGTAATGAATTAGTATTTGCCTAAAAAATAGAGTTCAATCAGTTAAGCATAATATACAATTGTGTTTATTATCAGTTATTACTACCAGTGTTTTGAAACATTGAACAATTTTTGTATACATTAAAACAGAATTAAAATTGGTAAATGCACTATCGCAAACATCAACATCAAAACAATTAAGTACAACAGTGAATAACTTGATTGTACCGTCTCTTGGATTTCTTTTAAATATATTCACCCACATATTCAATATAACCTTTAAAATAAAACAATATTTATTTTATTGAATTTTGGGTATAATTAAATATTATACATAGTAAATATAATATTAATAAATCTTACTTCTATTTCTGTATCATTAGAAATGTTAGTATCTATTACAGTAAAAAAACTTGGATGACTTCTACCCGATGATGCTGGAAATTATGAATTCAAATAACAAGTTAAAAACGGAATTAAATTTACTTATAAGCTTTTTTTACTTTCTAAGCATAAAAATAAAATAAAATTAAAAATAATTTATAGGTACTTACAAATATTAACTGATGATGGCGAGGCATCATCATAGCTAGACTCATCCAGATCACATTCCATTTTATTATTGTATTTTTTGTTGCATTACTTATTACACTCAAAAACTCGTAGGTATAAAAATCAAATATTGTTTAAAATTTTAAAAAATGAAAATAAAAGTTGTAAAAATATTTTAAAAGAAGTATATTATGATTCACAAGTGGGTAATTCAATATCTATTCAAAACTCAATAATGAATAGGTAATTCAATAGATTACACTTATAATAGATTAAGTTGTAAGTATTATAGCTTATAGTTTATAGACTTCTAACTTAATATAGTGTATAGTAAATTACACATTATAAAACCACACTAAGACATTATAAAATTAAATTATAAAACTACACAAGTTGAAATAAACTATACGACCCAACGAATGCGTAAAAAACTTAGAACTAAGAAATAAAAACGAACCTACACTATTCACTAAGGCCTAACTACAACTGAGTAACTGACGACGCATCGGCCATCAAAAGCAAGACGTGCATATTTTGTTTATGTTATATTCAAGATTTCATTATGTTTTATTTATAAACATGATAATGGGTATCTATTCCAGGATCGTAGAAATCATGGCAAAAACAATATTTATGCCGCGAAAATTTAATAAAATCACGAACAAAAAAAATAATGTAATTTACCTTTAATATCACCAATAGTCCAGGAGGGACCCATAGGCACAATTATTTAAGTTTTATATTTGGATGGCGGACAAATGAATGGTGGGTTTTTTGGGGACAGGGATAAGCCCCATTATTTGCGCCTATGGGCTATGAGGAGGGCTAATGAGTAATGGGCTAATTTTATTGTTAATACCTATAAGTAGGTAATAAGTATTATTATTATGTTAAACTTAAAATTTTATTATAAATAAATTTGTTATAAATAAATCGCTTGATTTCCATGTACAAATTTATAAAATTTAAGTGCATTTAACCTAGATAAATAGATATTATCATTATGTTATATGTAGGTACTAGAACTAGGTGGGTTGTTTACAATGCGTTAATTGTAAATTTGTTATAAACTAAAAAGTAAACTGTAAAAGTAAAAATATATACCATCATATTTTATATATTATTATGATGTTTCACTTTTTAGTTTTTACTGTGATAGTGTTAAAGGGATAACTGATAATAGTGTTAATTAATTATACTTTAATATTTAACATATCAATATATTATTAATAATTATAAGTAAAATATGGGTAAAAATATATTTTACATCTCGTTAGAACTTATAAAATTATGAGATATAAATATGTAATATACATATTTTATAATAGTTTATAATTATAATTTATAATACAATTGTAATAGCATCGATTACATAATAAAAATAAAAGTTAATGGTAAAATTGATAATAGTCAATGTCGCGTGAATATTAAATAATATATACTTATACAGTTATACCTATTAATTAAAAATTTAAAAAAATACGAGCTGAGTTTGCTATAATTGGTATATATACGAGTGTAAGGTGAATAATGTAGTATTTGATTGAAATTTGAATGCAATGATTTATCATTCCAAAAATAAGACTCTAGCGAAGTTCAGTCAGATTTATTATGTCATTCAAATTTAAATATCGAAGTAAGAGTTCCAAAATTTTATGACGTATATAAAGTATATGACGAATACATATATAAACACTCAGTAAAATTTTCAAGTCAATAAAATATTATAAAAACAAAAGTGTTACATTGATTTACCTATTAACATTTTTATTTTCGTTCGTTAAATACAAATATTTATAAACCGACGTTCGATAACACTTATATAGTTATATGTAATATTAATAATTATTAGCTTTGGAGCTGATTGAGGGGTGAGCCTGTCATTTCGTTGTTTTGACTTAGCTCGATTATATATAAGTATAATAATGAAATATTATAAAACTGTTTTTCACGATATATAAAAAAAAGATCTCTACAATTAAAATAAATTAAAAAAATTACTATTTTGACCTAGGTACATATAAATGTATATTATATGTTAATGTAGTTATTAAAATTTGAAATTAATTAAAAATATAATATCATTAAGATTAAGGTATTGTAATATTATTTAGGAACTAACGTGTGATACGATAAAAATGTGAAAGTGTTTGGGAATATTATAATAATAATAATAATTTAATTTAATTGTTGATACAGTGCCACAATGGTAACATTGAGGTTTATAAATTAACAAGTTCACGTATATCGTATATTATATGTTATTTTTTTGCAGGTTTCTAAATTCAAATTCAAATTTCGACTAGAAACAAGTTAGTATACAGAATAAAATCTTTGAATATACTATATAAGTATAATACACCTATATACGATACACTGACTTGGCTACTAGGTCTTCAAATTGTGAGAAAAAGTAACATTAACGGAATATTAAACATCGTGTTTGCGGTGTACTTTTTCTATTATTTCCGCATGTACCTCCTACATTGTGGTGTCTATAATAATATAATATAGTTTGTTTTGTTGTATATCGAATATATGTATGCTTAGAACGTATTCATAAAATTTTAGGCTAATGAACTAATGTAGATAGTTAATAATATTAAAATATAGGTATAAGTGTATAACGGATTTACTATATATGAGTAATTTTTAATTATTATAATTTTTTTAAAGAATATAATCAATGATTCAAATAAATTTTAATGTAGGCATATGATCAGAATGACATTTGTCTATAGGTACATTATTTTAATTTGTAATTAAATTATTTTTTCTATTCAATTATAGGTACCTACTACCTACATTATTATTTAAACAATTAATTTATTATTATAATTTATATTATTATTTACGTGGTTAAGTGGTTTAAGTATCCAGGAATTGTTATAAGTATTGGATATATAAATAAATGATGAATAATAATATAAATAATGTATACCTATAATGCCTACTATACATATTTATTTATTATAATTTTTATAAGTTTTGGAAATATTGTAGTGCGTATAATATGCCATATAGAGTATTTGACACTGTTTTTAAGCAGAATTTTGTGTAGCATTATGTAGTAAATTCGTATCAAAATTTAGATACCACGTTGGAGTGAATCGGATCAAGTGCCGGTGCCAGTGCTAACTTGACGACCACGCATTTAAGTCTTTATTATACATATACTAATATATATTATATTATATTAGAGACTTATATGTTGAAGAATAAGACATTTTTTCAACATATTGTTTATAAATCATAAGATTGTAAATTTATATTATGTTTTAGCATGCATTATGTTAATATTTTTATGTCAATAAAAAATAATTGTACCTATACATTTTAAAATAATATATAGTATTTAGAAATTATATTACTCAAAACTCAAACATTGCATTGATTTATTTATTTATTATTTATTTTAACCACATGTTTGGATTTCGGAAAAATTTATGTTTCACATATTTTATTTTTCAATTATATTAAAATTATTAAACTATATTTTTAGAGTATAAACATTTTTATTATAATAAATAATTTCGGTACTTTTTAATATTACAAATTATTCTTTATAATTTGGAGCCGCGAAAGACCGATACGTCTTATAACACTAGCTGACAAATCGCGACTGACTTATAATTCTAACCGAGCAACGGGCATTTCCCATCACATTATCAAATATACAATGTTATAATAATCTCATATCAACCAATATCACTTATGAGATCGAACAATAGCTTTAATTTATAAGTTATAGATATAAGATATATTATCTGTTAATTTATTAATGTTAAATAAGGTAAAATTCCTATCTATTTCAAAATTATCAAAAAAAAAAAAAAAATAAAAAATTATTGTTATTTAACTATGTAGGTACACAATATCGAAATTAATGTTTTCTAAATAAATAAATAAAATATTTAAATAACGAATCTAATTTTTTACTTAAAATATTGAGAATGAAGATTCGTTTTATTTCTTAATAACTCGTGCAGTCGTGCTTACAATAAAATATAATAAAATATTAATAATTATTATTATTTGATCAAAGTATGTACATACCTATGTATTAAGTAAATACAATTACATTTTTTATTATTTTCTATATTATTATTTTGCAGACCTCTAACAAAACCTGTAAACTAAAATTGATTTTTGATTTGTATGATTCTATTTTGAATTTGATCAAAATAAATTAATTAAAAATCAAAAAAATTGTTATACAAATTATCAGATACTGTCAGGGATGGACTGGGCCGGCGGGATACCGGGAATTTTCCCGGTGGGTCGCTGTTCGTATTATTATTATATTGAAAAATATCAATTTTAAATTATGGAATTACAATATTTTGTTTTATACTTTTGAAATATTATATTACATAATATACCTATATAGTGTACGTTACGTAAAACAAATATCCAAAAAACCAGAATTGTAAATACTTATATTAATGTTTATTGTTTATTATTATATTAATATTTTTGTGTGCTATATGATTATAATTTAATATAGATAATTGACAATAAAATAGAATATATACTATAAATTATAATATATAATGCAGGTTTTTAGATGTGGACAAGTAATCATTGTCTATTATATTGAGCATTTCTAGTTTAAAAATATATAATGAATAATTTGTTTTTGTTATATTAGTTATCATTATTCATTAATAAGCATGTTAATTGGGTTGTGACTTGTGAATACATTGTCATAAATTCATAATAATAGTACCTACTCACTAATCGTATTAAAATAAAGATTAAAAGCGCACTGTATTGTACGAATTTATTATTATTTAATATTTACAACGTATTATTACAATTAATAATTACTCCAATTTGTATTACATTTTTTCTGAAAATGACTGAAAAAAAGGCGGTACAGAAAAAACTAGGTATAAAAACAAAAAACTACTGATAGCTTTGGCCCAGAAATGTATAACGTTAAACGAATTATTTGCCAAGTCTTAAATGTCAAATAAACAGGTAAAAATTGTTTATATTAATAATACATCTATTATATTGATACTTATTTTTTCTAATTTATATTTAATATTTATAAGCACTCAATTTTAATATACAATATTATTTTTAAATTTTATTTAAATAAAGTTTTACTACCATATATCAATTAGTCCTAACGGTAATATACATTTATACAACATAACACTAATATGGTTATATATTTTTTTACATAAAAATTATTATAATATATAAATTATATATATAGTCATAATAACAGAACTTTTAAAACACAAATACCTATATTATGTTATTTTGTCTAAAACAAAATATTCTAAGAGCTTATTTTTTAAAAATACCAAATAGGTAGGTACCTGTTGTTTTATAATGAATTTAAATATAGTTCACCTTTTTTTCTCAAATTTAGAATATATAAATTCATTTTGATTATACCTATAATAATCCATTTAAAAAATAATACTTGTTTTTTAAAATACAATAAAGTTTTATTTTTAGATGAAAGAATAATAATTTAAATATTTATTAAGTAGGCACCTAATATAGTATATATTATTTATTATTATTTGTAAAACATTAATAAATCTAGAGAATGTTATACAAATGGTAATGTTTCTAATAGCATTGATGAAATTACATATACCTATATATTATATATAGGTATATATTATTTATTTTATTATATATAAACTAGGTATTATATAATGTTGATTTACTATCTTTTTAAGTTATTAATCATGTGAAATTTTAATATTCCTATATAATTTGGTTATTAACATATTTGGGCTGGAAAATTATGAAGGGCTGTTAAATAAAGATTTCCCGGGCTGAAATTTAGTCCCAGTCAGCCCCTGGATACTGTCAACAATTAATAGCTTTTGATATGATTATTTTTTCACTATTACTGAGTAGTAATTAATATTCATTAAATTTAAAAATAACTGCCGAACACATTATTGTGAAATTTAAATTCTATCAAGTTTAATTGATGTCTAATCCAATATTATGTATTTCTAAATTATATTCGGTCATTTATTATTTATTTATTAACTAACAATATTATGAATTTTTTTAAATTATTATATTTTTATAATTTATATAATATATATATACCTATATGTAATTGGTAACTCAATGCACAATACATTAAGTTATAAAATATTGTATTAGTTAATGAAATAAATTAAATAATATTTATACACGTATCACGTAACACACGTCGATGTGTCGTACATATAGAATATATATAAATTAAATCATTAGAGACAATACAAAATTTAACCTATATATTATATACATACAAATGCGTAATATATAAGAAAACAGTAGTCTGTTATAGAGCAGTTAGATAGTAGTGTGGCTAATAAATTTAACAAGTATCACACTATGATGATAGTCATACAAACAGTCGCATTGTAGACGCCTTCACTAGTGGTGTAGCGTTCACGTTTCGTATATTAATTTCGTTTATAAATCTGCTCACGAGAGTATTTTTATAATTTTTCAATTATTTTAATAATATCATAATATTATGTTTCTTATTATTTATTGAGTTTTAGTGATCAATTATATTTCTATCATATATATATATTAATTAATTTTAAATGTGATTTTTGTTAATAAATTATCATGACTTGTTCGGACAAGGGATACACTAGGATCAATATATTTTCCACGTGTAGTAGATCAGTGGAAACTGCGAAACACAAACGAATTTTTATTTCAAAGAGGTAATAATAATAATAATCGTACATTAATGTGAATCATTAAATATAAACTGTAAATTAGTAAGTATTTAATAATAAACGTTTATTAAATATTTTTCATCTTATTTTATTATTAAAATTTTTTAAATTAAAACTAGAAATTATTAACAAAATTTTAATTAGACGTTTTTATTAACGTCTAAGGAAATTTACAACTACCGTATTTTATAATTATTTAATTTTAGTTTTAAAAGTATTTATAACTTGTATTTATTATCTGCATATTATATATATTTACTATAATA
Source organism: Tetraneura akinire (assembly GCA_021307375.1). Taxonomy (NCBI): domain Eukaryota; kingdom Metazoa; phylum Arthropoda; class Insecta; order Hemiptera; family Aphididae; genus Tetraneura; species Tetraneura akinire. Next base: position 20,083,137 of record JAIUCT010000007.1, on the reverse strand, counting down.
ATATATTTTTGTTTTGTTTAATACTCAAATTTAGAAATACTAATTTAATTAACTAATCATATAATCAAGATCAACTATTTTTATTGGATTAAAATCACGCAATTGAGAGAATAATATTAATATCAATATCGTTATTGAAATGTATTATTAAATAATAAATAGGTATTATTTTAATAATGTATTTTTAATGAAGATTGATACCACACTACATATTTTATTATTATATAGGTAATAGAAATAGCAAATAGACTTTAAGAGATGATAAATATTATTTTTGTTTTATATAAAAATAATTAATTACCATTTTACTCGAGACAATTTTATTATTTAACATAAAATGTAATTCATGGATTTTATTCGTAATATTTTAATTATATCATAATATACTCGTATTATATGTCTATATAAACATTTTTTTTTTTTACTTTTATTGAATTTATAATATTAAATATTAATAAATAGATATTTATTATTCGATGATTTTTTTAAAAATTATTTTAAGATTGTTTCCTTTTTAATTATATATGTAGGTATTACATTTTATAAAGGAAGATTTTTCATTATAAGAATCGAATTATTTTTAATTAATTAGTAGTCTTGGCCATCAAACTCAGTTGTAATTTTATTAAATATAATATTCACGATGAATTACGTTTTATTAAGCCTATACAAGTGATTTAGATTTTACCAAATATTATAAATATAATTGTTATGCATTTATTGTAGAATACTAACAGATTTCATTAATTTATTTATATAAGCACTTTTTATAATGATATCCTATCGAGAATATAATATCTATTAGGTATGATAGAAATGAATAAATGATTTAAATATTTTTAAGTTTTAATACGAGTACTTAGGCACCTACCTACGTTTTAATATTAAGCTTTATCATGTACCTGTCTGTACATGCAAGCAAAAATTTTTTTTGGTTTTTATTTCACTGAATCATGAGTTTCAAGTTGATATAAATTAAAATTTTTAAATCTTGTTTTTTCAGAACTAGTGAACTTATTGCACTTATGGCAATATCATCAACTTTATTTTTATTCTTACACACTAGAGACTTGAATACTAGGCTCAAGTCATTACAATCAATCACAAATTCTGCATCAACTTCAGGTAAATATACTAAATTGTAAATAATTATGTAAAATATAAATTTAATCAATTAATTAATAACTATAATATAATATAACAATTAACAAATATTACTTATTAGTTTTAAGTGGTTTTGTATTCTACACACAATGTGATATACTCGTACAATTATTATTATTTATATAGGTAGGTATAATATTACCAGATAATATATAATATATAAACCTTATTTTTTTTGTACCTGACCACATTTTTAATTTGATGGATGCGCAAAATAAAAACAGTTTTTGTTTATTTGTATATTTAATAGTATGTGTATGATATTACAATGAGTAACTATCTAACTATTTGTTGTATAGGTAAATGTAAATTGGAAAACAATGAAAAATTCAGAAATATTCTGATCTAGTGAATTAAATTAGTCGTTCATTATTTTGATGACCGTTATGGGTTATAATGAAATGAGAATGACTAAGCTTAATTTTCAATAATGTAATAGTTAATAATAACGGATTTTTTCTATTTTTTTTTTTTTTTTTTTATTATTATTTATATATTATATAAATAAAAAAAATTACAATATCCAATACGAAGTTACTAGAACATAGGATTTATTACTAAATATAAATAAAATATCATTAATTTAATAATTTCCAAAGAAGATATTAATATAACCAGGGTCAGGGACATATTCAAAAATATTTTATAATAATAAAAAGTATCTTTCTGTAGTTTTTTCAATTATTTAATCTTCAATTGTGTAATTTGTGTTAGAAATGATAATATACTTGTACACACAATAATTTAGTCATTTAGTGTGGTAAATAAATTATATATAATTTACATTATATTTATAATCTACAGCAGAGTCTTACAGAGTAATCTGACGTTTGTGTTACATGGGTGGTGGAGTATATGACATATGATTATATTGAAATTCTTACTATTTAACTTACAAATTTGTTGATCTGATCAGCCATCAGTGGCGTAATTTGGGGGTAGCAAGGGGTTGCACTTGCGACCCCTAATTATATGTCAGGGTCGCAAAGGTATAGTTTTGCGACTCCTATATAATATATCATCAAAATTTTCAAATAATTTAAATATTTAATTTAATATTTAAAAATAATTGTTTTATGTTAAAATAAAAAATAAACTAGACATTTTTATCAAAATTTAGTAAAAATATTATGTAGAAGTATAAGATGTCTTATTTATATAATAATTAATAATATAAAATTTATATAACGTTATATATTCGTATATTATTTTTGTACTATAATGTACAAGTAGGTATATTATTATGTGGCAGTGACACGTGTATTGTAATTTTATTATTATGTACATATTATGTAATACAAAATAGTAAATGATTAAGAGTTCAAGAATAATAAAAACACATTTATGCGGATAATATTATATTATGGTTATATTAATATGTTCGATACGAGTTGTGTATATTTTAATATAGTATCCACTTAATTTTCGATAGAGAAAGACTGGACTGATATTCAATGGGACGGTGGTTTATTTTTAAACTTGACTTCAATATTATGTTTAATTTAAGAACTCATTAATATGCGATGTGAAGTTAAATTTGAAATAATTTGGATGAAAGCTGACGCTATCAAAAATCAAACTGAAATAAATTCTCCAAAACTTCCTAGAAAAAAAGTAGTACCTGTAAAACTAGGTGGTGGGTTAAAAGTTAAAACAACCAGATAATTTAAATATAAAAGATCATTATAAAATAAATATATATTTCAAAGTTTTAGACATGATTATTAATGATATGAATGCTAGATTTAAAGAAAATGATATTAACATTTTAAACAGTATGCAAGATATAATACTTAATGACTCAATAAAAGATACTTCGTTTCAAGATATAAGTAATATGTATGGTTTCAATGAAGATGATCTTAAATCTGAGACAATGATATTTAATAGGATGTACAAAAATTTAAATATTGAAAATAATATTAAATCTAAAATTAATTTTATAAAATCAGGTGATCACATGATTGGATTTTCAACGTTGACAAAATTATATAAACTATTTTTAACAATACCAACAAATTCAGCATCTTGTGAAGGAAGTTTTTCTTGTCTCCGACGTTTAAAAAATTATTTGAGAACAACTATGGGACAATTTAGGTTATATAATTTAGGTATACTTCAAATAGAACATGAAAGATCATTAAATATTAATTTGGATGAAGTAATAAATAATTTCAATGCATCTGCACAATTACGAGGACGTCGTTTGCAGTTAACAAATTAAAATAATATAATTGTCTTCGTGTATATGTTCATAGCTATATAACTATTTTTTATTGTGTTTATTATTATATGCATATGTATACCTATGGTTTATATTTACTTTTACATTTTTTTTTTATATTTACTTTTTCATTTTTTTTTTTTTTTTTTTTTTATATTATACTTATCATAGTTGTTTATGTTATGTCGAGGAGATAAGTAGGTATGGAAAATATAATTGAGACTAAAATTTAATATGATCATTTACAATTTGCAACCCCAGAAATTTTGCCCAAATTACGCCACTGGTTGATCATCATATATATTCGTATTATTATGTAATTTATATGACATTGTATTGACATATAATATTTAATGATGAGTTAGTGAAATTTAAAATTGTATATAAGCTTAAGGCTAAAATTCTCTTCCGTTTCTATATAAAATGATTGTTCAAGTGTAGTATTAGGTATTGTTGAAAAAAAAAATTTCATCAAATTACACTATAATTATAATTCTATACATAACATGTTATATTGTATGAGTATTATTATTATTATTATTATTTTTTTTTTTTGAATTTAAATAAATATGAAATAAAAAATATTATATTACGAGAAAAATGAATTAGACCGATCGAGGATTTAAAAAACAAATGAAAATATTAAAATGCAATGAGTACAGAATAATATTGTATAAACTATTACAAAATTATTTCTTTCGTTAAATTATTGTAATAACTATAATAAATCGAAAAATACAGCAGTTGTAAATATGTTTTTGTCTGAACAGTTGAGAACTGTCACTCGAGACTCGATCACTATTTGGTCAACCGATCGAATTCTGTATAGAGAAAAAAGTGTGACGTGTCAAAGATGTGTCGATTCGAATATTATAATGTTTATTTCGTTAACGAACAATATAATATATTATACGACTGCGTATAATATAATAGACATTTAAAATCTAACCTAAAAAAAAAAAAAAATTAGCAGAAGAAAAAAGAAACGTTTGAATTCTTCGCCGATGTTCTACGCTGTACATACGTAAACATGATATGCATATAATATATAAAATTGAAATATTTATTTGAATTTTTTTTAGATTTAAAAATATATTACAAATGTACCGCGCGAGCTTTTGTTAACGTCGTTTTTTTTTTTTTTTAAATACAATATATTTTAAATTTTTACCTACTTCTGAAACGTGTGATAACGGCGTCTCACGATTTTGTGCATATATACAAATAGTAAAATAATATAATTTTAGTAATGCGATCACGTTCATATAATAATACCTATACCTACTTATAACTGTGATGGTGGACCGGCCTGACAAAAGATGTGACTGTTTCTGCAGAACGACTGACCATCATTAGTCGAGCGCGAGCGGCGTTGTTGCGATAGTAAATCTTATATACAAAATACGTGCGGAATACACACACACACACACAAAATATATATATATATAATATTTTTACGGAACGAGAATTGTACCTATATGGCTATATGTCCTAAACTGAAGTTTACCAAGTTATACAAGGTGATAAAAACGTCGAGAGTATTATAATTAATATTTATATATATTTTCAACGTCGTCTCCATCGTTTTTGTAACTCAACGTTTCGTTCATCCTGTATACATATACGCGTAGTATCCCTTGCTCTACATTAAAACGACACGACATTATCGTCATTTAAACAAAATATAATATATTACATATAATATTTGCTCTCGCCGCCTATTCAAAAATAAAATTTAAAAATCCAACAATTACTTCTAGGTATACTTTCTCTTTTGTCATCTCTTATTTTTACCCGTCGTACATTATTCCAGCTCTGTATATACTCGTATTATATATACATATTATAATATATGAACAATAATTTAATAAAACTATATATGAAATTAATAATTGTGAGTTTATGTGTTGACAACAATAATTAAAAATATCGATAAGCTATATATTGGACAATTAATATCTGGATAAAAATGATTAATTATTTTTACTCTAGGCTTACGCACACGAATTTACACCTTATATAATATATTATACGCGTGTATAAATTGTGATGATTTACGCACGTAATAAATTACTTTGTATGTTACTTTGTATGTGATGTACTTTTAATGTATATTATATTTTCTATGTCTGAGTTGTTATGACTTATGACAATTAATTAGCGTACAGATGGCAAGAGTAGTGAAAGACTAAAAAAGAGGTGGATAAATGGAATAGAGTGTGATAATAATATGTAAATTACCGGTGTGAATATTAGAAATGTTGATGATAAAAATCTATGGAGATGAGGTGCAGGATTTGAGTGACCGACTTGGCGACTTCATAATATATACCTAGTTGTGACAAGTAACTGTCAAGTAAGACGTATATCAGTAAAAGAAGAAATTATGTTATTGCAATAATTATTAAATGTTTTATCGTAGGTACGATTTACGATTAAGATCACGTTGAACACGATCTCGCTGTATTCTGTATAATATTAATGTACCTATGTTATATTATGTGCAATGTGCTCAAGTTTTAAAGTGTAATACAAACATCCTTCGCTTATTCATTCATTATTTTGTCACGTATAAATCACAAATTGCAAGTTATTTATCAAATTGTTTAAATACAATTAATAAAATTATATACGTATATACGTATACATAAGACATAACTATCTATTATACAATTTTTCGTCAACTGTATTTTTTTATGTCGTTGTTTATTTGGCAATAATTATTATTATTCACATATAAATTGCAAAAGTTTTATTATTTTATAGTTTTTTTAATATTTGGTCGTTTAGAAAGACGTTATTGGTGATTTTCAGAGATTTATAAAAAAAAAAACAAAACTAGTTTTTAATGTAATATAACGTATTCATAACTCTAAAATGTTATTATTAAATCTGTGAAAGGCACTTTATTAGTTTTCAAACATTTATTTCGTTTAAATAAATTATATAATTTCATAAATAAATAACAAATGGCCATCGTTTATGAGATGTTATATTTTATGGGATATATGTAATCTACGATCCATATTAAAAATGGCACATCATGTGTAATATTTTCAAAAATCGACTAGAGAAAGTGAACGGACGTATTAATATTATTTTATTATTGACCTTTACCTTTGACACGATTATTATTCCTTCGGGTAAAATACAAAATAATGCATATTATTATTTTACATATTATATCTATATAACTATATATGTATTCGCTATTGGCAGGAAATAATTTTCTACTAAACTTGATTGATATGTAGCGTGCTGTTGCTGTATAATATTTATTCCGTTCTGTAACACGGATCTTCACTATAGAAAATATACGAATCAACCAAATAACCCTGTAGGTACGAGTGTAATACAATTTTTTTTTTTTTTTTTTTTTTATCATATTTGATTACACGTTCAAAATTTCATTTCCACTCACGAAATTACGAGTATTAATAATTATTATATACGTGGGTTAATATTTTAAAATTTAAAAGTACATCGTACTTACATTTACTCGTATATATATATAATATAAATATGTATGTAATAATATGTACCTTTCTATACATTTAAAATTTAGACAGGTATATGTCTTTGTTTAATTTTATAAGCCAATGGCATATTATACAGGTATTACACGCGGTTTATATTACATATTATGAATTATTATACTCATTACTCGTATATGATATAAATAATAAAATTGCAATATCTATATGATATTTAATAATTTTTACCAAATACCAATAATTCGTACTATACAGAAATAATAAATCACACGTAGTACATTATTGTATAATATTATATAAATTATATGATAAATTTAAAATTTAATTATTGTGTATATTATCGATCGAAATTCAAATATTCGCATTATTTACAAGATGAAAATATCTAACGAAAGCGCATATTGTATAGGTATACACGTAAATATACCTAGGTATATAAATTAGGTATATTTTAATTTATTTATATAGCGATTTACATTCACTTTTCTAATCTCGCGATGTAGGTATAATGACCGTTTCGAAATAGTAGTCTGAATTATAATTTTATGTATATATTATTATTATATTGTAAACATAATATATATATATATATATATATATATATATATATAAATATATTTTGTGTGTGTGTGTGTACTGTGTGTACATCTTTCTACATACCATCCGTCTGAACTGAACCATTGAGTTGCTTACGTATAGCCGAGTGGTCTATACTCGAATTTGACGTTAAGATTATACCTACAGCCTATTATGCTGTCGACTGTCGTAGTCATACCGTCACGTTTGAACAATACACCAATACACATTAGGTATAATATATTATTATAATATTAAATTATCCGTAAGAAATATATTTGTATATATTAATTTGTATTTCATTATACAGAGAGAAAGATGAGATTATCGTATATTATAGTGTGCGAATTGCAATTGCTTATATAATATTATAATTATATCTGAATATTCCAAACCATTGTTTTAATAAATACTCATATTAATACATATGTTTTTTTTATTAAACGTATTTACGTATTACAATAAAAATAATATATATTATTATTATTACGTTACAATTATATATAGTCGTTATACCTTTTACTACACTTTATTATATACTCTTATATCGTTCCAAATGTATAATTTGCAAAATTTTGGTTCTTAATTATTGTTATTATTATTATTATTAACTCCTATAGACGTATAGTATTTAACATACGTTATCTACATGCAAACTATTACAATAATAAAACAATATTATCCGATAATATTATTATACATTATTATATTATTATTCATTATTATACAAATCTGAAAAATATATTTATAGATATAATACATTATAAATTACAATCCGATAATTTAGCGTACTTAGAACAAAAAAATGGTAAAAGTATGAAGTGCCCATATTAATTTTGATTATTGATCTACTAATTTTAGTATTATAGCCAATAAATGTACATATATTTTTTATTGAATCATATTATATTCTAAAGTGTACTTTCGTATATTGCACATTTTTATTATTTTTACTTAGTATCATTTTGACATACCTGATACATGTGACCTGTCTTTCTTCTTTCATGATGTAGAATAAAACAGTTGAATATAATAAATGATACCTGTTTTTTCAAAGGCCTATTATTAGGTATATGTACCTTGTGTAATTTTACGATTTCACTTAGCTACATATGTACATTGTACATATATACTTTCCAAAGGAAGTTTAAATTATAACACTGGTCTGACAAAGATGATGCAGTAGTGCAAAAAATTAACAATTTAAACTAGTTTCTATAAATAGTATATAAGACAATATTATATACGTATATTATATTGTTCAGTATAAACATAAAACATGTTTAATGTATTTTACGCTGTTCGATATTTCAATAAAATTATCCAGTGATCGATATGCGCATGACTACCTATATAATATTAAATATTAGATTCGTATAATTTTCTATTTTTTCTAATCTACATGATATAAAGTAATTGTTATATTTTTATGATTATTATAATATATAGTATAATAATTTATATAAATTGTATTATTGCTATATATTTGAAACAAATTGTAAAAATGAAAGAGCCACTTGAAATGCTAAACACTGAATCATCTATCTATCATTTTCATGTTTTTTTATTTTTATATAGCACCGTGAAATCACAATTCTAGACCTATCTCATTCTATTGTGTTTTATATAAAATTGATAGGCTTTCTTTCATGTTAGTCTATTAGATATGTATATAATAATATGTCATATATTATATAATTATTATAAATTATATATGCATATATTGCATAATTATGTAATAATATAAAATATTTTACATAGCCAAAGAAATTTAAATTTTTACTTTCATGTTAATAAATAAATATTTAATCTATAAAAATTGTTTTCATTTAAACCATTATGTTATTAATAAAAAATACTTTTTATAAAAAATACGACTATAACTGAAATATAAAATATAGTATTAAAATTGAAATTAACCGTAATCTTCATTAAGGAAATTTGTAGGGAATTAAGAATTTTTTAATAAAATATGATCTATATTATAATAAGTATCGTAATCATTATCGATATTTGGCAATTATTAGCGATAGCGATTTTTTTAATTTTCTATAAATTCTAAATTATATTTCACATTCAAATTAACTTGTTAAATAAAATACCTACGGATGTAATGATATAATTGTTTCACAATATACAAAATTAAACATATATTTATTACAATTTGATAACAAAATTACCTAATAAAAAGTAAAATAAATAATTATATTTGCCATTTTTTTTTTCAGAAAATGATTTCAAAATTATATATGTGTATATTATCTATGTGTAGTGTATGACGTATTGTATGTATAATATTTTAAAATATTTTGTAAATAATTAATGTTATGATTTGATAATTATAATAATAAAATGTACATAAAAATAAAATTACTTCGAGTCATAATACAATTTACAAACATTTAATGATACCAAATTATAATACATAATAACATTTACTATATATAAAGATGAAAATTTTAATATTTTTAGTTAAAATTGAAATATGTACCTAGTACCTAAGTTTTAATTGAAATATAATAAAATTTTATTTTACTAATTATTATATTATACGTTGAAAATTTATTTAATTATATTTATATATCAAATAATTATTATAAACACTGTTTTCCTTTAATTAATTTTACTCAATTTAACTTAATTATTTTTTTTTAATTGTATAATATATACTTTTTTTTTTTTAATTGCATTATTCATATTTTTATAGTAAACAAAGTGCAAAACCATCTTTATTATTTTTATACTTAATACATTCAATTCGTTCAAATTTATTATTAAAATGTTAAAATGAAAGATTGTTTTTGAAATAATCTTAAAAATATATACCTATATATAATTGTCAAATTATATACGTCCTTGTCTCCTTGATGAACATTTGAAGTGCTTGTTACGTTAAAAAATATGTTTTCAATTATTATTCGCATGACAATCTAAATTAGACGTAGAAGATATATAATTTCTATAAATTAATAATATTTTAATAATAGAAAAGATGTTTGAATTGTCGGTCACATAATTTATGTCTGAAATTAGCTGGCCTTTAAATATTATGTATAAAACAATGAGTTTATTTAAAACTCTAAATTAATAATATATTATTTAAAACTTATATTATACTTCCGTCATATAATTGAAAGACAAAATATAACAATGGATAATTTTATAGAATTTCAAGTTTATTTTTAATATCAAATAAATCGTTATATTATTTACGAATATATTTTATGAGCATGAAAATAATTATAGTATTATAAATAAAAATCCATATAATATATTATATAATATAATAAGTATTAAATGATCAGATTTAATTATAGTACAATATTAACTATTATATTTTATATTTTATACAAAATTCACAATTTGAGAAAACTTGAATTTATGAAACTATCAAAATTGATACGTTCCATATAATTATAATGTTTAAAATATATTATAGTACGAGTATTATTATAGGAGTGTATTAAATACTATAGATTAGGAATTGTTAGCATAGAATTGACAATTTTTATTTAATTCAAAAATTTTTCATTGTATATAGATTCGTAATATATAATCTAAAACCGTTTAAATGTACGCCGAACATCGTTCAAACACCGACACTTGAAAACGTGTTATCATTGGTCATTTTTATTTATTTTTTAAATTAATTTCGGCGGACTATATAATACCTATATAGGTACGATATACCCGTATTATTCAAAATACGCTTTTCTCGTTAAGGGTGTCAAATATTATAATATTACTATAGGTCCTACATTATACTGTGTTCGGATCTGTCGACAATTTAATTACCGGTACTACGGTAAATGTCTGCAATTCGGCGGGACATTTAGGACATCGATTATTTTTTGTTATTCCTTTACATTATAATATTAGGTATAGTAACTGCCGCAGTAGTAAAATATTATATTTTTTTATCGACCTTACATTAATATTATAATGTTATATATGGTATGTATCACGGGAAATGATACTAGGTATTTATTATTATATCGTTATACATATACGAGTGTATTACGTATATTTATATATAAGTAGGTATATATGAAATGATAAAAATATAGTATAAAAAAAAATAATATGCAATTGTTGCGACGAAAAATGAATTATATTATTATAATAGTGTTAATAATATAACATTCGTATCTACATCAATTTTGATTGCTGTACGAATTTCACGGTTTCGTAAGAATTAAAATAGAATTCTTGTGAATGTAACGGGATGTTAAATATTCGAGTTTATTTTTTACTTATACCTATCTATAACATATTATATTATATTCACGTGGAAAACAGCGGAATAACACGTAGGTATAAGAACGAAGAATTAAAACGAATATTTATCAACAATGTCGTATACATAAATCTAATCGGTATACATATTATATATTATAATATTATGTTTATATACAACAACTATTCGTTTCTTTTTTCAGGCGATTCTTCTGCTTTGGAGAACGACATCGATGTTTTTTTACAACAAGATCAGGTGAGAAAAATCATCGCGTTTTAACATCATCATATACCTAATAAAAAATAGAGGTTACAATAAAATATGAATGTTAGATAATAGATACATATATACGATTAAACAGGCTGGAAATATAGTAATTAATTATATCTAATTAAAACATTTTGGTCCAGTAAAAATTGAATTTGACCAAAATTATAACGGTAAACTATTTTTACCTATGTTATATTACATCCTATAATATAATTATGGTCTACTTATACTATATTTTCATATTATACTTATTAGGTACCTACCTACCTACTATATATAATATGTAATCCGTAATAATGCACTCTATGTTGAAGTTAAATTTTTATGTTAATTATATAATTTTTGTTTGAATAACGAACGATTTAATTGAATCCGTGTTTTATTTTTATATTTAGTATAATGTTTATAAATTATTATGATAAATGACACCCAAAGTTTCTATAAATTTTATTGGATTTTATCTATTATTTATACATTATTACGTTTATTATGTTGTTTAAATTTAATACTATATTATATACAAATACTTGGCTTAATAATCTTTAGAATTGTAATTGAATATTTGAATTATCGTTTTATAAATTCTCTTAAATTAGAAAAAAATTCATCTGAAAATTAAACACGACAAATTCAATTTATTTAATAATTTTAAATTAAAAGTTCTTAAATTAATTTGACTATACTTTGGCATTCAAGGGAAATATTTTCGTCGAAACGTCATCATCCTTATAAATTCTGTTATGCTAGTTCACTAGGACAGTAGGACTCTATAGGAGGCATATATATTTTATAATATATTTAACTTGGATTGACATTGTGAGTTGCCATATTTAAAATTGATAAACAAGTATTCATATATTAGGAAATTGAAACGAGAAAGCATTATTACCTACTGGCTACTGCAGTGCTTTCTATAAGAAACCGTTTATAAATAGTTTAGATAGATACATATTATGGATGGACGATATTAAGAAATACATTAATATTTTTAACCCATGTAAATGTAATTATTTATAATACTGTCTAATCATGTAGAAAAAAAATTATACTTATTTGTACCGTGTAGGAGGTGAACAATCTAATTTACCTATAATAGTATTTGTAAAAATAAAAGTAAGTTAACATTATTACTTATTAGTTTTCATAACTTTCTAAACGTCGCTATAAATCAGCACTAATGTAAGAATTGATTAGATAGGTACTATTTTTGAAAAACATAAAATGGTTTTAGCACTATAAAAATGATTTGAACAAATTTTTTTAAGTATGCGAAGTCAAAGTCGATTTTATACCTACCTAGTTATTCGTCGCACACCTACTCATTGCATTCTATAATGCTCTTTAAATCGTAAATTTACATTATCTTGTACATAAGTATTAAGTATATATTATAATAATAACAATATAATGTAATAGGTACTATATAATCTCTGGTCTGTATATGTTCTAATTATCCAACTGGACAATATCATTAATTTTGTGATTCAAAAAGTTAAAACTGTTGCGTTTATCGACTAAATAACAAGTCTTATAATATAATAATAAATAATAATAGGTACATGGTAGGTACATCTCTATTATATCTACGAATTATGATATTATTGAAATTCGTTGTAGTTATTCTTTTCAAAAAGTTAAATATTAATAAATATATTTAAATTTAAATAATTTCAAATTATAAAAAATTAATAAGTATCCATAATATAATAGGTACCTATACTTATACCTAGGTATACTTATGCTACTTACTTGAACATTTCGAAATATTGAACTGAAATTTTGTCTGTTAATCAATCGTAATTTATATTTACGAATTTACGATTATTACTGAAATTGCATGCTAATTATATTAATAATTTGTATCTATATAAACAAACAAAATATTATTGCGAATTCCAAATTAATCAATATAATATACATTATACCTATACACTATACATATAGTTAAAATAAAGAGAAAATTGAAAGAAATCTTACTTTTTGCTTAAAAAAAAAAAAATAACACAATATTTTTACGGAAATAAAGAAGAATAATGAATATTGTTAATGAACCGCACCAGTTCCACCATCGAAGACACGTCTAATTATTGAGACTGTTGTACAAAAAATATACACCGTGAAAACTATACGAATTGATTTTAGTAAAATAACTATAAACATTACTTTCGTTAAATTATTTTTTTTCATTTTATTTTTATAAGGTACACCTACCTATTACTTTATCTATATATTATATTAGAAAATAATAATTTATTATTAACAAATAGAAATATAAAAAATATAATATAATTATCATATAGGAATATCAATTGGAAAACATAATATTATGTTAATCGATCGGTGTGGTATAACATATTTTTTTTTTTTTTTTTTTATAGAAACTGGAATCGTATTCGTTGAATAACACGGGCCGGGCGAAGAAAGAGTTGATATTTTTTAACCGAGTGCCCAAAGTAGGCAGTCAAACGTTTATGGAGATATTGAGATTGCTATCTCTAAGAAATCAGTTCGTATTTTACCAAGATCACGTGCAAAGGGTCGAGACCATTCGTCTAACTGAAACCGAACAGGTGAATATAATAATTGTAATTTATATACACAATAAACAATAAACTTATACAGGTAAACGTTACCTATATATTATTATGATGACGTTATTGTCGTGTGTATCACTCACGTATAATAATAATATAAAAACCGTACAACACGAAAACATTACGAAATCGTCTATTATACGCGCTATCTGAATTGGGACGCATCATTGGCGAAAAAAAAAAAAACGTGACTAATTTTGTTTTAATTACTAAGTCCGTCGAAAAAAATATGTATATCATATTAATATTATTTATTATAGTACACGACATATTATATTGTTTTGAGTTGGGCCTATATATTTTACAATCTATTCATTGTTTTACGTAGGTACCTTAAATATAATATAAAATATCATAAACAATAATACCTATATATTTTTTTATATTTTATTTCGATACGTACATGCGTAATAAAAACGATAAGTGGAGCATAGATATAAATACACACTGTTTTAGTACATATTTTTATTAAACGTAAAAATTAAGGTTATAATTTATTACTCTTTATATATTGTACATTTATACGGTATAATTTATCAATAAAAAAATATTTTTTATTTATATTTTCATGATATGATACTCTAAATAATTGCCGTTATTAACAGCTATAGGTACGTCGAAGATGAACATAATTTGACGAAAGAACCTTCAGGGCTTCAGAATTGGTCAAGTTATATCTTATAAGATAAAGCTATATACAACATAAAATAAATTTGAGCTCAACGAGTTGAGATAAATTAAAGTCTAGACTTTTAAAAATTATTAGGAAATCGCTATTTATAGGTACCTACTTGTTTAAAATGTTTTAATCGAAAGATGAAGGCGTTGACTTTAGTTTTCTCGTACCTACTAATCGAATCGTCATTAAAATACGAAAACAAATTTATAAATTTATGATAAACACTTAAATAATAAAAGTATTTTAATATTTAAATTATTTTAGATATTTTCCAGTTTGTGCAATTATACATAGGTACCTACTTGAACGTTTCTATTATTTTTACTATTTCACTGAAAACATGTACAGGTACATAGACATACACATAGCCACATATAGGTGATGCATACTGTTTTAACCACAAATTATACGTGTGTAAAAATACCCACTTCACAAAATAAAATATTTAGAAAGGAAAATTATTTTGAAGTTTAAAAGTACCTATATATCTACCTATATTATAGGAAACGTATAAAATGCGAAACCTGTAATTTATACCTAAATTTAATTACGTACCTACCTATACGTAAAGACATTATTTACGTGCGATGGGAACGAGGATTTTGTTCTCGTTGAATCTGCAGCTATATGTACTCGTATTCATATAATAGGTAGGTAATAACGTTTTATACGTCTTGCAGTTTTGGCAAACGGTAAAAATATTTGGGTAAATAATATTGAGTTTAAAATATCCAATATCCGTGTAAATTAAATTTGTATTAACTTTAATAATATAATTTATTATAATAATATTATGATGTTTCAACATTGAAGTGGCAAAAACAATATTCAAATGTTTATTTGTTTGTATTTTGTTCCGTCCAGAGTAATACGAGTACCTATATAATATTATTGCCTGCGACTTCGTTTAGATATATACCTAGGTGCCTAGGTAAAAGTTTTGTAATTACGTTTTTTATCATAAATATTTTTGTTTATATTATTATATTTACATTATTTTTGTTATTTAAATATTTGATACAATATATTATATTATAATAAATAAACATATTTGTTTTTTGTTTAATTTAATAATTTTTTTTTTTTTTTAAATAAATTTTAGATTTTGACGAAATGAAGAGTGTATCGCATCGCTCAGAATCTAAAAGGATTAATTTATTTTCATATTAAATAAATCTTAATTTTACTGTTTTCTTTCAGCTTCGCGTGGCTTCTATGGTGTCAAAATACGATACGCCTTCAGTGTTCATAAAACACATATCATTTGTCAATTTCACCAAGTAAATATACCTATTTAGTTTTTTGTTTTTTTTTTTTTTATATAAATATCCGAATGTATATGACAAGGATAAGCATGACATTTAGCAGACATACGCATTTGTTTTCGACTAATCAATATTGAATACCTGTAGGCTGTAATTATATTTAAAACGTACATTTCACTAATTCAGTAGGTATCCAGTCAAACGTTTATTTATTTTTATTCTGTAAAGCAATATGAATTTTAAATTCTTAAATGTTTAAATAAATTCTAATAATGTCTAGGCATCATAATCGATTTTACCAATTTCATAGGAGACTTTAAAATGAAATATTTTTATTAATCACAGTACAAAAATTATAAAATACAATTCAACAGCGTTTTACTATAATTATTTTTTAAATTCAATTTCTTAGCTTTACCTCAAGAGTTCTGACGCGCATTTTTACGTTAATTATAATTTATAAGATATAACCTTTTAGGTTTTTCATGCCGGAACCGATTTACATAAATCTGGTCAGGGATCCCGTGGAAAGGGTTATTTCTTGGTATTACTACATCAGGGCGCCATGGTACTACGTTGAGAGGAAACACGCGTTTCCCGACACACCATTGCCAGATCCAAATTGGTTGAAGAAGGTGAGACGAAACAAAATTATCTATTATGTTGATTTCATAACAAGGTAGGTGTATTGAAAAATAGTGAGGTATGTGTCTATGTGTGAGTGAAGTATTCATGTAATTTTCAAATGATACACAAAAGATAATACTGTAGTTGGATAGCACATCAGTGATTATAAATAATATTGATAGTAAATTCTGACTCACTATAACTAGTATAATTATTAAAAAATGTCTTCTTTTTATTCTTTGTATTTATGTAATCTTTGAACTACATAAATAATTTTTTATTGTTTATCACTGTATTATTTAAATATATTATTTGAAAAATTGGATAAAAGCCCGAGTAGTATTATAAAATAAATACATATATTTAGATTTTAGATAAATACAAATTTTCAATTACTCCTATTTAAATAACCTAACTTCTATTGAGCATTATATATCATATACTACTTATACAACAGGTGAAATTTCAAAATTTCGTTTAATATACTAAGAGTTAAAAAACTTGTGCACATAGTTATTTTCATCGTTATTATTCAGATGTGATCCAATTAAACTATTTGCTTTCAGTAACTCAGTAATGTCGTCTAATTGTACTATTTTGAAATTTTTTCGACTCTACATTTCTTCTTCTAAAAAAAAAGTAGCTACATTTATACAAAATTTTGTTACCGCAAATTTTTTAAGTCATCATGTAAAAAACAATATTTTAATTTACTTACTTATAAAACATGAATAAACAGTTATTATTCGAAATAAACTCATCTCAGAATTCAAACACAACAGGGTGGATTTCGCTTTCATTTTTTTTTTTTTTTTTATTATTTACTTTACACTCAAAATTTTAGGACTTCGAGACTTGTGTACTTCGGGGCGATCATGAATGCAGATATACCCAGGGAGAGAAACGCGAAGGAATCAGCGATCACAGACGTCAAACAATGTTTTTTTGTGGACACGACGAGGAATGCACGTAAGACTATTATCAAATATAGTGTAGATACGATTAAATGTAAAAAATAAAATATTCTGTTATGTATGTTTCTAAATTGTAAATTCATACTTTTTGAAATTAGTATTCTATCAAAATTACTGTTGTAATGCAATTTCATTATTTCATTAAATTAAATCACTTGCAAACAAATATATTTGTTTATTAACTCTTAAATGAGTAGATTGGTTGATATTCAATTTGTATGTTAAGTCCTTTCAATTCAGAAGGAGCATTAGAACGAGCAAAACGTTCTGTAGAACAAGATTACGCGGTGGTTGGTGTATTAGAAGATTTTAATGTCACATTGGCAGTGTTTGAACATTATATTCCAAAATTTTTCAAAGGTGCAACCAATGTGTACTATGGTAGGTATTTTTTGTCATAAAAATAGTAAAATTATAAGATATAAAATAAATATGTTAACAGGAGATATGGGGTTGCATAGAATCAATCACAATGCATTCAAACCAATGGTCAGTGAAGCAGTGAAAGATATAGTAAGGAAGAACTTTACGAGGGAAATTGAATTCTATCAATTTTGCAGGCAACGATTATATAGACAGAGACTAGCGTTAAACTTATAACGGAATAAAACAAGACAATTCTGAATGTCAATAAAAGTTCCTTACACTACATCAATGCTAAAATTTTAATTATGTAGTTTTGTAAACAGCAAAATAGTACCAGATACTTAGAAAATTATTGAATGTAATTCGTTTGTATTCTTTACTTAAAAAAAGTACATTAATAACATTTGTCAAAAACATTAACATAATATTAAAAAAAAAACTATTTTAAGAAAACAAGAATATATTAAACGAATTATATCCCAAATATTGTGTAAAAAAAAATAATTTTGGTTTTACAATCATTTACATTATAACACTGGCTAGTTGGAAAAGTTCCATTTAAAATACACACATCAATAATTATCAATTTAAATTGTTTTTTAATTATTAAACAATTTAATTATATATGTATATAAATTGATAATATCGTAAATAAATAATTTAAATAACTTTAAATTATATTTACGATGCAATACCATTTATATTAGAATACTAATGTACTTAAAATAAAATATACATAATATCGAATTATCAATTATTAAGTCAACAATTATAATTATAATAATATAAGTTATTTACAATGCTACTTTAGATCTTTTTCGAGCAATAGCATCTTCTACAGCCTTCAGTTGTTTCAATAACTCTTCTCTTCTAGACGGTGCAGCAATCATTCCTTTCTTCTGTTAAAAAAATTTTAAATTAATAAAGAAACATTAAGATGTGGAATATATCTTTGCTTCAGTATAAATCTATGTTATATTATCAAATATTACATATTTAATAAATCATTAATTTCATAATCTAACCTATTTATAAGAATTCCTTCAGAAGTGGTATATCAAAATTACATTACTAGAATTAAATATGCAACTTTTTCATAAAATTTATAATTTATAATATCCTAATAGGATTTGGATAAATAATAGAAAATATGTATCAATGATTATATTCTTACATTAAAACCTATAAAAAGTTGATTAAAAATATATTACTAGTTAAATAATAGTTTAATAGTTAGGTAATTTTAAAAATTAAAATAAACGTAAAAATTTGTGATAATACTGATGAGAGTAGGATATAAGTATAGAGATGATAGTGTTGTAAATTGATTAAAATATGAATATAATGATAAATCTCGCATTCGATAAAACGATTCTGATTAATGTTCAGTCAGATAATATAAAAATATTGATTATAAATTATTCATTAGAATTTTCACACATTTATTAAAAAGCACGCATTTTAATTATTTAGATAACGTAAGAGTTCCAAAAGTTTATCACATATATAAAGTATATAATATGTGAACACTCAATATAATTTTAAAGTCTCTAAGTTCAATATTTCCTGAGTTATTGTAAAATATTTAATAAGAAATAGCACAATTATCATGATTTTTTGGTAGTTTTTATTATTTTGTGTATTCTATATTAGTTGACTAATTTACTCGTCTGTTATTATTGACTTTGATACTATTTTCATTAGTTATTTATCATTAATCCCCATCACAGCATCACCTATGACATAAATGCTACATCTAACAGAACTTTGCTCAGAATCATTTTTTCGAATGCGTTGATATATCATTTCATTCAAATCTTAATTAAAATACAACACTATCCTTTCCATACCAATTATTCTATTCACACTAATATCAGTTTAGCTTTTTTCCAATTTTTAAAATTTAAACAGCTATATTTATATATAAAATGGTAATTGAAAGCTTGAGATATACACAATATTTTGAAACTAAATAGCAATATATGATAAAGCTTCAATAAATTTTTCAAACCTTAAAATTCAAATTGTCAATTTTCTTAAAGAATTGAGAAATAAATAAGAACTTATGTAAATACAAATATTAATTTATATACAGGTATTTCACTAAAAATATCATCTTTTAACAGCTATAAAAAAAGAAAAATCCATAGGATCTTTATTTTACACAAATCCTGAAATTAGGTTAAGGCTGTTGGAAGTCGAGATTATTTTCATGCATTTACATCAATAAGCAAAAGAAAAATTAAGACCCTTCCAACTGTTCAATTTTAATTTTGAAAAAATGTTTGAACTTGTGAACCTTTTTTCTATGTTATGTAGGAAATAGTTTTTTATTTTTTTTATTTTATGTATTTTTATTATACAAATTAAAATTAGAAAAATCAGTAAATTTATAATATGGTATATTGAATGATCCAGATATAATATTCAAAATCGATTTCCTACATAACGTAGAAAAGAGGGATACGAATTCAAATATGTTTACAAAATTAAAATTGGATAATCGAAACTATGCTAATTTTTCTTCCGCTTTTGGTGCTTTTAAACAGTTATTCAGATCAAATATAATTTCAGTAGTCCAACAATGACATGTGCATGCGCGTGTGACCGTTAGTGTATTTTCTAACCCGTATAGGTATTTCCAGTATACTATACAATCTTTGACGACGCATCTACTCGCACTAATGATCATTTACGTTTCATACAAACACACTGCGTAACGAGAAAAAATTATAATATTGCCTATACATAACTACTTAATAAATAGCCGCTTCCAACAGCCTTAATATGTATCTATGCTTCAATAATAAATTAATAATAAATAACAAAAATTGTATTAAACATAATTCAAAAATAAGAATTCATGTAAAATGTCATAGGTTTTCGATTATGCTAACAATTTCAACTTTATACTATAAAAAAATTGAGACTCAACATTTTTAAAATATTTCAGAACTGAATAGGGCAATATGTAATAGTTCTGTAGAATTATCAGACCTTATAACCACAGATAACATTAAACCAGATGGTCGACTCTTTAAAATTTCCTATTCAGACCATGTAATTTTTAAAAACAAACTAAAACCCACCTGGGATCAGTGTCATTACTGAGGGAAAATTTTTTTCACGAGTTCCTTATGTACATAACTAATTTTTACTGTTTACTATGTGCCACGGTATTGTACTAGCGTACGTTGCCCATATTTGTTCACTTGCGATTTGTGTTTTGTCTGACTTACACCTACACGTGTGAAACACATTTTAATATGAGGGCTTATGCCTAATACCACAAATTAAAAGTTTAAATATAATTTTTGCAATATTATCCCTGAATATCCAACCATCAAGTATTATTGATGATTCCTTTAATATCATTTTTTCATACTAAAAAGCTTAAAAATTGTAATGAAAAAGCATAAGAAAATATTTTTAACAATGAGTAATGGAGTCGCTACTTTGTACTTCTTGAAGCGTAAATAATATATTATATTATAAACATATTGTCATATTTAGGCATACACTTATACGTATAAGAAAAAATGTCATCTATTCTCTGATAAGTCAAAAAGATAGGTGTAGGTAGATAAAATATCAAACCAAAGATAATCACCAACTAACCAATATATAAGAGCAACTAATAGTTAAAATTATAGCAAATTTGTAATTTGCATTGACCACACATGACACACGTAAGAAAGTTATTGGATACAATATTGTAGAAAAATATGTACTGTAATTTATATCGTATATGACATACTAATCTCAGAAGGGACGAATTATCATTAAATAAAATAGTTGGCAATCTGATTTAATGTTATCTGTGGTGTAACTTAAAATTGCCAATTTTATCATATTATATTATAGATATAAAAATTTCAAGTTATCTTCATAATTCTAATTTTCTAAATTTTATTACCTATATAAAGTACCTATGTGAACACATAATAAAATAAATTTTCTAGTCTCAAAGTTTAATATTGCTCAGAGTAATCATGAAATATTAAAATTGATTTTGTTGAAATTTCAGTTTTCCGAAAAATACCATTTTTTAGTAGTTCTTCCTTTCTTATAAACTAAATTTTGAAAAATTCGAATAACCTAAATAAAGTACCAACTAGATAATATTCTATACCAAAATTATATACTATTTGTGGTAATCGGGCTATTTTTCTGATAGTAAAAGTAATAAAAGGAATAAAATAAAAATACTAATAAAAAACACATCTTTGTAAAACCATGCATTCCCAAAATCTAAAAGTAAATTATTAGTCTAAGTAAATGGAAATATTTCATAAAATAATTTAATTAAAATAATATCAGTTGATAATGACACGGCGCCGCACACACACGTCTTTCTGTTGCTCCGTACTAGTTAAGCAAGTGTATCTAATCTATATCCATATATATATTATCCATATTTCCATATTTTTCGTTTCAATCAACGAATTTCTATTTTTTTTTTTTTACTACTATTTTTATAACTCGTCGATAATTCAGCTCACAATTGCTATTAAGCATCAACAAGCCAATTGCAGAAGAGTAAATATAAATTTCACTAAGCAACTTCAGAAACGGTGACCTTTGGACTCTAATAATATAGCTATTATGTTGACCGACCAAAAATCCAATAAGAAAACCGTCTTGCCAATTAAAATTAAAAATAATCAAATCATTAATAATGATACTATCAGTAATATAGATAATGTACAATTAAGCTCTGCGCAAAAGCGACGATTATCGTCCTCGTCAACCTCACCACATTCGCCTACTAACATCAACACATCTAAGTCCAAAAAATTTGTCACACCCAACCGTTATTTATTACTTACAAGTAATGAACCTGAAAATATAGATATTGATTCCTCTGTTAATCAACATGATGTAACAATTCAGGACTAACTAGTTCACTACCTACTACCATATCTGCAGTAAAGAACATTTTACCACCGCCTATTTTCATAAAAGGAGTCGTTAATTTTATCGGCTTACTTAATGACATTAAAAATATTATTGGTCAAAATAGCTTTAGTTGCAAGTCAACTACGGCTCATCTAAAAGTTCAATCAGACATACCTGACAACTATAGATTATTAATAAAATATCTGAAAGATATAAAAGCTCAATACCACACTTATCAACTTCATACTGATAAACCTTTCAGAATAGTCATAAAAAACCTTCACCCAACCACTCCTGTTAAGGATATTTCGAGTGCTATTAAAGAAATTGGTTACACTGTTCGAAACATAACCAACATATTACACCATCAAACAAAAATTGGTTTGCCACTATTTTTCGTTGACTTAGAACCGAATCAAAATAATGTTGATATTTTTTCAATAACTTCTTTATTATAATGTCAAGTAAAAGTTGAAGAACTGCATAAAAAGTGTCAAATCCCGCAATGCAAAAATTGTCAATCCTACGGACATACCAGAACCTACTGCACCCACTGCCCTAGATGCGTCAAATGTGGTGATAATCATCCATCTTCTACATAATATAATAATAATATAATAATAATAATATAATAATATACCAGCAAAATGTGCCCCGTGTCAAGGAGCTCATCCTGCTAATTATAAAGGATGCTCCATCTATAAGAACATAAATCAAAAACAATTTAAATTTCCATTCAAAACATCTCAACTAAAGCAGCATACAAATACTAACACCAACACGTCTTCTGAATATCCAATCCAACCACCACTCAACAACAACTCAACTAACAATCAGCCATCCAACTACAATCACTACTCTGGCTTCAGCACCGATCATCCTTATCAACTGCCAATATTCCAAAACGTACATATGCAAATGTCACTCAGGATCACTCTCCAACCACCAATCCAACGACCAGCCATAACACTGAATTATCACTACTTAAATTCCTTGATGAATTTAAATCCATCATAAACCCACTTATCTACCTCCTGACCACCGTTCTTTCAAGTCTAATTAATACTAACAATGCTAAATAATAATATTACTAATCACTCTCTCCTCATCTTAACTTGGAACTCGAACAGACTCGCTAATCACAAAGATGAGTTACTAGAAACACTGAACACCAATAGAATTGACATTGCCCTAATTTCAGAATTTTACTAATTCATCAAATTTTATTTTACCAGGATTCCAAGTTATAAAATCTAACCATCCCGATGGCACAAATCATGCTGGTGCAGCCATTATTGTTCGTTAACCCTTATATATCACATCTTACCACTCTACCAAACAGACCATATCCAAACTTGTGGAATCTCCATATCCTTAAATAACATGTAAATAAATACAATAAATGTAATTAAATACAAGACATTATATTTCTCAACTCCAATTCGAACATTTTCTCAACTCCCTCGGCCCAAAATACATAATTGGTGGCGACATAAATGCAAAAAACACTCAATGGGGTTGTTGTGTTAATAACCCTCGTGGTAACACTCTTAAATCAATAACACACTCTAAAGGCTGTAAAGTTTATTCTCCTCCTTTGCCCACTGATCTTCGTCACAAAAATTCCAAATAGTTTATACTGTCTTATCTCCAATTTAGATGAACCTTGTTCTGATCACTCTCCAGTCCTTCTAACAATAGACACCATACCTCCAGTTAAACCACCTAAACCTAGTCTAATACAAGGCCGCATGGATTGGGACTTATTTAGACAATCTTTAAATAACAGAATAAATCTTCAAACAAAGTTAAAAATGCCTTACGACATAGATCATGAGGTCAACAAACTCACAACACATATCCAAGAAACAGCTTGGTCATGATCCACAGCAAATTCTCCTCCTACCTCTCCAAAAAATCTTCCACTTCATGTCATTAGAGGCCTAATAGCAGAAAAAAGACGAGCCAGAGCTCTCTGGCAAGGAACAAAATATCCTTCCCACAAAACGCGGTACAACCATCTATCAAACAAACTTCAATATCTTCTAGCTTTGATTAGTTCAGAAAACTTCGCACGTCATATTACGGCACTCTCTACCACTGATAACTCTTTATGGAAAACCACCAGAAAAATACTCCGGTCTCAACCCCCTGTCCCATCACTGAAAAATCTAGATGGCACTTGGGCAATTAGTGATCTGGAAAAAGCTACATATTTTCCCAGCACTTATCAACAACTTTTCAACCCGCATTATGACATAATCCCTCCTAATATAATTCAAGAAGTCGAGCGCTCTATATCAATCCCATTACCCACGACTCTTCCACCCAAACATATATGTCCTAGTGAAATTCCTCATTAAAAAAAAACCTGCTAAGCATAAAACACCAGGATATGATTTAATAACAGCTGAAGTTGCTTCCCAACTACCTAAAAAAGCACTTTTATCACTAACGCACATCTACAATTCCATGCTGAGACTATCCTACTTTCCAGTTTTATGGAAATTCTCTATTATAATTATGATACTTAAATCAGGCAAGCCTCCTGACTCTCCTAAATCTTATAGACCCATCAGTCTACTCCCACTTTTCTCAAAAATCTTCGAAAAACTCATTCTTAAACGTATACATCCAATCATAGAATCTAAACTTCCTAATCATCAATTTTGCTTCCGTAACAATCACTCTACCATCCAACAAGTCCACAGACTAGTTGATCAAATCTCTCTTACATTAGAAACTAAAAAGATATGTACTGGTGCTTTTTTGGATATGGAACAGGCGTTTGACAGAGTTTGGCATCCTGGTCTCCTATTTAAAATTAAATCGCTTCTCCCCCCCCTCATATTACTATCTCATATTCAAATCCTACTTAGAAGAAAGATATTTTACTGTAAAATCAGGTATAGAATTATCTGAAATTTATCTTATCCAAGCAGGCGTTCCACAAGGTACCATGGCTGCACCATTATTATTCAATCTATTTATTGCCGATCAACCTACCTCCCCTCTTACAACTTCGGCAGACTTTGCAGATGATAAAGCAATAATGACCCATCATTCTGACCCTGAAATTTCCTCTCACATAATCCAAGACCACCTAGACCTATTGGGTACCTGGTATAAAAACTGGGGTATCAAAATTAATGAATCTAAATCAGTGCACTGCACATTTACACTCAGACGTAGAGACTGTCCCGCCATCAACCTGAATAACATACGACTCCCATCTGCTCATAATGTTCGTTATCTAGGCTTACACCTAGACCACCGACACACATGGGCAACTCACATCCGTAACAAGCGACTAACCCTAAATCACAGATTTTGACAACTCCGTCTCCTTCTTACCTCAAAACACTTAAATATTAATAATAAAATCGTAATCTATAAAACCCTCCTCAAGCATATATGGACCTATGGAATCCAGCTTTGGGGCTCAGCCAAACCGTCCAACATAAACCGCATTCAAACCTTTCAATCCAAATGTCTTCGTCTAATCGTTAAAGCCCCTTACTATGTAACTAATCACACACTTCATAATGATCTTGCTATTCTTCTCGTTCAAAATGTTGCCAGCATTCATTACAAAAGACTCTACTCCCATCTACAAAACCATCGTAATCCACTCATTTCTAATCTGTCAACTGCTAATATTCCTGGTGATCCTGTTAGACGTTTAAAACGCAAATGGTGCCGTGACCTACTAGTTGATTAAAACATTGTACGCTGAAGTGCCTTTAATGGAAGGTCTCTTCACACACAAACAATATAACCTGTCACCTTTCTTACCCTCCTTATTATAATTTTATAGATTGTATAAATAAATTTTAAAAAAAATAATAATATGAACATTTTTAATAAGTTAAAAAAACATAAAATTATCAACCCTCGAATTCAGACTTTTACGTACATACAATATATTTAGTTTATTTAAGCTGGATTAAAGATATATTGCCAGTAATGTTACGATTGCAAAATCTAAGTCTTATAATAATGAATTACTTTTACAATATAAAATAGTAGTACTTTAACTATAACTATGTTAAAATATATACTTAATGTAATTATTATTAAATTTATTTATTGTATGAATAACTGAAATTTTTAATCAAATCATGCATGTTTTTTTTTTTTAGGCAAGTCTTATAATAAATAAAAATGTATCTTAATATATACTATATGAAACAGCATAAAACATAATTTTAATTAACGCATATATTTATTAATTTAATATTGTATGTTACTTACTTTAGGCGGAGAATGTTTTGCATTATCATTATCTAATTCAAGTGATCTCTTTTTACCTTGGGAAACATTTTTTTCTAAAAACATAAATATATATAAACACATATGGTAAGCATAATATGATCATAACTTCATAATTCTGATATTCTTCAGCTGTTAACATTAGCTTGTAAATATTGGATCATTATTTTTTAAATGTTCATTTCCTTTATTTTTATGTGTACAATAATATTATATGAATTACACAAAAAAAATAAAAATAATGTACTACATCAATTTCATTTATTATAAAGCATTTTTTTGTAATTTACCTAAACAAAACCTCCAATCTTGAAATTATTTTATACCAAAAACTCTGATCTCAAAATAGTACCTATACATGTAATTCCAAAATTAAAATATTATTGTAGATAAAGTACATAATAAATAAAAACATTTAAATATTTGATGATATATTATAATGAAATGACTAGCACAGTTTTCCATTTCCTCTGAACAATTTCAAAAAATTGACTTACATGGTTATGCCATAGAGACGATGATGTATTATATGTATTTGTAAGAGTGAAAATAGTGACAATATTCACCATTTTAATGTTTTTTTTATCCAGAATTCATTAGCCAATGTTAACATAATATATACTCGTATATTACAAATACACACATATACATTTATAATTAGTTTACTAATTAGTTAATTCAAAATATACATGCAACAAATGTTACCTTTTTTAATTGAAGAAACAATTGGCACTACCATTTTTTTCTTATTATTTAGTTTAATCTGTGATTTCTGTACCAAAATTAAATAAAATAATTCAAAATAAATATACAATATATAGGTATAGCAGTTAATATTAATTTAATTTACTTTAAAAGCGCCTTTCTTTAATTTGTCTCCAGACAATAATTTTTGTTTTGGACTACCACCTTCTTCGGATGACGATTCTGAACCACTTGAATTAGATGATTCTGAAGACTCAGAATCAGAGGCTGATTCACTGCTTGATGAAGATGATGAAGTTTGAACATTTGGAGACTTCACTCCACTGGTTTTATTTGCACCAAACCTAGGCGGCATCGGCATTTGTCTTACTCTATTAATTGAATATTAAACAAATTCTAATAAATTCTAAATTTAAAAAAATTAAACTAATTATTATTAACCTTTGTAGAGGTGGTATAGTCGCTGTATTTGTAGGAGAAACAGACCATCTATTAGTTGGTACTGGAGGATTCATTGATCGATTAATTGGTTTTTTATCAAAAGTATCTGGTGAAGGATTTCTTTCTATAATTAAATAATATGTTTTTCAAACTATAATATTAAATGCACGATTGTTGATATTATTTTAAGAATGTATAATTACGATGTAATATTATACATATTAAAAATATATTTAAATTTAAATTTAAGAAAATGAAATATTAATATAACTGTTACCTGGCTTTCTAATTGGTTTACGGCCAGGTGATACTTTAAATGCAGGAAGGGGTGCTTTCTTTCTATTCTTTGTTATGGAATTAGATCTACCCCTTGATCGGCTGCGTGAACTATAACTTGATGCAGATGAACTACTGCTGGATCTAAAGGCATTAAACATTTCATAAAATCATTAATCAATAATTATAATAATTTAATACCTTGACGAGGAAAATGAAGAATGGGAAGAATAAGACTTCTTCCTTCCTCTTAGCTTTGATCGTCCTCCAGTGGGCGATTTTGATCTCATCCATGGATCAGACCAATCATCTCCTCTACGTGGACGACTTGAAGATCTATCTCTTCTGTTACGATGGCCAGAAGGTTGAGGACTGCAATAGATTATGTTATATCATAATAAAGAAAATGGGAAAATGCAAATTCTTACCTGTAAGATTTCTCAGAACGTTGTACTATTACTTCTCTATTAGGTGGATATTTAGGAGGTAAGCCTCGGTGATGAGGTTTTAAACCAGGATGATAATACGGGTCTGGAGGTGGATATGGATAATATGGATTTCTTCTTGGGGCTGCATGAAAATCCATTGGATGGCCCGGAGGAAAATGTGGTAAAGGACGGCCATGATGAGGAGGCCAAAATTCTGGTCGGTGATGGTAAAAATCTACAGGTGGTGGTATAAAATCGTCTACGTAAGCATCTGGATGTGGACCTCGATGATGACGAGCTTCTATGTCTGGTTTACTAAATATATATGTGTAACAAAAAAATGTATATAAATGTAATATAACAGAAAAAAATGAAATAAAATTTAAACTATTTTTTTATTTAAACTAACAATCTTTCTATAGGAGGACTTATGGCAGGTGAAACAATTGGACTTGTAGGACGTTGTGAATAATAATCATTTTCCTTTTCAACTTCTTCTTGATTTGATGTTAAATTCATTTTTTTCTCTTCAAAATCAATATCCGTTTCTTTTTTTTTATTAGACTTTTTAAGTATCTAATATTGATGGTGAAACAAAATATTGATTAAAATATAATCAATGAATTTTTTTTAATGTATTTGTAATAATTTTGTATTTATAAAAGTGAAGTGCTAATTTACCTCTTTAGCTTGACGCAATCCCCTTTCCCAAGCAGATTCAACAGGAGGAACATCTTCTTTTTTTAATGGTGCAATAGGAATTCCTGGAATCTAATTTACAAAAGTCACTCATGTCGATGAAAACATTGTAATGTGAATAAGTAGTTACTTTTAGTTAAAATTATGAGTAATATTTACCAAAGGTCTTTCATGTGGCCGATAATGATCAGGAGGATAAAATGGTAATCCACCAGGTGGAGGTATTGGACGTACCATCTCAAACATTGAGTAATTGCCTTTGTCCGTGACGCCCGGATGCAAAAATCTAGATAGACCATTCTTGGTAGATTCATTTAGGTCTATATACATTTTTACCAGCATATTACTCACCGGCAGCTTGCACCCCATGTACACTGTCCTCTAGAATAAAATCGGCAAATTGGCCTGGGTTCTGTTTCTTCTGGTCGATGTTCACCTTCATCAGAAACTTCACCCTCTTCAAGTTCCTCAGGTTCTTTTTCTTCTTCAACCGCAACCTCTTCAACTGGTTTTGGATCATCACATTCTCCATCTTCACCATCTTCAGCTTCAAAATCTAATGGTTCATCTGGATCATTTACAACATTAGGTTCTATTTTATTATCACTATTATGTCCATTAATTGGCAGAACAGTATCTTTGAAAAATGAATTAGAATCATGATCATTTTTCCAATCTTTCACACTTTTCTATAACAGAAAAAAAAATGGTTACATTACATAATATAATAAATTACTTAACTAAGATATATACTTGGGAAGTATCATCATCATTAATATTGTCCATCGAATCTTCATCCGATACATCTGATAAATAATTATCATGATGCTCTTTAATTTCCTTATCAGACTCGTTGCTTCTAGATGAAACTTTAGAAGATGCTTGGGACTGACTATTCCTATCTGGAGAACCAGCTGGAGAAGATGCATGACTCGATGAACTTGATGCTGAACTAGGACTGTGTGGCACATTATTTTGATATTGAGGATTCAGCGGTTCATTTACAGGACTTAATGATTTAGATGATGAACTATCAGGTGACTGTGGATTATCATGTTCTGGACTTTGCACATCATTATCTGGACTTTGCACATCATTATCTATACTTTGCACATCATTATCTATACTTTGTCCATCATTATCTATACTTTGCCCATCATTATCTATACTTTGCCCATCATTATCTATACTTTGCACATCATTATCTATACTTTGAGATTCAGAAGTATCTGGACTTTGAGGAGCGGAATTCTGACTGGATGCTGAAGGTGAACCACTATCAGATTGTTCTCCATCTACATTATTTGGTGATGCAGATCGACTTGAACTGTTTGATTGAGAGTCATCGGAATTTGAAGAATTGTCTTCCATTTGTGCACGTTAAACAAACAGCTCCTAAGCATATTATATAATTACTATTAGACAATTAATGTGAAATATTTAATAAAAAAATTATAAGTTCAGGATAAGAAATGAAGAATAATAAGAATGATAAAGGTAAAATTTTTCTAGAAATATTTTCCTGAACTTTTAATGAAACCTTCATGTATAGTTATTGAAAATTTTAAACTATTTAAGTTATATATGTACAAATTTCTATTTCAGTAGAACAAATATCTATCCTGTTATAGGCTCAGCCCAAAGATCGCTGTTTTCTGGTAAATCTTACCTTCCATTGCAGCGAGCATATCGATGTGCCGAATTATATAACGGGAACACACTTTTTGTAGATAAATAAATGAATTTAATTATACTTATAACAAAGTTTATAGAAGAGTGACACGCGATCGACTTGTTTTTCACGACACAAACTAATTAATAATTAAAAATTAATTTAACGTCCGTGGCGATAATTTTTAAAGAACTCCAGCGATTTGAGATTAAAAAAGATCAGTTGTATGTATGAAAACAAAAAGTGTTTTTTGCTGAAAACTAATTAAAATAGAAAGAAGATAAGAAAATTGTATAATAAAATATTTTTGTTTATTGCATATCATACATGTATATATATTTTTTATATTATATACTTCTTTTGTATGTATATACATACATATATATATATGTATATTGATACAAGAATATTTACGGAAAGTTTTGAGTAACCTGCAACTGAAGAAATGGTCCGTGCAGCTTATGCACAGCTTACCTTATGAGTGATCGAATCAATTTGTGATCTGATCGTTTTGTGTCCGCACGCGAACGAGTGCACTCGTCGTGTTTGCTGGCAATGGTAATCAGCAACGATCATGAATCTAAATTTCGGAATACCTTTGCGTTCGTCACGCTGGTCCGAAGAAATGAAAATATACACGTCAAGCCGTGTACTGCAAACGACAGGAGACGACGCCAGACGGACGACCAATCTACGTCGTCAGGCCTGTAGAAAACGCTGAACGAAATGGGAACGAAAAGTGAAATAATTAATAAATAAAAAAAAAAAATTAAACCAAAAAGGCCTTAACGAGACGCCGAAAACAGTTCACGGTACATATCACAATGAAAACAACAATCAAAATGGCTGCGCCGAGCCGCCGATTGCCGACTTCAATGATGATGAGTTGCGGGTGAGGTACAGCGGCGATTGTGCGCGCCCAGAGCCTAACCAGATCTTCAATACAGTGTATCCACCGCGCGCTACTTACGCAATTTATATTCCAAAAAAATCGAAAACAATAACATTGATTATTATTTTCATTGTCCTACATCATATTATATTATAATAATTCATTTCCCAATCATTATTTAATATATTGTATTACGCATTATCATTAATAATTACAATAAATTTGCTTATTTGCCGGCAATTCAATATTGAATCTGTACGACACGCGACCAAAAAGACAAAAAGTCACACGTCGCAGTAATGCAGTTATCGGTAACGTACAACATGCATCACAGACTCACAATAGTCGAAGTGGTACACTGCGCGCTTGTTCGTATCACTTGGACGCGTGCTCTTAGTTCCTTTTCCTTCATCCTTGGTATTTTATTGTATAGTGCAAGAGCATGAGCACTGCCGTACAGCTATATAATGTTTTGTGACCGTGGCATAAAGTGGTATTAATTTCAAATTTGTTATTGTTTATTAATTATTATATTTTATTGCACTATTGTAATTCAGCATTAACATTTCATAGTGTTGCACAGAGAAATGATAAATTGAGAACTATATCTAGTCTGGAATCACTATTGGAATTTACTAGTCAGTACCATAGACATAATAATAATTAATAATATGCCTATAGTCAGTACCACGGTTATTGAATTACTATAATATAAACTATAACCGTGGTCAATAGTCACTAGTCAGTATTTAGCGTCTTCGAACCAAAAAATACGACGATTTTACTAAAATTTCAACTTTAAACACCTATAAAGAAAAATTGAGTTTATAGATTCCCTAATATTTTAGAAATTCGTTAAGATATTATGTAAGTATGCGTCAATAAAATTTTCAAAAATTATCCAAATTTTTAGCTTTTCTATTAATTTTTATTGTAAAGTATTGAGAAATAATAGAATATTCGTATGGATTCTAAGATTTTCGTTTAAACTAAAAATATCAACTTTAAACAGCTACCTATAAAAAAAAAAAAAAAAGAGCTGATACTCCTGCCGCACAGGATACAGGTGTGGGAATCATAGCGTTTAATTTTAATTAGAATTTGAAGGCAATGATAAACCATTGCATTCGAAAAAACGGTCCTGAGCGAAGTTCAGTCAGATTATAATTTTCGTCTGAACTAAAAATATCAACTTAAAACAGCGATAAAAAAAAAATTGAGATTAGGGATTTTTATAATATTTTAGTATGATGTTAAGTAATATGTAAGTATACTTCAGTAAAATTTTCAGACCCTAATACCAAAAATTGCCAATTTTATCAAACATTATATACGTAAAAACGAGAATTTTACGAAATATTCGATGTCCAATATTTTGTAGAAAAATGAACATAACGGTTCCTAAATTTTACCACATACATATAATAGCTATGTGAACACCCAAAAAGCAGGTGCAAGTATACTCGTTTCCCCCAAATACTTGTTTTCTCTTTGTATATAGTTGTGTCCCCTGAATATTTGATTTTTCCACGGATTCTTATACTTGTTTCCCCCAAAAACTTGTTTACACCTCATATAAAATCATAAGTAAACTCATATAATAGGTATATAATAATTTATACATACACCTATAATAATAGCTATCGTACTGGCTATAAACGTTAAAAATCTAAAAAGATGAGCCGATACTCCTCCTGCCACACAGGATACAGGTGTGCGGATCATAGCGTTTAATTTTACTTAGAATTTGAATGCAATGATAAACCATTGCATTCGAAAAAACGATTCTGAGTGAAGTTCAGTCAGATTATAATTTTCGTTTGAACTAAAAATATCAACTTAAAACAGCTATAAGTCCTATATTTAGTAAAAAATTTAAAAACGGTTCCAAAATTTTACCACATATATATAATAGCTATGTGAACACCCAAAAAAATTTTCAAGTCTCTATCTTAAAAATTGCCTGAGTTATCGAGAAATATAGAAATTGAATTCGTCAAAATTTCATTTTTCGTAAAAAATGCCGTTTTTCGTCATTTTTTCGAAGTATTTTCTACCGCTTATAGTCAATTTTGAGAAATTCGAAAAATGACTTAAATAAAGTACCATCTACATCCACTTTTACATCTGAAACTCGCTATTGGTGAAAATCGAAGGGTTATTTCGGGTAGTAAAAGTGTTTTCAGAATATTTATTTATACGTATGGATTCTAAGATTTTCGTTTTACTAAAAATATCAACTTTAAACAGCTATAAAAAAAAATTGTGACTTGGGATTTTTATAATATTTTAGTATGATGTTAAGTAATATGTAAGTATACTTCAGTAAAATTTTCAGACCTAAATACCCAAAATTGTCAATTTTATCAAACATTATATACGTAAAAACGAGAATTTTACGAAATATTCAAAGTCCTGTAGAAAAATTAACATAACGGTTCCAAAATTTTACCACATATATATAATAGCTATGTGAACACCCAAATAAATTTTCAAGTCCCTATCTTAAAAATTACCCAAGTTATCGAGAAATATATAAATTGAATTTGTCAAAATTTCATTTTTCATGAAAAATGCCGTTTTTTCGATATTTTTTCGAAGTTTTTTCTACCGCTTATAGTCAATTTTGAGAAATTCGAAAAATGACCTGAATAAAGTACCAACTACATCCACTTTGCTACCGGAAACATACCCTATTCGTGAAAATCAGAGCATTATTTCGGGTCGTAATTTTGTTTTCATACATAAAAAAAAAAAAAATCACACATCATTGTAAAACCATTACATTCTTCACTTCGCTCAGAATCTAAAATGAGACCTGGGATTTTCTAATATTTTGATATGATGTTAATTAATATGTAAGTATACTATATACTTCGGTAAAATTTTCAAACCTTAATGCCCAAAATTGGCAATTTTATCAAACATTATATACATTAAAACGAGAATTTTACGAAATATTTAAAGTTCTATATTTTGTAGAAAAATTAACGTAACGGTTTCAAAATTTTTTCACATATATATATTATATAGTAATAAAATTTTCAAGTCTCTAACTTTAAATTGCCTCGAGTTATCGTGAAATATTAAAATCGAATTCGTCGAAATTACAATTTTCGTGAAAAATGCCGTTTTTTCGTCATTTTATTCACTACAACATACAATATACACCACAGTGAACCCATATTGCCTATATGGGACGCCGAGTTATAATATTATACCACAAATTAGATTATACCATATTTTTTTTTCTGTTTGAATCGACGACCCGGAGGGAACCGCTTTTGCATTACTTCCACCAATAGACAATAGTCCAATATAAAATATATATATAGGTATAGAAATATATAATATTATACCTTTATTATAATTATAATATAATATAGAGTAGGTAAATACCTGTAGGTATATACTTTTTCAGGTTTAAAACACAGATAACAAAATTCCAATAAAATTAACGTGTTATCCGTGTTTAAAATATGCATATCAATTTGATATCAGTTAGTGCTTAGTATCGTTTACTAACATAATATGATAAATAAATAACCAACATAATTATTTTTCAAATGAATTAATTTATAAATACGAGATGTTCCATAGTCTTTATACTTCTCAATATATGTTTTTATATTTTTTAAATATTATTTTTGTGATATTTACCCATAATAAATTACAGTTTTTATATAGATTTATTGTTGAGTACTTTTGGATAATTTATAAATAATATAAAACCTAAATTCACAAAAAAATTTACTTTTATTTCAGTAAATACGTATTTTGATAACAATGTTACCATCTTCAATGGAAAACTGAATGACTGACCATTATCGGAGTGTACATTTCCTTTATATAGTGTGCATTCCCCGCCCATGACGTCATCACACGATGAATATCATGTCGGTTTAATTATCTATTATTAATTATTATGGTAATAATTTTAATAAGTTATTTTGTAATGGATTTAAATCCCAATTTAATAGATTATTCTTATTTTTTATATTCCTATAGCTTCTCTTATATTTTATTCTTGATTATTTGTGACTTATTGTTTTAATAATTTGTGTTAATATTATGATTAAATATTTAAATTCTAAAAAGTGTTCTGCTATAGGAGACTTAGGTACCAGTTTCTTGATTTTTCATGCTTCTGATGTGTTCCTTAAATTTTACACCTATGTTTCTTTTTGTTTGGCCAAATGGCCAATATACCATTTATCGCATGATATATTTCTGATTTTTTAGTTTCAATTATTTTGTCTTTTGTGTTGCCCAATAGACTTAAGAGATTATTATTTCTCGATGAGACTATGTCCACATCATATTTTTTGAATATTTTTGAAAATTATGTGATACTTGTGGATTGAAAATGACAGCTGCTCGATTTTTATTTCTTAAATTTTGTACTTCTAATGTAGGTACTAATGTTTCTTATGTTTCTTGACCATTTATGTTTTTTTATTTAATTTTAAAACTATATTTTTCTCGTATCCATTGAATTTGGCTATGTTTATTTATTGTTCTTTTTCAAAATCTTTCTTGTTCATTGGAATATTTACTAATCTATGAAACATACTGTTCTAACTTCTAAGCAGCCATTTTATGTTGCCAACAATGGTTTGAATTATTATGGATATATCTATAAGTGTGGGTTTTCTTTCTATGTACAAATTTCGAATTCTAATAATATTCGTTAAATCTTTTTATGTAATGGTCTAATAAAAGTAATCTTTCATCTATTTCTTCTTTGAAAGTGAATTTTATTATAGAATATTCACAATTTAGATTTTCGATAACATTTTCTATGTTGAAATACTTTATCTACTATTTCAAAAATATTGTCCATTTGTCCACATACCTTATCCAAGTTTAAAAATATTCTACTACGAACAAATAAATTATAGTCAATGTTTAAGTTATAGTACCTATATTATTTAACGGAATACAAATTTAAAAGTATTTTTCATTGAATTTTATTTTTAATAATTTTTACATTATAAATATAATATACTTATTATTTATTATTTATTATTTATTATGTAAGTATTGTATATTATCTGACACGGATGACAATCAATACTGTGGTCCAACTACTGGCTCTGGCTCTCTGGCGTTATCTAAAACACATGTTACCATTAGAAAATCAAAAGTTGATGTTGTTTTATCATATAAGGGATTAGGATAGAAATATTATAACTATGAGTACCTATGACAAAGTATAGAACAAAATGTGTATAATTTTAAAAAAAATTTTAAAAAAAACTACTTATATTCGTATTTTAATAGTTATACATTGGGCCATGATAAAAAAAAAATCACTCTGTATATAATATTAAGTGTAAAATTCACATTAATATTATATTGATTATTAAGTAAATAATAAATATTCCCTAATACCCATACAAATTAATAAATCCTAAATATATTCTTATTATAAATTCTTTTCCGTTGTCATAGGCGATTTTACTTCTCAAATGTACAAACTTTCTCAAAGGTAAATTCTAAGATTATTAAACAAAATATAATATTTTATGGTATAATAATTAGTGACAAGAACATAAATGTAGCTTGGCACTAACACTAAAAATAATTTTGTTCTATATTAACATAGTAACATACCAGTATTAATTTTCATATTGTTAGATAATTGTTCCCTTTTAAAAAATATTAGAATTATTAATATAATAGTAGAACATTTAAAAATAAATACCTATTACAATTTTAATAACTATTATTAGAATTACCATCATTTTTACCGAATTTCTATTTTATTATTATTATATAAATTATAAATAGCTAAATCAAAATGAATAAAAATAATCAATAATCTGAGTAAGATATTAATGGATAACACTTTATAAATTTTTATAATTTTGCGAGCTTATTAGTTTTTCAATTGATTTTATCAAATAGTATAATATACTCGTATATATTACGGATAGGTATATTATATTATATTCATACATATTGTATTAATGACATAAACAATTTATTTCCCTCGAAATCTTAAATTATATAGTTATATATAATAAATCGAATTAATAACACTTATTTTGAACAATTTTTTAAATTATTTGTTAAAGATTTTATTTAGATTTATAAAAATTATTTCTCCCAATTGAATCTTTATCAATTTTAATTTTAGAATTTAAATATTTTTTTACAGATTTTTAGAATAAAATAAAATAATATATTACCAATTATAACACCATATATCCACATTTAAATATTTATCTAATTAATTTTAAATAATATATTTCAGATTATAATTAAAAAATAATAATAAAATTATTTGAAATTGTTATTTGTGTAAATTATAAAATCAATACATTTTTATTGCAATTATATTTTAATCAACAAAAATAATTTTAAGTAATTAATTACGTATCCTTATTCTATATGTAATTTAAAAATAAATAGTATCTTAATATTGCTTTTTAGATTTGGTATTAGTTATTTATTTAGGTATTATTTATTAGTTATTACGTT
Organism: Tetraneura akinire; assembly: GCA_021307375.1. Taxonomy (NCBI): domain Eukaryota; kingdom Metazoa; phylum Arthropoda; class Insecta; order Hemiptera; family Aphididae; genus Tetraneura; species Tetraneura akinire. Next base: position 20,043,897 of record JAIUCT010000007.1, on the reverse strand, counting down.
ACATCTGAAATTTTATCGTTTCAAAGGATTTTTAAATACTCGTATATGTGCAACTAATATATTATTATATTATGATTACTAACGACCGTTATTACAATGTCACCCTAAGCTTTCCGATAAGGTAATAGTAACTTTTATTGGTACCTTTTAAAAGAATTGTTATTGAAATATCATGATAAACCATATATATGATATTCTGACTACTAAAATCATCTTTGCGGAAACTTTATTTAACGGTCATCAGCCATACCCCGCACTGCTCGTATAGTTTTAAAATCATATACATACGATATACCAAAGTCAACGCTACGTCGCTACCGCAATAGTGTACGCTATAGCTTAACTAACAGCTAAATAAATTTAGCAAGATATTATAATAACGTCCCTAAAGGACTTGTTATAGATAATTAATACAAATTATAATCATACATCTATTATTATTATTCATAATAGTATTTGTCATCTTCAACACAAAATAATTCATTTCCAAAAAGTACAGCAATGCGTTTGATTCTAAAGAAATAAATAAATATTATAAAAATATTTATTATATTAATAATTAAATTGTTAATAATAAATATTATAAAATATATTTATTATATATATATATATATATATAATATATTTATTAATATTTATTTTTATTTATTTTTATTATATATAAATATATATGTTTATAAAATAAATAAATCATATTATAAATTATAACATATTAAAGTATTATTAACTTATAACATATTTTCATCAATAATTATAATATTAATTTAAAAATAAATAATTCATATTTCATTTTCCATGCCCGCAATGATAATAATACATAAAATTACCAGACAATCTTGAATGTTATATATTTATTTAAATTACATAATGTAAAATCAAAATAGTTTGATATTATTAAATATTAATTATTATTATTAGTTTATTACATATTATAAAACTAAATACTTGGAATAATAAATGAACTCATAATATAAATATAATAAAAAATTATTTATGGCTTTAAAAATATATTGTATAACATTATAATTATATCAATATATCATAAATAAAAAACAATAACCAAATTATATACATAGAAAACATAATACGACGATATTTAGCCTTTTAAATTAATTATTCATACAACAATTGAATTATATTAAGCCGTTTACATAAAAATATTTATATTTTGAAACATATTCCTATACTCATTCGTTCATAAGTGACTATTATTAATATTATCAATAGTGACCACAGCCACGATCCATCAGCAAGAATGAAAGCAAAAATATCTTGAGAATTATATAACGAACTAAAGTACTAAATATATCACAAATTTGCACGGCATTAAAATTAAATAATTTATTGATGATTAGCATAGTGCATAGATATTTTTAAACAGTTATAACTATTATACAGTGGCGTAGCTAGGATTTTTTTCGGGGGAGGTGGTGGAATATTATGTATTACCTATACTAGTATTATATAGATTGTCGTAGACTTACCTAACCTATACAATTTATTCATTTATAAATTTATTAAATTCTTGTTAACCCAAAAGTTAGATATTATTACGTATTATTACTCATCATTTCTTCACTTTAAGTTAGTACATTGATTTTGTAATCAATGGTTAGTATCAATAATATATATATGTATTTTTTTAAAAAATCACAGACAATATTATACTTACGCAATTGTAAATTAACAGAAACTAAAAAAATGAAATAAATAATTGTATCTAGGTATAATATTTTCCATAATAGCTATAATTATTCTTTTGAATTTTAGTATTTTAAGTATTTAACTTTAACTATGATCGTATTTATTATTATTATTTTTTTAATATAAGTAAATAACAATTTATATTTACCTATATAAAAATAAAAAATATTGAAGGCATTTGCTGCAGACGTATATCCTATAATACATAGGTATTGTATTAAATTTTATAAATTGTATAATGTAGAAAGGTTTCAATTATTTAAACTTAATTAAAATTTATATTATTGTTCTTACTTATAAGTGAAATAAAATTTAACAAATAAAAATTATCATAGACATAATAGGTATATAATGTCAAACTAAAATTGTATAATTACGTATTTCTACTAAATTAAATTATATATTGGTAATATACTTACTTGTTAACTGTACCACGTTCTTAATTATGACAGTCTCCAAATCCGCTGAAGATAAACGATTATGGATTAAAAAAAAATTAACTATGTAGAATTACATAGAATTTTATTTACTGATAATAAAACTTACCAAGACATGCTTGAAAAAACAATTTTTATAAATTATAAACATAATTTTATATCTTCATCTTATTTTTTTAAATTTTATTTCGTATTCATACACAAATTTATAATTTGTTTAATTATTAAGGTTTAAGGATAATATATATTTCTATACAATTTCTTTTAAATTTTGTAACTTTTAATATATTTACATTCTATATATTATATTGGTATAAGGTTATCTGAGTATTTTTAAATTAATAACTTGACATAAAAATCCTACATTCTACAAAATATAGAATTATCTGTCTTTTATTTTTATGTGTCTATATTTACTTACTATACTTACCTACTAACCTACTTAGGTATTTACTTAGTATTATTATGTTATAGACTTTGTTAATTTAAAATTTAAATATTAATTGGATTTTCATAAAACAAATAATAGTGTGATATTAAAAAACAAAAAAACATATCATATAATTCATTTATTGTCAATAACAATTAAGCAATTTATATTAATTCATTATTACCCATAATTCGATTCTGTTCCTCTGAAATTAAAGTTATTATATTAAATACGTTTTTTTAATAATTATATGATCCATTTAGTTTTCTTACATAATAGTAGGCAGATAAATTATAAAACTGCGAAAAATACAGTCATTTTTACTAATAACATATATTATTTTATTTTACAAAACACATATTAATATAATATAGCTATATAGCTAAGTGTATTTATTTTCATTATTTAAAATTATACACTAATAATACAGTAAGTTAGACATTAGATATTTAAATCTTTAGCACACAATTTGTAATAAATGATTTATAGATAGTGAATAGTAAATTATTTGATGAATCTTTAATAATTAAAAAATTGAGGGATTATACTATTAATTTAAATTTTAAGTTCTATCTATCTTAAAGAATATAATTCTTTTGTATGTGTTTTAATTGACAATAAATTATAATAATGTTAATATAATTATAAAAGAATCACGTACTACGAATTAAACTTATATATTAAATCCATTTAAAATTTAATTTTCAATAGGTATTTATAAATATTATATTTCTAAAAATTTCATGTCTGACCAAGAGTTGAGACATTTAACAAAATTAAATAAGTATATCATTCTCCTATAAGGATAAACACTCATTAATACTTTTATTCGTAATTTCATAATATTCTACTAAAAATATTAAATTACCTAAGTGATAAATAAAAATTATTATTTGTAAAAATCAAGGATACTTAATAATTTGACTAACCATTAAATCCAAATGCTGTCTTAAAATTCTGGAAAACACCACTAGATGTTAAAGCTGAATGCTGATTCATATCTAAAATTAACAAAATAATATCTATAAATTATTACAAGACGTTCCGTGTTCTAATTATAAACTAATTATACCAACTAAATTATACAACAAAATACGCCACTTATTTACTTATATAATGGGTTCAAAATATTTTTTAAATTAATTATAAACAATAAAGATAATTTTAAATGAAAAAACTATAACAATATAAACAATTATTTTAATTATATTAATAATTCAAGTGAAGAATGGTGTGTTATCATTGGCTATCTTTATAATTACCTATGTGAACAAACGCGAATTCAGCACTTTGAATTGGACCGGAGAAATAGATGTAATATGCAATGTAATATGAATGAGAACAAATGCATTCGGAGCTGATCGAAGAGGTGGCGGTAACATCAAAAGAATTCTTAAAAATCATAACCAATTCTGAATATTAATAAATATAAGATAAATTTAGATAGACTAACAACTACAACAAGTAAATAAAATTGTCTACCGCAACATATAAGGTACCTAATTTTGTAGTAATTTGAGGATTGGACCATAATTACTGATCAAAGAAATATCTTCAATTCTTCATATTATGTTAACTTAATAAAAATAGGCGAGATACAGCTGTGGAAATGATAATGTTAACTAATAAATAAAAAACCCAAGTCTACAAAAAAAAAAAAAAAAAAAAATTCTTTATTATTTCAGTAAATATACGTATTTCAACAACAACGTTGTTATCTTCAATACTGAGTCTCAGTCTTCGTTTAGTAGGTACTGAAGATGACAACGTTGTTGTTGAAATACGTATTTACTGAAATAATAAAGTAATTTTTTTTTTCTTTTTGTGGACTTGGGTTTTTTATTTATTAGTATATAAAATATCCACAAGAACTCTTCTTAAAAAATTAAAATTAATTTAATGATATGGTGTTGTATTTTGATTTGATTAATATTATAATTTATAATGCAATGATTAATCATCGCATTTGAAAAAAATGATTCTGATGGTAGTTAAGGCAAATATTAATACTGAATATATACATTATTGATTCATATATTCAAATATTTATTTAAATTCATACTTATTTAAATTAAATTATGGTTCCAATATTGTATCATCTATGTTACCATGTCTATGTTAACAACTTATAAAATTTTCAAGTCCCCATGTTCAATATAGGTATTTCTCCCGAGTAATCGTAAAATATATACCTATGAAATAATAATATAATATTCATCTAAATTACAGGTTCTATAAATATTAACAAATTGTTTGTTATTTCTTCCTTTCGCATAAGCCATAAGTGCAATTTTGAAAATTTCAAAAAATGACCGAAATATAGTATCAGTTATCAGAGTATATGATTCTTTATTTTTCTAAGAAAAGCATACGAATATAATTTATTGGTGGAAATCGGAGTATCGGACCGTTGCCTCTTAAGCTGCTTTCACACATAGCGGTTCGACCTATGTGTGAAAGCAGTTTTAGTAATAAAGGGTCTTCATGTTAAATTCCAATTCCAGGAAAGCAAATGTAAAAAAAGAAAAATGATTATGAACATAAATATAATAATATTTAAAGTTTAATTAAATGGTTCGAGAAAAGAGGAAAATAAATTATATTATAATATATTATGACTATATGAGTATGTTACGGTCAATGTCGTAAAAACGGGAATGATGTCGTTGGCCAGAAATGTCATTTCCCTAAAAATTGGGAAATATTAAAATAGGAAAACCTATGAAAAGTGCTGGGAAGTACTATTATTACTACTTTACTAGTTACTTAATAACTATAAATTATTTAGGTGTACATATTTATATTAATTAATTAATACTAATACATTTTTTTTTAATTTGGTTTTTATTATTATTAATAAATAATAATACATACTTAACTTACCATTTATTAAATATTTATATTTTTCTATACGCCAAGATGGGTTTACACCTGCAAAACGACCTAATGCCAAAACGTGGGGTAGTCGGTAGACGTATCGAGCTATCCCTTACACTTTGTATCATCAATCATCATTGACCAAAGTTATTAGGATTAGGAATTGTTGTCATTGATCGGTCAATGATGCAAATTTGAGTATAAAATACGTTTTTTAACATCATTTCCCGACATATTTAAAAAAATCTAGTCATTGACGTCATTTCCCAATTATCAACATTGACTGTAATACATATGAGTATATTATATATATCGTCTATATTAAACAATAGTAGCATTATAGTATAGTTTTACTTTTAATAATACGGTTTATGTAAAATAATTTAATAAGTATTTCTATCATTTTACATTAATAATATTTTATATTCATTTTATTTAATAAATAATCTTATATACTAACTTCTGTTACAAACAACTAGATTCAGGTCTATATCTAATATTTATAATACGAGTATGAGTATAATTATTATTTATTATGAATTCATTATAAAATAATTGTTTTGTTTTAATAAAAAAAAATACATAAAATAAGGTTAGGTATAAAGTATAATATATTGTACAGTGTACACTTATGGGTTTTATGAGGTATATATTGAACCTAGAGACTGATAAATGTAAAAATTTGAATCAATAGATATATTATCTGATCAAAATCATATTTCCTTATGTAATCTTATGTAATAATTTATCATTACATTCAAATTTTAATCAAAATTCAATATACTATTTAATATAATAATATAACAAAATATTATTTATTATAATAATTATATCTAACTATAGTAACTTGTAACTACTTAAATTTCGTAAGATACTAAGATATGTATAATATGTTTTTTTTTATAATACATTAATATATTAAGGTTAATTCTTAATTATTGTAACATGTAAACAATATATAATATATATAAGTTCAATAATTTATAAAGTTATGCAAAATAAAATAATACAAAAATTAGTTTTATAAAAAAAATTAAAGAAATAAAATTGTGAAAATAATATACTACCTATTAACTATGGCATTATGGACTATTGAGTATAATTTTAAGAAAATATTTTCTAAATAATCAATAGTATACAATATACAACAAATATTATTATACATAACTCTAAGTCAGGCTGTTCGTTTTTATATCTTGCTTTAGAAAAAATTAAAATTGGCAATCTTACCTCTATAATTTGTCAAATCTCTACATATTATTGCTTCTAAAGTTGTAAGTATAAAATTATCATATGCTTAAATGATTATGTTCTAACGATTTTAAATTGTAATTTTCCGTAAAATAATTATTACGTTTTATAATAATATATCTTATAAGTACTTTATTATAATCATTATTCATTATCATTATAATATATGTAATTTTAATTTATAATTAGATCTACTAGGACATTTCGGCTCCAGGGTCGTCAACATAAAAAATATTAGGTACATATTTTTACTATAAATAAATATAATTAATCATATTATTAATTATATTATAAATAAATTATTATAAATTTAGTTTTTATAAAATAAATATATACCGCTTAAATATAGACATGAAATTAATAAATTATAAAAAAAATATTGCAGTTGTAATGTAACATAAATACATAATATTATACGTCATTGTCATTTTAATAGTGACACGATACCTTTAATTGGTTTTTCTTATTAACAAACAGTAATATTTAAATATTATATTTGTAGCAAATATATTTATTATTTATATGAAAATAAAGTGATTATATTACGCAGGTGATGTGCGTCGCGCGATGGTCATTGAAAGACAGATGACTGAGGCGACGACAGTGTGTTAGCCGCCGTCGCTGTCGCCTTATTGGTACCTCATCACAAACGACTTGGGAAATTAAGTCCGATTCACACAGGTACGACACGACACGACAGAAGAAAATTACATTCAAAATTCAATTCACATACGACCGACAAGAAATGACGGATCAGTTAATTCCAATTTTCGTTTCGAACGGTCGGAAATTATTAATTCCCAATATCAAATATGTTTCAGAATTTAAAATTTAACACCACGGCTGTTGACGTACTCTATAGAAAAGAGACTCTATATGCGTTCCAATTTTAGAAATTGCCAATTAAAAAAAAAAAAAAAAAAAGCATTCCATTTTGTTTTTACATAGTAATTATTTTTGTATTCTCATTGTATATTACAAAATCAATGGTATTAGTCAAAGACTACACTATCAGACAAGTATCAGACATAACTGCAAAAAATGTTTGTCTAACGATGTCTGATAAAAAATCAAACGTGTTAGAGTTTTGTCTGAATATCTGAACATTCTGACCGTGTCTGAACTGTCTGAACGGTTTAATGTAGCCACTGTCATAACTCATAACAGACATTTATTTGTTTCATCAGTCATGACTGATACGACATACGAATGTAGTGTAACCTTAGCCCATCCATATCGACGGCCGCGTCAATAAGTATAATGTAACATAATATACGTCATTATAATATTTATTTATTTATTTACAGTAAAATATCGTATTATGTAAATTTTTTTTAGATTCTAAGCGAAGCGAAGAATGTATTGGTTTTACAATGATGTGTGATTTCTTTTTTTTTTTTTATTCTGAAGACATTTTTACTACCCGAAATAATGCTCCAATTATCACGAATAGGGTATGTTTCCGGTAGCAAAGTGGATCTAGTTGATACTTTTTTAGGTCATTTTTCGAATTTCTCAAAATTGACTCTAAGCGGTAGAAAAAACTTCGAAAAATGACGAAAAAACGGCATTTTTCACGAATTCAATTTCTATATTTCACGATAACTCGGGCAATTTTTAAGTTAGAGACTTGAAAACTTTTTTGGGTGTTTACTGTTTACATAGCTATTATATATATGAAGTGGTAAAATTTGATAAAAATTTTAGTAAAATTGAACCGTTTGGTTAAATTTTCTACAAAATATAGGACTTTAAATATTTAGTAAAATTCTCGTTTTTTTTGTATGTAATGTACTAATGTTTGATAAAATTGGCAATTTTTGGCATTAAGTTCTGAAAATTTTACTGAAGTATATTTAAATATAATAAGAAACATAAACAGACACTTTTACTACCCGAAATAATGGTCAGATTTTCTCGAATAGCATATGTTTCCGGTAGGAAAGTGGATGTTCTTGGTACTTTATTTAGGTTATTTTTCTAATTTCTCAAAATTGACCCTATGCGTTAGAAAAAACGATGAAAAAATGACGAAAATCGGCAATATATTAATCAATACCTACATTATCTAATTGAACTTCGCTCAGAATCGTTTTTTCGAATGCAATAGTTTAAAATTAAATACTATGATTTGCACACCTATATCTCTGCGGCAGGATTATCAGCTCTTTTTTTTTTATATTGACGACATCTGCGCTGAAATGTCAAATTCTAGTGAATTAAATTGTGTAATATTCATTTCTTACCTGGTTCTTTACAAAATTCCATAGGTGATCTAAGAGGCACTAAATTAAATTTTAAAAATTATTCATATTACTAATAATGATAAGTGATAATATAAAATAAAATCACTGTAAAAAGTGATTTTCAATGTGTTATTTTATGTTAATTATTATTCATTCAATAATAGGTATTGTGAAAATTGAAACATGCGATTTTCCAATTAATAACTATTATAATTGGGTCATATTGAATATTTAAAATGGTTATAAAATATTCACTTTGTTCAATAACTTCATTGCCTAGGTCAACAAAATATTTAATATAACCTATTTAAAAAAAAAAAAAAAAAAAAACTATAATATATAACTATTAATTATATATACATAGTAGGTATAAAATATATTTATTCAATTTAAAAATATAATAATATAAAAAACGAAATAATTATAATATATTTAATATATTTAATACAGTTAGTTACTGTTTTATATATATTTTTTTAATTAGTTAATAAAATAACTTTATAATATACGAATACCTACAACAAGAAATAAATTTGAAAATAAATTTGGAATCCCCCATAATTATCAATTAAAAGAAAAATTCTTTAGCCATTGTTTATTATCGTTATTTTTATACATAATTAATTATCAAATATTAGTAGGTATATGTTACATTATACTATATTAGGTACATTATAATATACACATTACATGTACCTATATGAATTTACTTACTAAATTCGCCAAGAAATATATTTTGTTTAACTATAAAATATAAAAATGATATTATAGAATACTAGAACTAGAATAGACTAATAGAGAATAGAAATAATTAAAAAATATTAACTTTTTTTTATTACTTATTTATTATTGCTATTGTGCGACAAGGTGTAGTTAACAACTATTTTTGGAAATATGATTTTCCCATATTTCTATTAAATTTTGAGTGTAGGTAACTACATAGGTGGAAGCAGTGACATATTTAAGATTTTTTAAAGGGGCTGATACGACTGAAAAAATTTTTCTATCTCCTTTCCCCATTTATAATATTTATAGGTAGATATTATCAATTTTTAATAACTATACCCGTACATATTTATTATTATTATATATAACCATTATTATTTTTTAAATATATTTTATAATACAAATTCAACTTTTGTAGGTTTTTTTGATATTTCATCAATTATTTCTTCCACGTCCAATTTAAGGTCTCTATGGATGGACAGCATTGCGAGGCCATTTAACATAATATATAAGTATTACAAAAAAAGCTAAACCCACTGGGGAGATCCCTAATCTTCCCCCATAAATACGCCACTGGGTGGAAGATGAAATACAGTAAAATCAATCGAATTTAAAAATGGTTTTAAAACATATTGACTAAATTATTATCCATTACATTACGCTATATAGATCAATTTACAGGGGCCCCCATTTTTGTGGGGACTGCAATATACTTAAGTTTATAATACAAAAAATATATTATAAATATAGAGTGAATAATGTAGAATAACAAAATTATAAGACTACGTACGTGGATTATTAAATATATGTTTAAGGCAATACTGAGCTGTAGTATAGTCTGAAATGTTAATATTATATTATTTTAATAGTATGTATACACGTTACGTCATCATTATTTCTTACAGACCTGAATATCGATATGAATATACCTGAGATCGCGACAACATCGTCTTTTGAGGCGACGAGGGGGGTTATCTGGAATTGTGGTTGAGTGTTGGTTTGCAATCAGAGGATTTGGATGATGAAGTAATTTCTTCATATAGAAATATTCATATTCATATATATAATTTCATTAATTAATTTTTATTATAACATGCTGCAAGCACCTATCCGATAATAATTTTATTCTATTGATTCTTATCAAAAAGTATAACAATTTTAAAATATGGAAATAAAATAAAGTACTCGTACCTACGTACACAAATTTTTGGAAAATGTTAAAAATATGTACTTATAGTACATGTAATTTTTATTTCGCTATTTTAAAAAGATTAAAAATTATTACAAATTAAAATGATATAATATCAGTTTAAAATGAAATAATACGAGTAGGTATGTATAGATACTTACATCCACACTGTAGAGTTATACTATCTGTTCAATAAATTGTACATACCTAGTATTAATAATGTGTAACAATAATAATTAATAATATTAGGAGCCTGATAAAGACATTTTCCTAAAATATTTCACGTGACGCATATTTTGTTATCGGTAGGTAAGCATTAATTATGTGAAATTATATGATGACTTCTGAACAAATAACTGATAGAAAAAAAATAGATTATTGTTATATACATTTATTTTGTAAAATATAATAATATAAAATATTATATATATTTCCTAGTGCACTAGCACGAAGGATTTAGGATTGTTTTACTAACAAATTTGTAATATAGGTGAAATAATAATCAATAGGTAATTATTAATTATTAATATAAATATAGTGATCTCACTAATACAATCCTGGCGGTCAAAACCTGGAGGTCGAATTAATAAATAAAAAGAAATATAATATTATTCATTTTGATAATAGCTAAATATAATATGTTAAAAATAATCTACTTTACTAGACATTGGTAATTTAAAGTTACCTTTGGCAAAAAGGATAAAAATATTCACCACGAATACTATAGCCGTTCTATTAAAACTTGCAATAAAAATCATGTTTACTGGTGAATAGACAAAGTACAATTGTTATAGTGTTTTACAAAATCAAAACCTAAGTATAAAAACTTCATGATGGACTTGAATAAACATAAATAATTTTATGTCAACATTTTCTATTGCCAGTTGTCATCATGGTGTGTCGTATACGTTCGTTACAGCAATATTTATTTTTATTATTTAGTATTTTCATCATTATTTAACTATTATTTTTATTGGTAAGCTCCTATAATAAATTCGAATGTGTCCGATCTCACATCGAATACCGATACTGATACCGATTAGCAATACTCTGGTGTGTATGATACACCAACGCTAATTAATACATTATAAAACAACAAGAAAAATCCTTTTAAAATAATTTCGCCATTTTGGACAGTTGAAAATCCGAAAAGATAATAATTAGGACTAATAAATATTTTGTAAAATTAATATAACGTATAAAACACGAAGGAAGATAGTTTTATATGTGATTACATTTTTGAGAATTTGTCAAAGTTAGATACAAAGCGTCATAGTAATATATTAATATCTGAATTAATTCTACATAATTACTTTTATATAATTCAAATATTTTTTTGAACAAATAAAAAACATTTTTAGACATCTCAACCACTCAATAAAGCCGGGTCATGTCATTGTATATAGGCCATAGGGGTAATAAAATTACGTCAATAAAAAACGACAGCGGACATTATTCAATACCATATTTTCAAATTTTTCCTTAAATTTTCCGATGAATAACTCAATCCTCTATTTCGACTGTTTTTTCTCATATGAATGTTCACTTAAAAACCATGTATAATTCTTTGTCGTGTTGGCTATATAGTCGATGACAAGAAAACTGGCTCCTGCGTATACCGCGACTCGGACTGCTTACTTGAATACCTCGCCATACAGCCGTGGGTTATCAGCCTATTGTTAATCTTAGTAAAATTGTCTATTATTAAGTTAAATCTGTAATATTTTTCAAAATTTTATTTGCTTATATGAAAAACTATTTAAATTTGACATCATGTGTTGATATTAAACATAGGTATAAAGTACAATATTTAATTGGGCAACAGATGTTCGTCGTTGTTTGCTTATTCCAATAACGTAATTTATCATGTGGCCATGCGTGGGTACTAAACAATACTTTAAATAATAATTACTTTAAATGTTGAATCCTACTTAATGTAATATTAAAACAATTATATTATTATTATATAATAATATTGGCCACAGTTTAATATTTAATTAAATCTTAAACAATTATCGTTTTATCATATTATATAATTTGTTCAATCGTTCTTGCAATGTTCGTAATGTTCTTATCGTAATAAAGACGTATAATATAGTGAATATTAAAAATATATTAGCGGATATATTTTAAGATAGGTACATATAATTTACACTGGTTGATCAAAATTTTCTTTACAGATAAAATACCAGAAGTCATATTATATTTGAATTTGATATACCTAATACCTACATAATATAATATGTACGTGAATACAATAAAAAAAAAAATCCCTAAATGTAACGTTTAATCGTTTCAAATATATTTTTAAATCACTATTATAAATATTTATATGTTCTTTATTGTCAAGAAAAATCTTTATCACCCTGTCGCTTTAACAGTGGCGTATTACCGCTTAGGCTGTATAGGCCACCGGCCTACGGCGGCAAATTTGAAAGGAGCGGCAAAAAACTTGTAGTTGTAAATATTACTACTTTTATATTATAGGGATAATATATTAATTTAAAAAAAAAATTATAACAATACAAACAAATAAAAATTATAGAATTTGGAAGAAACAATTTCAATAGCTCACAGTTAAATTATAATTTTGCCGCCTCGTAAATTTAGCCTACAAGCGGCAAATACCTTAATCCGGCCCTGCGCTTTAATATTATAAAATTATAATATATATTAACGAATATATATTTACAACAGATCGTTTTCGCTGGTAGACTCGCAGTAAAATCCAAATCTGCAATGGTAGCATTTGTTCATATAATATTTTGCTTTATAATAGTAATGTTTATTGCAATATTTAACAGCATCCACGGGGCTGTTGAACGCATTATGTACATCGCACGGCTCTTGTAATTTAATGTCACCACATGGAAGTCCTTCGGTCGGTGGAACGTATAAACAGCGGTAACAAGTGAAGTTATTTTTAATCTTAATTTCAAAACATTCGGAGGGCGACGGACAGTGTTCATCGCAAAAGTAGTTATTCTCATAGAAAAACGGTGTGCACTTATCGATGTCCTCTAAAGATTCGTATTTTGGCATGTCGCTGGGAAGGAATACGCCGAAAACCCCGACAGTTGTAACTATGATTATGGTCATAACGTAGATTTTTGACTCCATTTATATTGCAATTAACCTAGAAAAAAAATTTTGTACAATTGATTTTATCTATTGTACAGGAATTTGTACTATTCGTCTATTCATGTGTGGAGACAATAGTGATGTTCGTTATTTTCATAAGCTGCGTGGTATCTAGAGATTTTTATTTTTCATATATGGTTACAAAATCATTTCAATTTAAAATTTTCAATTATTCTATATAGGTAATCATAGATTGTATGTTTTCGTGTAAATTTAAATTTAAAAAAAAAAAATAATAATAATAATAATATGAATACTAAACTACTAAACTTTCAAATCCTAATACAAAATAATTCGTATATTATTATATCCTCTTCTCCTAAAATATTGTGTCAATTGTATATCATGACTCGGGTAAAGACGTCATTAATAATAAAATGAAATGTCAATCTAAATAAAATTACTAAATATGAAACGCAATACATATTATATACTATTATTTATTTTACTATCTAATTAAAAACAAAAAACTTATTGTATTATGAAAGTATTATCTATTAACGGTTAAGATGCTTTCACACATAGCGGTTTGATACTTGAATAACTTTTGAAGCACAAATGATATCGATGGGAACGTTTTACATGTTGTTTAAAATGATGTTATAAAAACATATGCCAAAATCCAGCTTGATATGAATTTTTCCGAGCTGAAGCCTTTATTTTGTCTAATTTGACTGGGCTAATGTGTGAAAGAAGCTTAAATATTTTTCCGCAATGGCACTCATTAATAATAATAATAATAATAATAATAATAATAGTAATAATAATAAGACGTTGATTCAATTGGAAAACAGATGTTATAAAAAAAATTAATAATTTTAGTACACAAATAATTGTATTGAAATAAATAGACAAAAATCAATTACCTAATGAATGATATAATTTAATCGTATAAAACACCAACAATCCAACATACCAATTTATTTGAGGGTTTGAATAAAAAAAAAAAACTGTTTTCAACAAAACTTCGCTTCGCTAAAAATCTAAAATTAAATGTAGGTATAGATTAAAGTATTAAAAAATAATATTATAATAACAACCATCTTATAAGAATATTTGGATTTTTATTTTAAATTTTAATTAAATTTATAATTAAAATTTAAGCAAGATATACAATGATATTTACACATGCAGAATGAGGGCATGAGTTTTATTTCACATAACAATAGAATTTTATAATTATTATTTTGAAATTATAATGTAATTAACTTACATAGGTGTATATTAATCGCTAAAGTGTTAGGTAGAAAACGTCTTAATAGAAACAAATTTATTTGAAACAATCATGGCCGTTGAAATCTCAACACTGATGTTGGTATTTTTATTCGAGTGTTAAACGAACCATAGTAGATAATTATTTATTATTGAATTTGACATATAATTAATAATTGTAATAAAAAGAAATATTATAAATTATAATAATAATCGTTATTAGCCTAATGGCCATGTAAGAATTTTGTGATAACGGGTAAAGTGGAAGGAGTTTAACGTTTTATTCTACTAAATTTAATTAGCTATTATTTTAATATATAGATTTTTAATATTGGTCTCAGAATGATTACATTATAATATTATATTATTGATATTTCTATTTTAATACATTTGTTTGATTAGAAATAAAAAATGTATATTCAGTATGATTCAGACATTCAGATTATAATCAAATGGGTTTGTAATGTAGAAAAATATCAAGTTCCATTCAATATCTGGAGATCCCTTCATATATAGTCCCTATTAATCAGTGCTTGATTTGGGAGGGGGGTACGCGGGGGGGACGGAGTACCTAGTACCTCTTCTATTTTTTATTTTTTTGAGCGTACCCCTACTAATTATTGAATTCCCTATGATATTACATATTTACATGTACTTATGCATATTAAGGGGGACGCTAATTTTTTTGAAAGTCGATAGTCCCCCTTCTTTTTTTTATATATCTGTGATACTACCTAACCTAACTTAACATAACCTAGCAACGGTATAACTTAGTTACGAATCGTTTTGATATTGGAAGTGAGGCACGGATGATCTACGAAAACGAATAATATAAACATGAAAATTTGTTCCCGGTAAAATAAAAAAAAAAGTTAAAATAATATACTTTTTTAGTTGTGTCTTGTATGTTGTAAATTGTAAGATATACCCAAGTTGGCAATATACTCAATAATTTTTTCTTCAATTTGTAAGATATAACAATAACGTAATTATGTACAATTTTGAAAAAAAAGCGAACAGACATTAACATTATTTTGAGATGTTCTTTTTCAAACCGGCGTGGATATCTCACAATGGCATGCCAATATTTTCGATTGACATCCATCCGGATGGAACTAGATTGGCCACCGGTGGCCAAGGTCCAGATTCCGGATTAGTGATGTTGTGGAACACGGCCGCAGTGCTAGACGAAAACATCGAAAACAATGAAAATATACCAAAAATTTTATGTCAAGTATGTTTTTATAATATACATAAAGTTGTATTTGTGTTTTAAAAATATTTTATTATTCAGGAATGAATACAATTTATTTTGCATTTAATGTTTTTAGATTGATAGCCACTTGTCGTGTGTTAATTGTGTCCGATGGAGTAATTCTGGCAAATATTTGGCATCTGGCAGTGATGATAAAATTATTATGATATGGTCATTGACTAAATATCCTAATAGTGGGAACATAGTATTTGGTACCAAAAATATTGTCAATATCGAAACGTGGAAATGCATGTTTACATTACGTTCCCATTCGGGTGATATACTCGATCTAGCATGGTCACCTCATGATTTATATTTAGCATCATGCTCAGTGGATAATACTATAATTATATGGGATGCTCAAAAGTTTCCAACTGTACTTAAAGTTCTTTCAGGTCACACTGGATTGGTAAAAGGTGTTTCTTGGGATCCAATTGGTAAATATCTATCATCACAATCAGATGATAAGTCTTTAAGGATATGGAGAATATCTGATTGGGAAACAGATACTATTATTACAACTCCATTTAAAGAATGTGGTGGAAACACAGCTGTACTAAGACATAGTTGGTCTCCAGATGGTCAATATTTAGTATCTGCTCATGCCATGAACAACACTGGTCCTGTTGCTAAAGTTATTGAAAGAGATGGTTGGACTTATGATAAAGATTATGTAGGGCATAGACAAGCCATAAATTGTGTAAGGTTTAGTAAATCAATAATGGAACATAAAGTTGGTAAAAAGTCACATCATATGTGTTTATGTGCTGTAGGTTCAAGAGATTGTAATGTATCGGTATGGTTAACTGGTTTAACAAGACCAGTTGTCGTTTTTGAAAGTTTATTTCAAGGCCCTGTATTAGATCTATCTTGGTCAAAAAATGGATTAAATATGTATGCGTGTTCATTTGATGGTTCTATAGCTATTTTAATATTCAATCAAAGTGATATTGGAAGAGCACTTACAGATCAAGAGAAAAATATAATTTATAAAAAAATGTATGGTATTTCTCCTTTAGAACGACAAAATAATACTTTGTTTATTGAAAATCCAGCAATATTAAAATTGAATGGTGTTAGTACAAAACAATCTGGAGATCAAAAAGTTGAAACTACAAAAGAAATCAAACAGCCTCCTAAAAACATAATTAAACCTTCACTTCCTATTTTAAAAAAACAAATTGAAATTCGTACATCTGATGGCCGTAGACGTATTACACCTATTTCTATACCTCCAACACTTGACAGTGCAGAAGAAATAAATGTTTTACCATTTTCATCATCTTGTGAAAGTAAAAGTCAAGTAGTTATTGAAAGAGTCAATGATATAATAGAACCTAATATAAGTAACAGTTGTAGTAATTTTAGTCAGGAATCTCAAAACCCAATAATTATTGATTCAAAAGTGCCTAAAAATATTCCAACATCTGTTTTACAAGTATCTCCTAACAAAGGTGATTCTAAGATAACAGAACCTGCAGAATCAATACAAAATTTATTTGAATCTAAAAAAATGAAATTTAATACTATTGAAGATGATGAGATTTTAAAAGATATTAAACCTACTTTTATTGGAAGTATTAAACAAAAACCAAAATTTACAATTACAAATCATGGCACGTATAGAGTTATTGTAGAAAATGATAAATGTAATACAATAAATGGTTCTTTGTCTAAAATAAAAGTCTATAGTAATAATATAATTATTTGGGAGAAAGTATTTAGTTCTAGTATAATAAAATATTGTTTTAATAAAATATTATCACTAATAATTGTAGCATTAAATAATTGTACCATTCATGTGATGAAATCCGAAAATGGTATATTAAAAAGTCCACCATACGTATTGTCATCTCCTGTTACCACTATTAATTCGAATAATAATTATTTATTATGTATAACGCAGAATTCTCTGTCTGTATGGAACATTTATGAACATAAGTGTATTTTACATGAGAAAAAACTAAAAACATTAATTTGTTCAAATAAAAATAATCCAATTAATGTACAAAAATGTATGTTAACTGATAATGGAACACCAATTATTACATTGACTACTGGAAAGTCGTACATGTTTTCCATAAGTGCAAAATGTTGGATGATGATTGGTGATAGAGACGCAATTTATTCAAATTCATCTCAAAAAAGTAAACATAACATTTTGAATACTGGTAATATAAAAAACCCATTAAGTGTCATGCAAGCATATTCTTCTAAATATACACCAAATTTAGATTCTGCAGATGCTAATGGCATGAGTGAATTGTGTTCAAAAGCATTTTTAGAACACCAAATGTCAGCAGCTTTAGCTTTAGAATCAGATGATGAATACAAATATTGGTTGTTAGCTTATGTTTCCTACTTAACTGAAAAAGAAGACTGTGATAAATTAAGATATGTATGTCAAGATCTGTTAGGAGTTTCACATAATTATTCAAATTGTGAAAATGTTGAAGCAAAAATATTAGGCATGTCCAGGCATATGCTTTTAAGAGAAATATTAGTAATTATGGCTGGTTCAAGAAGTACTCAACGATTATTTACTGAGTTTCATGACCAATTAACCGAAATGTCTCAACTATAACGACTGATTTATTATTTATTTAAATGATTTATTTCTATTGAAATTTCAAATTCAAAAATGTTAGCTGTATCTGTATCTATTATTGTTATTATTATATATGACATAAAATTATGGGGAATTTAGTATAATATATTGTATTAGGTAGTACCTAAATTAAATTACATTTTTTAAATGAATTATTTATTAAAAAAAAAAAAAAATATTAGAAATGTATATTATCAAAATAGGCGTGTGCACGGGGGCAGCAAATGCTGCCCTGAATATCATTTTTGGACTGCTAATTATTAATATTCATCATTGATAAATTAAATTTTCATTAATTAATTACATTAGATTTGTAAAAAATTTGTTTTAATCAATGAAATATTTTTTAAACACACGATTAAATATAACTGTGATACTTAAAATTAACTATAAAATAAATGAAATTATGGTCTGGATTTCTTGAAAAATTGGGCCGAATTTATTTTCTGCTGCCTCTGAATTTGAAATCTGCGCACGCCTATGATTAACAAATATCTTAATTTAATGTTTTAGTACTAATTTAATAATTATAAAATTAATTAAAATGTTATTTAAATATGATACAACTAACAACTGTATTGCCATATTTATGTAAATAATATGATCAAACACTTATTTATATAAAATAATAAAATTAGAAAAAAAAAATATATATATATATATATATAAACTGAGCACCATTTATATATATTTTCTATTATAAAAAAAAAAATGTAAATATGAAAAGTTGAACTAGTCATACATAATATTATTTTGCTAACTAAATTTACTCCATACTAATAGTATAAAACATAATTATTGTGTTACTGTATATTAATTAATTATAAGATAAAAATTAATAGAAATTTTTGTAATAAATTGTATAGATATTTTTTTAATTTAATATTTATACTTAATACCTATCTACTATTAGGAAATTAAAAAATAAATTCCTTAAACCCAGAAATGAATCATCAAATAAGATATCTATTTATTTCATTAATGTTATACCTTTATTTTTCATCAAACAATATTAAATAGCGATAAACTGATAATATTATAGTCGGACTTAATTATATGTCTTTTAAAATTAACAAGAAAATTTTTCATATTATTAACTTGTTCTTTATATACTATATTATATTATAGAGTTTAAAAGTAGATTTTTTCCTATTTACTATAATTAGTAGCTATTAAATATCATTTTGATATTTTAAAATTTAATGATTTAAAAACAATTGTAAATTAGATACAATGTATTTTATATTAAATTAGTCTTCTAGATACCATATGAATATTAAACATTCAATAATAATTTATATTTTATACATTAAAGTCCTATATTAGGTATATAATTATTAGTTAATTGACAACATAAAACAAAATGATAAAAACTAGAATTCAACAATTTCAATCATCCCAATCTCCTTCTGTATCTTCATCCCCATCTGCTTCACTTTCAGATTCTAAATTTGGAGGTAACATTGTTGAAGCCATACGGTAAATTAATCCTCCCATACTACTGTCATTTTGTTGATTATTACCAGATATCCCTTGTCTTCGCATTGCTAATTTCTTATGCAAATCAGCCATTAATCCTTCTCCCGTGGAAAGTGTTTTCTTATTCATTAATCTATCATTGACTGAGCGTAATTTAGCTTTTTTTAATCCTCCTGCATTTCTTATTTCATCCATCAAAATACTATGTGTATTAACATTATCATTAAATATTTTACTTGTTTCTTGATCATTTTCTGTAAAATTATTATTTTCAATATGATCAGTTATATTATGAATTATAATATTTTGTTTGTTTATTGATGATTGTTCATCAGTAGATTTGCCAATTTCTTGTTCTATAGGTATAGGATCATCAGCAATTATTTCACCACTCTGAATATCATCCAATTCATCAAAACTTGGTAGATCAACTACTCTGGTCAGTTTACAAACGGTTGGCATGTTAACATTATTTTCTTTGAAACATTGAGTATCCTCTGCAATTCCTGGAAGGTCGGGTAAATCTGCTGGTACATCAATAGAAGGAACTTCTTCACAAACTGGAGTATAAGAATAATTGAACTGTTTCTCAATATCATTTAATGGTAATGTAAATATTGGTTTATTAATATGTTCAATATTATCAACTTGTATATTCGTTGATTTTTTATTTATTTTGTATGGATTAGACAAATCATAATTATGATATACATTCTCATTTGAATTAAATAATAATAAAGAATTTATGTATTTTATATTATCAGGTAACTTACCTAAACCTTTCATTTGAATAATATCTTTATTTTTGGTTAATTTTCTATCATTTACACTGTAAAACTTAGTCTTGTTATCCCGGTCTTTATTCACACATATTTGATGAGTAACTTGAATATTTTCTATAATATTTGACGTTATATCAAAATCATAACTATATTCATAATCCTTTTGACAATGTGCAGCAGGATATTTAGAGCTAGAGAATACTTGAATGGACTTCTTAATGTTCGACAAACGATGTACTTTATTAGTTACGTTGTTCAATTTATCATTCAGTTTAACTATTTCAGATGTTTGTGACCTAATATTACTTCGGACGTGTTCATACACACAATCGACAACTTTGTCTAGACAATCCAATGATTTGATTAATTGTAAAACCGTTTCTTCATATGCCAGATCGTAGGTCAACAAAGGTATGTACGCTTCTTTATTGACCTTAACCATATTTTAAAAACTATCACAAATTAATAATATTAAAAATAAATACATAAAATAATTGGTCGTGCAAAACAAATAACTAATTAGACAAAATAAAAATAATAAAATATGTACTATAATGGGCAAATAAAATAATAATTAGTAGATTTTTGCTTTGAATATTTCAAATTATATGTAATTATTAGTATTGTTTTTTAGATTTATACAATAATGAATAAGAACAAAGAAAAATAATATTTGGAGTCTTAAACTCTACTCTTCACTTTTAAATTTACTTTATATACAGACAAGAGAATAATCATGACAAAATAACACTAATTAGTAATTAATAATTTTATTAGGTAGAAAAATATTTGACTATGCGAGACAATCTTTAATTTATTCAGTATTTATTATTACATATTACATAATATATTATCTAAAACTATTTCAATCTTATTATCACTTATTCACTTATCAGAAAATTTTACTGAAGTATATTTACATATTATTACCACAGATAACATAAAATTTTACATATAACACATATTATATAAGGTCTATGCGTCTATGGAAGAACCAAATACACGGGGGAAAAGTGGGAGTGCGCAGAACGGATGAAAATAAAACTCGTCCAGTATTGATACAATGATACCTATCTTTTTTATCATGGTGTGTAGATGTTTTTACTTTCTAAACAATAAAAACAATATTTGTCTATGGTTTTTACCATAAACCAATTTTGGTTGTGTACTTGTGATTATATATTTATGTTTATAACCCACGATGTAGAGAAAACAATTCTGATTGAGGGGGGGCCTTGACAGTTTTACATTAAATTTAGGGGGCCCTATAACAAAATAGGTTGAGAAGCACTGCTCTACATCGTGTTATCGTAACCATATAATTTATACGTTAATTTATGTTATCTGTGTTTATACTATAACGTAAAATGATAAGATGATAATGATAAGAGTTAACAATAATACTCCCTCCTTATATATTTTATTAATTTTCATATTCACATTTCAAAACTTTCTTTTATAATACAGAATTCAAAATTCCGAATGCGTTAATCGGTGAGGTAGTGACCGGTTTAACGTGCGAAACTTTTTAGGTGCTCGTTGCTGTTTTCAATTTGTCATTTAAAAACGGTAAGTTTTTATTTTTCTCACAAAATAAATTCCCATGAATTAATTTTGATTTCACGATTAAACGTAATAAAAAAAAAAAGATGAGCTGATATTCCTGCCGGACAGGATACAGGTGTGCGAATCATAGCGTTTAATTTTACTTAGAGTTTGAATGCAATGATAAACCATTGCATTCGAAAAAACGATTCTGAGTGAAGTTAGTCAGATTATAAATTTCGTTTGAACTAAAAATATCAACTTAAAACAGCTATAAAAAAAAATTGAGATTAGGGATTTTTCTAATATTTTAGTATGATGTTAAGTAATATGTAAGTATACTTCAGTAAAATTTTCAGACCCTAATACCAAAAATTGCTAATTTTATCAAACATTATATACGTAAAAACGAGAAATTTACAAAATATTCGAAGTCCTATATTTAGTAAAAAAATTTTAAAAACGGTTCCAAAATTTTACCACATATATATAATAGCTATGTGAACACCCAAAAAAATTTTCAAGTCTCTAACTTAAAAATTGCCCGAGTTATCGTGAAATATAGAAATTGAATTCGTCAAAAATTTATTTTTCGTAAAAAATGCCGTTTTTTCGTCATTTTTTCAAAGTTTTTTCTACCGCATAGCGTCAATTTTGAGAAATTCAAAAAATGACCTAAGTAAAGTACCAAGTACATTCACTTTGCTACCGGAAACATACCCTATTCGTGAAAATCGGAGTATTATTTCGGGTAGTATTTTTGTACACAGACATAAAAAAAAAAAACAAAAAAAAAATCACACATCATTGTAAAACCAATACACTTCGCTTCGCTCAGAATCTAAAATTTAGTTTGTTTTCTGTATGTACATATTTATACGCCGCATTTTATAGTTTAAAATTTATGATTTCCTTTTTGTATTTTATTATTATAAAAGGTTTAATAAATAATTCTGTTTATTTTTACCGCGAAATAAATAATTTGAACAGTCTTTAAATACAAATTAATTCATTTTGATTTGTAAACCATTTAAGAAGTATTCTGTATCATTATTTAATAGTTATTTCTGTTTTGTGTATATTTTTTGTTAAGTCCTGTGTCATTGAAATATTATTATACATATTATAATTTATAATTAGGTATAAATAGGTATAAATGTATGATTTTTTTTTTAATCTTACTATTATTTTGTTTAGAAATATGGACATGGACATTGATAATACATATGTGCAGAATATTTATAGACAAGTTGTTGCTGAACATTTTCAGTCAAGTGAATGGAAAGAAATTTTAATTAATCCCGAAGGTGCTTCAACAACTTTGCGTGATGAAAGCACATTACCTCGTTCAGGTGGATATTGCTTTAAAGACATTCCTAACCGTTTTATATTTTGGCGAGTTTTATATGACAAACTTGAATTAGTTGAACACAGTTTAGATATAAATCTCACAGAAAACCAAGTACGTATACATTTTCGTGATTCTCCTGTTTTGGATAGTGGAATCTCAGTATATGAAACATTGGAATCTGTTGTTTTATTAGTACCTACAGCATGTAGTTGTCATCGATTGACATTTCCACGGCCAAATAATCATGATAATTGTAATGAAAATGAAAATGAAAATGTGTTGATGGATACATCAATATTCTCAAATTTTAATGTTCCATCTATTGATGATCCAGCTACATTTTATTCTTATAATGCAGAACTTAGTCATCCATATTCAGCTGCTTCTTGTTTAGATCAAAAAAATGATGCCATCTTTATAATAGCTTTACAGAATAATGTTATGCTTTATATACGCTTGGAATATATATCTGGACTTCCCACTCTAAAAGAAATTTGTCAAGAATCTGCTGTACCTCGCATGCTTTCTAATATAACTAAAGTGTTTTCTACAAATATTGATAAACCAGTTATTAACAGTTTAGCTGTACATCCATTTCAACAAGATATATATGTATATTCTTTGGATAATGCTTGTGAATTAAAAGTTTGGTCTATTGAAAAATCTATTTATATTTATATAATGGATATGAAAAAAATGTATGCTTCATCAACAGAAAATGGTTCAAGACCACATATAATTCATAAACATTTTGATGATAAACTTTTACTTACTATTTACCTTAATTTAGCAGAAAGTTCTAAATTTGTAGTTCTTGAGCCATGCATAGACCATGGTATATTTAAACTTCAACAAAAGTTTTATGTATGCTCACCTATAAATAATAGGTTGGTTGATATGGCATTATATGGTGATGAGATTTGGTGTATATGGAGAACAGGAAAGGACATTACCAGCATTAAGTCTGTAAATATCAGAAAAGGTGGATGGAAAAACTGTAATTTGGACACAACAGCCTTTGAACCATTTACTCATTGTTCTTCAAATCCAAAACAAACATATTTGGATAACATTTTTTCATCGTCGACTTATTTCACAGAAGATGATTTGAAAAATGCTATTGCTGTTTATGATACATCTGATAACTGTGAATTAGTGACTGATTACCGAACTAAAATAAGTAATGCAATTGATAGAAAAGTTTCACAAGAAATGGATAAATATGATTCTACAGATATCGAGTCACAATTGCAACTTGTTGAACAATGTAGTGGTAGTTTTTATAAAAGCTGTTTAGATTATCGTCGTAAACGATTAGCCCCTCTAGGACTTATTTGGCTAGGTTCATCATCTCATTTAATGATTGTTGTAACAAATTCAAGTTTCTGCTTTTTACGATCAACAGATGATGTAGAAAAAAAAATATTTTCATTTGAAAGGCTTGATAAAAATACTGAATTAAATAGTTTACTTGATGTGTTGATGCCAGAGCCAATAAACAAATTTAATTTGTTTCTAGATATAAATATGTCTGTTCAGCATTTTTTGGATTTAGTTAGAGAATCTTATAAATTTGATAATAGTGATCCAAATATTACATTGTTTTTAAATGGTGGCAATATTTGTGAGACTATTCGTGTAATCATTAAAATGCTGCATGCTGATTGTGATGCAATTGAAGATATACAGCAAAATCAACATTTAAAATGTTTTAGAAGTAAATTGGGTATCAGTGTTGTTTCTCATAGTTTTCACCAAATGATTATTACACGTTTTAATCTATGTTGTAGATTGTTTACATTAATGGAATTGAATTTTAAAGGCCACGGACAATCAAATGAATATGTTGTTGATTCTAAAAATCTTGTTTTTAGTTATTGGATTCAGGGATTATTTTCACATGATATAAAATTATGTGAAAAAATGCTTACAACTAATACATTTTTGGCAAAAGAACCATTAATAAGTTATATTAATGGTTTGTTAAATTATACTTGGCCACTTATTGATGGTCTTACACTTGTACAATTTTTATTACAAGAAGGAAAATATAATTTTATACAACAAATGGCTAAAGTATTGGATTTTAAAAAATGGGAAGAAACGTTGGTAATTTCATATATGTTAAATAATGATCCAGATAATGCACTTGAGATACTTAAAAAAGATATTAAAAAAAATGCAGAACATTTCCTTAAATCTATTACTCTGTTTGAAAAACACAATTACTATGATCATGCAATACAACTTGGAAATCATGTATTAGAAATGATTGATGATGAAAACACAAGGTCAATGTTTCATTCAAACATTTTTCTTAATAATTTAAAATTGAAAAGATATCAAAATGCATTTAATAATATCTTATGTTTAAAAGATCAAGATCGTAAATTAAATTGTTTACATACATTTGTCTTGACATTATTAGAAAATGATGAAAAAGAGAAACTTTTGAGTTTTAATTTTTCTGGTTTACAGAGTGCAATGGAAGATATTGTTTTAAAAAAAGCACGATCGTTATCAAATCCTGATGCAGCTCCTTTTTATATGTTTTTATGTTCAATACATGATAAATATGGAAAGTACAAAAAACTCGCTATGACATTTTATGAATTATATTTACGAGCTGATACTAGTGTAACTCAGGAGCAGTATTTAAGACTGTCTCTTTTGTATTTAGAAACTTTAAATCCTAAAGATGCTTGGTTTGTTACTGCAACATTACCTTTTCTTTCAAAAACTGACAATATTAAAAATGGATTGGTGCAGATTGATGATCTGAAAAAATTATGTTGGTTGGCACGAGCGCGCCAAGAAATTGAAGAATCTACAATTGATATGGACATACGAAGTGTGATATTAATATTGATAATGAAACATAAGTATAAAGAAGTATTACGGTTGTCAAAAATGTGGAATTTACCCATTCATTTTCCATTGAGAGAATTAGTAAAAACATGTTTGTCTCTTACTGATCCCGAAGAACGTGATAAAGCATGGTTGTGGTTGTATGATAATGAAATTAGTGGTGATGGAATAGATAGTGGAAAAATTGCTTGGAATTTTTTGGAATCATTAGTGAACAAGTATGAAGAACAAGGTAAAACATTAGTGCATTATCATGTAGCTGACGAATTACTTCGTCATAAAGCATTCCTACCTAATTGGCTTGTCAAAGCATTTAAGGATAGAAACGCTGGTGAATTATTACAATTGTATTTGAGTTATGGAGAATTAATCAATTGTGCCGATTTAATAATTGAACTTATAGAAAAAGATATGAGTAGTGGTGAATGTAGTATAAATTCATTTGGAGAGACAATACCTGTAGATATAATAGAATGTATAATTATAAATTTGAATTATCATAAATTACAAATTGGAGACATTCTTTTAAGTAAATATAAAATATATTGCAATAAAATTGTGGCACATAAAAATATTAAATAATAATATAAAAATGTACATATTACAATTAACAATGAATTATGTCTTTGTATACATTTTTTTTTTTTTTTATATGTAAATATAATTTAATATTTTGATAAAAATGGTCATAATTTTGTACAATAGTTGATTTGTAAATGTTAGATGTGACTAAAGAGTTAAATAAATGAATTTTATATATATTTATATTTATTTAATAATCTTTTTTTTTTATAATTTAATCCTATCTTCTATTTATAACATACTATAGAAATTAATTAGTGGTTACAATGAATACTATTACTAATAAAAGTGTACCTATCTCATTGTAATTTTATATTAGATTAAATTTTATTTTGAGATTAATACTGTATATTAGATTCTTAACGAAGCAAAGAATGTATCTACCTATTGGTTTTACAATGATGTGTAATTTTTTTTTTTTTATTCTGAAGAAACTTACTACCTGAAATAATGCTCTGATTTTCAAGAATAGCCTATGTCTCCGATTGGAAAGTGGATGTGGTTGGTACTTTATTTAAATCATTTTTCGAACTTCTCAAAATTGACCCTATGTAATAGGAAAAAAAGAGCTGATATATCCTGCCGCAGGGATATAGGTGTGCAAATCATAATATTTAATTTTAATTAGAATTTGTATGCAATGATAAACCATTGCATTCAAAAAAACGATTCTGAGCGAAGTTCAATCAGATAATGTAGGTATTGATTAATATATTGCCGATTTTCGTCATTTTTTCATCGTTTTTTCTAACGCATAGGATCAATTTTGATAAATTAGAAAAATGACCTAAATAAAGTACCAAGAACATCCACTTTCCTACCGGAAACATATGCTATTCGAGAAAATCTGACCATTATATTGTATTGATATTATATTTAAAATTTTATTGGATGTTCATATATGTACCTACTACCTAAAATATGTGATAAAATTTTGTAAATTGTACGTTGACATATAATGTAAATAAGTAGGTATATCAATGCGATTTAAATTTTTAATAAATTGTAAAAATTTTAATCAATAACTATGTTTGACTGAACTTTGCTCAGAATCGAAATATTTACATTATAATCATTATTATATAAAAATAATTTTCAATTTCAAATGCTTATTGGTTTTCTATATTTTTAAATATTAACTATTATTTATGAGACAATAATTATTACTTCATTGGTGTATTGTTAAAGGCTATTAAACATAATTAACCGATTATTTTATATGAAGGATTTAACTGTTTAAGGGTGTTCAGATTAAATTTAAAGTTGGATAAAACTAGCATATAAAATTATTTACGAATTCACCTTAAACTATATGGTCATGAAGTAATAATAATTAATAAAACGATCAATGTTGGGAATTTATATTTATGTTACCTATTAACTTACAAATGTGTGATTCTACATGACTACATGTAGGATTGGTATACGCATACACGTCATATCCACATAGTAGTAGGTACTGTGGCATGTATTTCTGTATTAAATTATTAATGGCTTCTGTTTATGTTATTATTATTATTTTTGATATATGAAGCCATAATTAGATTTCAATCCTATATAAATTTGAACTAGGTTTTTATAATAGAGAAACCATTAAAGTAGATTTAATCATATAATTCATTGGATTTTAACAATCAATTATAAAGTGCTACTTTTATAATAATTTTAATAAAATCGTAAAAAATCACCCCCTCTTTTTCATTTAGTTAAAACTAATTTATTTTCATATTGTAATTATGTTTGTTTAAATAAACTTGTAAATGTTAAACGTAGGTACCTATCTGGATTAATATTTCAATATGTAGGTATCTACGTATTGTTTCTCAATATGTATTATGTATCTTATATATGTATATCGTATTTATACGCTTATATACCGAATAAATAATATATAAAATGATGTAAAAATGAAAGGGATAGTAGTATTATAGTACTATATCATAGTTACGATTTGAATGCAATGATTGATAAAGCATCACATTCGAAAAACGATTTTGAGTAAACTTTAATCAGATATACTGGTAAAATGTAGATATTAGATATTGACTATATTATTATAAATGGGCGATTGTTGAAATATTTGAATATTTTAAAAAAATGAACCTTATTTAGATTTAAAAATCAAAGTAATTATTTAAAAATTGTATCATTATACGAGTATGCATCTATAATATCTATGTGAAATGTGAATATTAAATATTCATCAAAAATTTCAAGTTTGTATTATTTATACTTCATTAGTAAAATGAAATAAATAAAATAATGAATATTCCTGACTTTAAAATATAGCAATATGGAAATTCAAAAAATATAACCTAAATAAAGTACTTGTACCAATAAGAATAACTATATTTAATACTAATGTAGTAATGTTTTATGTAATTATTAACCGAAACTCGAAAGTTCCCACTATTTGTGGTAATCAGATCATATTTATACTACCCAAAAAAGATTATCAATATACTTATGGAAAAGTATGTCATAAAATATATATTAATTTTTCAGCTAGATACGTTTAAAATCAAAATTTTTATCCGTTATTTACTTGCAAATTTACAAAATTATATTAAAATTCGTAAAAATATTGTATTTTTTAAATTTCCCAAAATTTTAATTTTAAACAGTTACAAACATTGGATTTGAAATTTTACAAAATATTTTGGAATTATGTCAAGTAATTCACTAATACTTCTATCTTCTATAAAATTTACAGACCATAAAACTAAATATTTTCAATTTTATTAAACATTATCGAAAAAAAAAATGAGACTTTTAGGATATATACATAGTTCCTTACTAAGACTAAAAATTAATGCAATAGCTCCAAAATGTATTAGCAAAAAATAAAAAATATAGATATTAAATCGCAATCATTATATAATATATAGGTAATTATATAAATTATTAATATTTCACTAAATAATTATTTTAAGACAAGAATTAAAATTACCATATAAATATATAACAGGGGCCGCCAAACTCTTTTCGGCAGAAATTTACTAAAAATATATTTCACCTTTGATGATCGACTTCTATAAAAATGTTTTTGTTTATCGATAACCTAAATATAATTATTACTTAACATAATTTTATAAAAATAAAATTAAAATATAGTAATGAATAAATAATAATGAGTATTTTAAAACTAATTACTCAAGTCTTAATTTAAATTAAATGTGTAATGTGTTGTTGATCTGGGCATTGTTGAGGTGTGACACTGCATTTTGTTGACTAATTGGTCGTAATCTGGTGAATCATTGCTGACTGTTATAATCAAAGGCTTTACAACAAAGTCCAAATGGTCATCAATGAGTGTTGCTCGGTAATTTGGTATTTAGTTTCTATCATTTTCATTCTTATGTGAAAATTCTGTTTCGAACAATGTAGATCCAAAATAAGTATGTAGCTGCAATGCAACAATACTTTTCTTTGCTCAATAGATTCTAAAAAATTTTTCAGAACCTCGAGCTTTGAGTAATATATCTGATTTGATTTTTATAATTTTAGATTCAATTTTTATAAATAGAATCCATGTCAAAGAAATTGTACAAATAAAAATTATTGACAATATTATTATCCACCCCCACGATTAATTTTAAAAATAAATTCTAACATGATCGACTTTGAAGTCGTCCGCGATCGACCGATTGGCCGCCCCTGAAATATAATACAATAGAAACAACCATAAAAATAATAACAAGTTACACCCTAAGCTTTTGTTGAAACCCGATTGACGTGAATCGCTGTGATTTAATGAAATTATAATTTTTTAAATATAAGTTACAAGTCTGATTTCTCTGCTACACGAATGAAAATCGAACGTGTTTTTCTCTTGTAAGTTGTAAATACTCTTTTCTTTTTCGAAACGTATTATAACTTATAAGTATATGTATATCACATAACTCAAAGACACTACTGTATCATAGCTATTTACGACCAATAATCACATACGCGAGTGAAACATGGTCACTGACCAAAGGAGACAGCAAACGACTAATGACCTTCGAAAGAAAAGTACTGAGAAATATATACGGCCCGAAATATAATGCAGAATCACAAACCTACGGAAAAAGGAAAAATCAAGAACTACAGGAGTTATATAACAGACCAAATATTATTTCATATGTAAAAAGCAAGCGACTATGGAATGGTTCGGCCATGTTTGGAGAACGGAGGGACAAATAATAAAAGAAGTTTTAGTTAACAAAATAAATAAAAAACGTCCATTAGGAAGACCAAGGACCCGATGGGTGGACGCTATAGCTCAAGATATAAAAAACATAGAAGAAGAGTCATCTTTTGATGACGCATACGATAGAGAGAAATGGAGAGGTTTTGTGATGGCAGCGATGGCACTTAATGGGCCGACAAGCTGAGGAAGAAGAAGAAGAAGAAGTATATGTATAAGTATAAGTATAACGTATATTTTGAATTTAAAAACGTTAAATTCAATAGGTATCTGAGTTTCAATGATGTGGTTTACTTAATTTAACCGCGGTATAGGAAGAATAATATGAAAACACAACAATTAGAAATTGACGTATGTATCTTCTATATACATCGGAAACCGCAACTAAAATATTATCGATTGAAATTTTAAAACAATAATAGTACTAGTAAGTACATTTTTTTCATATGATTGTATCGTAGAGAGAATCCGTGGGGATCAGATAGTCAAGATTCCCACGAAATTTCTTTTGTATTTTACAAATTTAAATATTAATGACATCAAATTTGTATAATATAATACGTAAGCTTTATTAATTATTACATAATAATTCAAATTTTGGACTTCCTCTCCACAAAAAAAAATCTGTATTCGTCCTTGATTGTTTTTATTTTTTACCTATGTACATTTTAATAATATAATATTATTATTCAACTATAAGATTTAACGATTAAGTTATCCGCGCGGTGAAAAACGAAACGGGACACACACGACACACATATTATGTTATCTAATACAATAATATCAAAATTACGTCTCGTCCCTGATAAAAATTAATCGGGATTATCATTTGATAGGCTACCATGTGTATGTGTGAGTGCTCGCGTGTATACATTGTATATATAAATGCGTTTAATCCGCGATTCAGTGGTATATATATAAACGTCGGAACGGCTTAAAAATGGCGTTCGTTTTTAGTAGTACGTAGACGTAATAATTTTATCCGTCGTAGTGTTTTAGTTGCCCGGACTCAGGATCGTCCTCCAAGAGCATGTCGCCGACCGCGGTAACAATAATGGATTTCAACCGGACTGTATTACGACCTTTACCGCAATTGGGGTATGCGCGAAAATACACGATATATTATAACAACATCTATAATATTATAATAATACAATAATACGAATATAATAAAACGAATGCGAAAAACGAATAATAATAATAATAAAAAATAAATAAATAATTATAATTAACAATAAAAATATAATAATTACTACCTATATATTTTCATTACGATTGAAACACTTACCGCGCGATATATCAATCTTCATTTTACCAATTGAGTTTTTTTTTTTATTATTCTCTTAACGATTGATATTATGTGTTATATTTTTGTTTACCATGTATTCTAATACGTTTTAACAGTATGTAATGAGTGGCGGATGTGAAAAATGTAGACTAATCGGGAGAGAACGCATCGAAAAAAAAGAACATAATTTAGTACTAAATTGTAATTATTTAATTCGATGTATGAACCAAAAAAATGATTTAAATAAAACGCTTTTGGTAATATTATAATTATTGATATCGTACTTTTACCGTGCCCCTGTGTGGCTGCTGCAGTGCTCGCTCCTTGGTTTCGACGCTGATTTTATAATCGTTAAACTGTGATGTTGTAAAAAAAAAAAATAATACTTAATCTAATTTTGAATTTCTCGACTTGGGATATTATTAATTTCACGGGTGCAGCAAATTTTGATTTTATTCATTTTAACCGTTAAAATATTACAATATTAAGTTTATTCCGTATACAGACAAACATGCACGGTCAAATTGATTTTTATCGTATACCTATAAAATAAATAGTTTACATATTAATGTAAAATCGTTTTACGAGTTTTAGCTTAACGGACAACGAAGCAGTTGAAACGCACTTGATGGGCTGGAACCTTCCGCCCGAAGATCTCATACACATTCCGGATCATTGGTTAAAATACCAAGAACCCAGTTCGTTAGCCCATTACTATTTGGCATTTATGTACACTCTTTTCACGATTTTCGCGTTAATCGGAAACGGTCTGGTCATATGGATTTTCTGTCTGTAAGTAAAATTTAGGTATACGGTGTGGTTCACAATATCACGTGATGAAAATTGTGAAATTTACACACGCGTAGGTCGTAAATGTTTATAATATTATTTCAACGATGTCTCCATTATTAATATATATTGTAAAATAATAATTTCTAATCAACCTACACAATATTATATATTATGTATTTATGTATTATATAACGGTTGTAAATATCTGTTGTGTTTTATTAAAACACGTTAAATATTATTTAAATTTAAAATAACGATTACAATATTTAAGATAAATTAGTCATTATTTACCTAATATTATATGAATATAATAGTGAAAAATGCGGTTAGATTCTAAAAAAACAAAAATCATTTGACATTATAATTATTTTGTTAACTGTAATGTGTTTATATATTTTTTACATTAATTACAAAAAAGAATATTAATAATTTTTAATAATAATAATAATACTAAAATTTCAAACATTTATTATTTAAAAAGACAAAATGTATATTATTCCAACAAAAATTATTGACGTACAGATAAATATAATATTATAATATAAAATATACGAATATAATTACAATAATTATTTGTCATATTATAAAAGTTTTCGGTTTCATTTCTGATTAATATTCATTTTTAATTTTATTTACTATAAAATCATTTTGTTGATATTTTAGATCCAAATCCTTACGAACGCCATCTAATATATTTGTAATTAATTTGGCGTTTTGCGATTTTGTAATGATGGCAAAATCGCCAATTTTCATCTACAGTTCAATCCTACGTGGTTACCAAGGCCATTTTATTTGTCAGATGTTCGCTTTTGCTGGGTCTATCACTGGCATAGGAGCGAGTGCTACGAACGCTGCGATTGCTTACGACAGATACAGGTATATATTATGTTGATTGACTACGCAGTATTTAGTATTAAATAATTTAATTTAAATTATTAAATATATAATTAAAATTAAAAATTATCATAAATCATTTCCCTTTGAAATTAATACAGTTCAAATCATATATAATTAAAACCATTATTATGGAAACGCCAAGAAAATAATTTCAAACATAAACGATATTTCGACTTATTTATCAAACTCTATTATATCAAACAAATAACGTCCCAAACATAGTTATCAGTTAATTTTACATAAAGCATATCAAATGAAACACTTTCTGAATATTTTCTAAACTGGCTTAATAATGTCAACATTTTTTTTTTAATATTTATTATAATAGACAATAGTAGACAAAACATAATTTATAATAACCTCACGTCCTCACCAATACATTTTTAAATATAAATATAGTTAAATACTGAAATTTCATCACTGAACAATATTTTTATTTCATTTTTTAAAAGCATTTTGAATACTTTCTGTTTACATTTTATGTTAAATTAAAATTGATAAATATTATGTTAAAAATTTTATAAAAATTATATGCATTTTATATTAATATTAAATTTTTTAGTACAATAGCGAAACCCTTTGATGGTCGTATGACTTATGGTAGAGCATTTTTTTTAATCATATGTATATGGACTTATGTTTTGCCATGGTGCTTTCTTCCTTTAACAGAAAAATGGAATCGATTTGTACCAGGTTAGTCTTTTTTATACCTAATAATATCATTTAAAAATTTATATTTTAATTTAATAGTATAGGTATATATTATTAACGTATTTATTTACTATTTTTATTTAGTAAATTTAAAACTAAATTAATTATAAAATATAGTAATTAAGTATTATTGGATTTTAATAATTATTTACCTCTTTTTTTTTTTTTTTATTTACAGAGGGTTACTTGACGAGTTGTACCTTTGATTATTTATCACCAACAGACGAAACTAGAGCTTTCGTTGGAATCATGTTTGTTATTTGTTATGTGATACCGATGTCTCTAATCATATATTTTTACTCACAAATTGTTAGTCACGTTTTCAACCACGAAAAAGCTCTCCGTGAACAAGTGAATCATATATAAAATTATTTTTTAGTATTAATTACTTAAAAATTAATATTTTATGTGGAAATTCTTATATTTTTCAGTCCGATCTAATTAATAGCTGTGAATATAATAAATTAGTATTATTATTGTTATTTAATGAATTATCTAATACAAATTATAAAATTTCATTTGGTAATTTTTATAATTATAAGTATTACTGTAATTTACCTACAATAGTGTATTAATAGGTATATACTTTGTTATTTTATCTAACAATATTTTCCGATTTCAGTTAAAATTTTTGCATGTGATATATTGATTTAAAAGTAATAATATACTTGTATACAAGCACTTTTCAAATATATTTTATTTCGTAATTTAGGCTAAGAAAATGAACGTTGAATCTTTGCGAAGTAATCAAGATGCAAATGCTCAATCGGCGGAAGTAAAAATCGCCAAAGCTGCTATCACAATATGTTTTCTATTCGTAGCTTCTTGGACACCTTATGCCGTAGTTGCAATGATTGGTGCTTTTGGTGACCAGTAAGTTTACGATCTACCATAGACACGCGCACAATGAGTTAGCCTATATATTATGTCAATATTACATATTATATTAAATACAAAATCGCGTAAAACTTACTAGTATTAATCGTTTTCAATTTTTCAATTTTAGATCATTGTTGACACCAGGCATCACAATGATACCAGCGATATTTTGTAAAACCGTTGCTTGCTTCGATCCTTATGTATATGCAATAAGTCATCCAAAATACAGGTAAACCATGAACAGATGATTAATTAAATAGGTATATTATCCATTATTCGTTCCAATGCGTTATATTATATGGTTTATTAATTTCAAGTGATTTCTAAAAATTAGTAATAAAAATTGTCATTACTGTTGATTTCATTTTAGTAAAACTCATGCAAGACAAATATGCAATAATTAATAACAAATAAACAATTATATATAATAAAAATGAATGCAGGTTACAAGTAACAATATGAAGAAATTTCACGAACCTGATTATATTATAATTTTTTTTATTATTATTATTATTATTATTATTATTATTATTATTATTATTATT
>JAIUCT010000007.1:19980577-20006903 GCA_021307375.1 Tetraneura akinire | reverse complement strand
TTATTATTATTATTATTATTATTATTATTATTATTATTATTATTATTATTATTAAGAAAATAGGAAAATCTACATCTATACAATTTTATACAATAAGTAGTTATACAATAAGTAATTTTACTGATGATCGACATATAAGATAAAACTATAATTACAAAACAGTGGTTCTTAAAATTAGGATGGATATCCATTGGTAACACCCTTCAAAGTTAAAATAATAACAGTGAATTGTATGATAAAATATTATTTAAGTTAAGTTGAAACCAATAAAATAACAAAAAATATGTACATTTAATATAATAAATTAATAACTAAAAATTCAAATTACACATGTTCAATAATTCATGATTATAAGTGGGCCACAAAAATGTATTAAAAAAAAAAAAAAAAAAAATACGAAAAAAAAAATATATTTTTACGTATTTATGTGTTTAGATACCAAAAATATAATGCATGGTTCATTAGATTAATACTTACTAGTTTACTACTTTTCATTGAATAATTTAATTTTACTTAATATAATATATAGAATATAGGTAATATTTATAAATAATTTATAGCACGTTCACGATGTTAACCTAACAATTTATTGTCATTTCTTAAAAATGTAACTACCTATAGGTTAATTAGTTTAGTTTTTCCTAGACACATTGAAATAATGAAATAAAAATAATTAATCTATTTTTATGATATGTTACGTATAGATTGGAATTATCAAAACGTATTCCATGTCTCGGCATTAATGAAAAACCACCAGCGACTGCTTCTGAAACCCAATCTACAACTACTTCTGCTTAAAACGGATATTGTCAAATTATGTATTCCAAGTTTTCGAATCGGTGAAAAATTGCCAGAAATATCATCTAAAATTTCGAAACACTATTTATAACTAACACTGCTTAACAATGCAGACATTATAAAAATATACTTTGTTTATTAGGCTTAATTATGAACTATTGATAATTTAGATACATAACTAACCGTCTAAAGTTTTGTAAATTATGTAATCATACACTTGTATTTTAAATGTTTACAACACATAAATTTACTATTAATTTAAAAATCAGTGTTAAATGTTTATTTATTATATTATATTAAATTTATAAAATGGACGATTTACCAATTTAACATTGATAACGAATTAATAATAATATAAAAAATTGTTCTTTTTAAATTATTTCGTACCAGAATAATTGTAAACCATAAAATATCTAATAATTTAAAAGTAAAATATTAAAAATATTAAAATTTTTAATTTTTTTTTTTAAATTATTGATGGTAAAATAATAAAACAAACATTGAAATAGGTACTATTGAAAATATAGACACAATGTATATATATAATACATATTAATATATGTATATACTCGTATATACTTATATGAAAATAAAATAAATATTGGATGAATTTTATGTTTTATGATTTACCAAAAATATACTTAATACGAGTATAAAAGGCTAGTTATAGAATTAAAATTACTACTATTCACTAAATGTAAATAATAAACATTTTTTTTAGAATATTATAATAATACTAAATTCAATAAAATTGAATTATTTCTTAACAAAATAATATTAAGCAACTTCCAATAAAAGTCTATATAGTAATTGTGTTTCATGTATAATTTGTTTTCCCTTTTTTTGTGGTGGGTGGGGGGAATTATAATATAATTATAATTATACCAACGTTTTTATTATTATAAATATATATTAATTTATTACTATAATATTAACATTATACTATGTAATAGTATTTACAATAATTATTTATTATTCCTTCTTTAAAAAGAGATTGATATGTTAAATTTGCATCCTCGTAAAAAAAAAAAAAAATATATGTTGGATATATGCATTTACTATTAGATTTTAGTAATTAAATAATTAATAAAATAATTTATATTAATTTTAATTATTATTATACAATTTAAATATATTCGTAAATTATCATTTGTATATATTATTTATTATTTATTTATAAATAATCATTTTTCTTTACTTTGCTCAGAATGTATTGGTTTAACAAAGATGTGTGTGTGTGTTACTTTTTTTTGGCTGAAAATATTTTTTGGAATAACAGAAGTGGTCTAATTACCACATTATATTAATATAATATAAATCATGAAATTTTGCCAAAATTGTTTAGTTTTATTTCTTCTTATTATTTAATACAATTTAAAACTTTGTGTTTTACGATTTGAAAATTGAATAAAAGTATAACTATATTATTACCTAATCAAATAGTATTATATAAATCGATAACTTCATTTTTTTAATAATCAACTAATTTTTAAATTATATATGTTATTAAGATATATTTTTCAAAAATATGAAAACATTTTTTGTGATAGAAATAATGATCCAATTATTACTACAAATGAAATAAAATTTCAATAAGCAATTGCATATAGTTAGTAATTTCTTTATGTAATTTCATTGAATTTCTTAATAATAATATTATTATACTATAAGGAGAAATATGAGAATACGTAAAATTTAAAGAATTATATAATTAGGTATATTATTAAATATTATTACTTATTTTACTAAAAAAAATTTAAACCAAATAAACTTGAAAATTTAAGATATATTTTATATACATAATTTACCATGTCTAAAATATATTTATTAGAGATCATAATATAGCATTGTAAACAATGATCTCCCATCTATGATTGTTAATAACTTTTAGTTGAGTATGATAATTTGTTGTAAAAACTAACCTGTGCATTTTATTTACAGCAGTTGGCAAGTCATTTTTAACTCTTCTTTCAACTGTAAAATTTCATTCGAAAATTGTTAGATTGTTTTACAAATCAAAACTGTAAATTTTCTGACTTTAATGAATCGAATTTGTTCAATAGACTGTGCAAAACATCTCCCATAATAATTCATGACTCTCTAAATCCAGATATGCCTGCTTAAAAAAAAAAATACTATACTTGTATGACGGCGTCGTGTATAGGCAATTTAGGTGCGCTATTGTACGATTATTTTATTTGTATTTAAAATATGTATAAAATTATTATTTAGGAATAAATTAAATTACTATTATTTTAATAAGACAAAATAGAATAAACATGATGGCAGAAATAAAGATTCTAGATTTATTAAATTTATGGATTAAAAATTTATCCGCAAATTATTTAAAATATACTAATAATAATATAATAAATAAAAAATTCCAAAACATATTCATACCTAATTAAAGAGTTGTTTAAATTTAATGCATAATAATATAAAAACCAGATGCATAATAAAGGTACAATAATTTGAAAAAATATATTATATTTAATAGTAATTAAAATGATAAAAATTCTTAAATTTATTTTACTTTACTTTTAAATTATTAATTTTATTTTTGTATATTTTTAGTTTAATTTAAATATTCATAGTATCTCATGTACTCATATTGAAAATATAAAAATAATATAACACTAACATGAATTTATTTAAATTAAATTTTAAATTTATAAAATAGTACCTAATTTATTTTTTCTTATACAATAATTAACAACATACTAATGATAAACATGGCAATATAACACGAGTTATACTCGTATTTACTTACACATAGTTATATTAATTTTAATATACCTAAATGAGTAATATAATAAATATACTTACTAAATTAAAATATTTGAATGTGAACTTTAAAAATTTTTCACTATTGTAAAATATTAAATATGGGCACATTTATAAATAACTTTAAAATGAAATATTTGCAGTAGTGGTGCATATTATATCCTCTCTTGTAAATTGTAAAATAAAAATTGTACTTTATCAACATCATACATATGTATATATATACCTACAATGTAATATGTTATTTTAATATTATGATATCCTCTTATATTATCATGAACACGCTTTGATAACATGTTTTATATTTAAATCTGTTGTATCAGAAGACTTACAATATTTAACATCGAATTAATAATAGAATATTATAATCCTTTATCCATACGTGACACGCGTGTTACATTTATTTTCAGTGGATGCAGCTATTTCTGTCTATTCGTGTAAATCTAAAATTTTATTAAATCTAATAATTATTTATTGTACTAAATTTTAATGTTTAGAATATAATATGTCATATTTGTTTAAAATATTTAAAAATTTCACTAAAGTATGTGGGATCATTACAATTTCATAATTTTCAAAATCTGTTATGTTGTATGATATTTGAGAATCTTACAAATAGATTTATTTAATAATAATTAAATTACGATACCACAATTAAAATAATAAATAAGAACTTCAGTCATAACAACATAATAATGAATTACCTACATATATATTATCAATTAACTTAAATTTTAAATTTCATTTTTACTGCGATAAAATTAATAGTTACTAAATCATAATATTATCAATAAATATTATATTCAATACATTACTATTTTTTTTTTTTTTTTTTTTTTTTTTTTACATTTAATCATCAAGTGTTGTATTATTATTTTAGACAAAAAAATGATTGAATAATGATAATGTTTTAGACTAAAAAGTAGTTTTAATAATAAATATAGATTTAAGGAGTTTTCTTTCACTAATAATATATACTTTTCCTGTCAAACAATTTGTAATAATTGTAGATATATAATGATAAAAAAATAAAATTTAAGAAATAGTTTTTATAAACTGGTAAAAAAAATCAGTTTATCATACTTATAATTTAAAGTATAAAATATGAAAATGATGGAAATAAGATAGGATGATGTTTTCGACACAAACTCATCTTACGAAAACATATTATTTTATTTCCATGGAAATTATTAAGAAAAATGAATTTCTTGTACGGAACAATAAACATTTTAGAAATTATATTAAAATTGTGATGTGTCTATCAAGTGTTAATCATTGCAATATAAACATTTTAGCTTATAGGTAAAATATGCGAACTATTCATAATAGGTATTATAATATATTATGTATGACAACATTTTCTAAGAATAAATAATTTAACAATTAATAATAAATATTTAATTATTAACACTTGATTTGTTATGAACGTAAAATTACGTATTATATAACAAAATGATGTTACAACTAATTAATTATATTTAAAAGTAAAAACTATAATAATAAACAATTAATTTATTAATTATGTTTTTGTAATTATTATAAAATTGTAAAAGTAAATCGTAAAAAGTATAAATAAAAAATAGATTGCACATACTATATGGACATAGTACATACAGATAACGTAGAATATCCAAATTTACATATAACTAAAAATTTTGAACAGAATTTGTTTCGAAGGATGAGGACGTATATAATTTAAAATATATATTATGACAAATAATGTGAAAACCGCGAAAATATAACTTATATTGAGGGTATGATTTAAAAAAAAAAAGTTTAAATAATTGTACGTTTAATGTATAGTTCACTACATATAAATCGCATATACTCGATAACAAGACAGTCATACCGACTCGTACATCAAACATTGTAAACCAAAATTATAAAAAAAACAAAATTTTTTTTATTTAAAATAATATTTTGGTTCTTATTACATACAATATTTTGTATTTATAATATTATAATAGAATATTTATAAATTATAACAATGGACAAGATAAGATAATGAATGAAATTGATATAATGATCATGAAACAAATAGACCAAATTCTCAAAAGAAAAATAAATTTTAAAATTTCAAAGAATTATTAAAACAATAAATAAAATTATAATATATGCTAATTGTATTTCTTGCGTATTTATTATTACATTATAGTTAAATGCATAAAAAATTATATATATATATTTATTAAATGTGATTGTATTTCTATGTAGACTTTAATTTTAGCAATTTTATAGTGATGCGTAGGTACAACTCTCATGGTCTCATGGTCGGTCGAAGCCATGAATGATGAATACGTGTTTCTACTTAGGCCAAATAAACTTAAATCCAATTCAAATCTAATTAAAATATTATAATGTAATTATTATGAAAACAACTAATATAAGACACTCAATGGATCAGCGTATCACTGAGGATATAATATGCCTGAG
The DNA here is from genome assembly GCA_021307375.1 of Tetraneura akinire. Classification (NCBI taxonomy): domain Eukaryota; kingdom Metazoa; phylum Arthropoda; class Insecta; order Hemiptera; family Aphididae; genus Tetraneura; species Tetraneura akinire. The sequence continues at coordinate 20,000,888 of JAIUCT010000007.1, read as the reverse complement.
GGATTGGCGGGGAAAAACAAAACAACGACATCCTTGTAAGTCACTGAGGATTATCATTTGATAGGCTACCAATACATAAATAATCCTTGTTTTGCCGGTGATACATATTATTTATATAAATCCGAATTTGTTTAAGAATTACGTTTGTTTCGGACGCACGGTAGTATTTTAGATGTCTGGTACCATCAGTAGTATGTCAACAGCACTGGTAATGGACTTCAACAGAAGTGTGTCGAGGCCTCTACCACAAATTGGGTACGCTAAAACAATATATAAATATAAATATAAAATAAATATTTTATATAAACGTTTAGAAAAAAAAACATATACACACGATCTTTCAACGAAACGTATTCTGGTTGTATTTTTATCGATTCTAGTTTAATGGAAAATAATGACGAACCTTATTTAATGGGTTGGAACATTTCACCTGAAGACCTCATTCACATACCAGATCATTGGTTATCATACCCAGAAGTTAGATCGTTATACCATTATATTATGGCGTTCTCGTACACGATTTTATTTTGTGTCGGTACTTTTGGAAACGGTCTGGTGATATGGATATTTTCTATGTAAGTACAACTACATAAACGCCAGAACTGCATTGATTTCCAGTGCCTACGATTATTATTCATCAATCGGTTGTCATTCGTCAACTATTTAGGTACAATGTTACGAATATTTAACCCGTTTGTTTCAATTACAATAGATAATTATTCATTGTCCAAATAGTCATGTGTATTGCGCATTGCTCGGAATTGTTTATAGATCATTATTTTTAGGCACTTTGGAGAAAATTATAGTAAGACAATTATTTCAGATCTAAATCGTTGCGAACACCGTCGAATTTATTTGTACTTAATTTGGCGTTGTGCGATTTTTCTATGGTACTTGTATTACCAATCCTTATTTATAATTCAATCGACCATAAGTATCCGGGACATCTACAATGTCAGTTATTTGCATTGGGTGGATCTATAAGTGGCATCGGAGCAGGAGCTACCAATGCTGCAATTGCTTATGACAGATATAGGTACAATTATTTATAATTTTTAATTGAATTTTACTTAATAATTTTTGTAAATATAAGTAAAAATTATCATAATGTTTATCGTGTATATTTGTATCGATATAAATTATATATTATCTATTTGTTATTTATCATATAAAATATATGGGTACATACAAACTTTATCTAATGAATATATAATACAGACCCAAAATTATCAAAATTTTATGTTACAATTTTTTCGTTTTAATTAGGCAAAATGAAGAAAATATATGATCATATGAAAAATGAATATAATTTTATATTATCTAAAACTATTTGGAGTTGATATTTCAACCATATACCAACGTATAATTTCTATTTTATACAAATACGAATATGACATATTTTGATACTCATGAATATGTTTTCAAAAATTTACATTCCATATTAACTTTTCAGTACAATTGCAAAACCATTTGAGGGTCGATTGACTTATGGTAAAGCATGCATTATAGTTGTATGCATTTGGATTTGGGTTTTTCCATGGTGCTATCTTCCTATGGTAGAAAAATGGAGTCGATTTGTTCCAGGTTAGTCAAACTATAACATTAATATTTAGACGTACCAATATTAAAAGAAGTACTTGACTTTTTCATTCAAATTTATCTAACTGTCAAATATCGATAATGCAAATAAACTTTGAATTCTTATTTATTACTGTATTTCATATCAAAAAGAGCATATTATCGACAAAAAACATTATAAATGTAAAAAATGATATATAATTGAACACCTACCTACTTTATGTATTATATTGATTTTATTATAACTCGCAATAATTACTTGAACTTATCTTAAGATCTTATGGAAACTTTTATAATTTTTACTTTTCAGAGGGATTCTTAACTAGTTGTTCTTTTGACTACATTACGGAAACGGAAGAAATTAAGGCCTTTACCGCAATAATGTTCGTGATATGTTACGTGATTCCATTGTCGTTCATAATTTATTTTTATTCACAAATTGTCATACATGTGTTTAACCATGAGAAATCTCTTCGAGAACAAGTAACTTCATACGTTTATTATTTATGTATATCTATATACATAACAACATACAATATACATACATGAAACATGCGTTTTTTTAATTGTTACAAACTCATTTTATTGCGTATCGTACATTAATATATTTTAATTTTTAAACTTAGACTCATAATAAATGTAGAACGAAAATATAATATTATGTTATGCACTTATTATTCATTTAAATTATTCATTTTTTTTTTTTTTAAGTAAAAGTATAATAATTATATTATATATATTTTCTTAAGTAAATATTTAGATAATAATATATTAATATGACGGATAAATAGTTATGTTTTAACGTGTACTCTGTACTCGAATTTATAAAATTGAAACTCTATTTACTATCAATAAAAATACAATAAATAATAATCGGTTATTGCTTATCAGTTTTGAAAATATTAGAAATTGCGATTAACACGAGACATGACCATAATTACCACTAATACATATACAATACCACACTAATATTATATGATACGTGTTTTGCTTTAAATATATATTATATGTACGTATATATAAATTTAATTTCAATATTAAATTATTAATTAATATTTAATATTAATCGAATTCGATAGTATTACGTAGCTGTTTTAATATCCATAATGTATTATTATTATTTGGGTGTGTAATTTAGGCTAAAAAAATGAACGTGGAATCATTACGTAGCAATCACGACGCGAACGCTCAATCGGCCGAAGTGAGGATCGCAAAAGCTGCCATTACGATTTGTTGTTTGTTTATTATCGCCTGGACGCCGTACGCTGTAGTAGCCATGATTGGCGCGTTTGGAGATCAGTAAGTATATATTATGGTTTGAATAGATCAACCAGACAATCACTATGAGCTATGACCACTGTATTAGTATATTATAACCACGCGGTTATTAAATCTATGTCACACAAACAAAATAAATAATACGGCATGATATAAGATATAACTATTAACTAGAGATTAAGTCAATTACGATTGTCCATGTGTCTCTGTGTGTCTACGATAATATTATTATTTATACAAATATAACGAATAATACTAGTATAGATAAATAAGTCCGTTAGACAACGAATTCAAATATAGTTTTTCAAATCAACCATTAATATTTTAATTTCTAATTATTATTCGATATATGAATTTATAGACTTTATAGTTTCGTGATCAGTAGAAATTCATCATCGGGCAATTTTAAATTTTACTCAAATCCCACAAGTATAACAAAATTAGATAACCAAGTGGATACGTCGTTCGCCGCGAAAAAACAACTACTTTGCCTACTGCAACTGATTTTCCACAATCGTTTAAACAGGAAAAATACCTCGTTATACAATTTTTATATTTTTCTCGCGAGGTTTGGAATACAATTTTAATTATTGAAAATAACTATTTTATCATTTAATTATCTATATTGCTTACTGGTTGGCGACTATATCGTATGTCAGAATAATATTATGTCGGTCACAATCGCACCGTTTGTCGAATTACGTAAACAACATTACCTATTCGTTGTCCCGCAAACCGATTTCTGTACGAGGAATACTATTTATATTCGCAACGCGCGTGTTATTTGTATTTCAAGGTCATTGTTGACGCCCATCGTGACGATGTTACCGGCTGTATTCGCCAAGACCGTCGCATGTTTTGACCCATACGTATACGCAATAAGTCATCCTAAATACAGGTGAATACACATAATTATTATATAATATTTATTTACAAATCAAGGCAAAAAAAAAAAATAATAATAATAATAAAATAAAATAAAATATGATGGATAATGAATATATTTAATTAATAATATTATAAAGTATTAAATTAAAAAACAATGGTATCGCTATAATAAAAGGAGCGAGTCTCTATAAGAGAGTTATAGAATTAACATAGTATCATGAATATGAAAAGGGTGGAAAAACGAGTAGAATGGGGTGGGCTTTCAAGATATGAACGTGTGAGAAAATCCATTTTATCGACAAAAAGATTAAACAATTGGAAGGAAAGTTTAAATGCGTGTCGACGGTCAGCTATATTTGAAATATTCAGGGCCCGAAGGACAGGCGTGTATAATCATGGAGAGAACGTAATATATTTTAATGTTTAAACACAAAATTTTTAATACAAAAAACAAAAAAACGTTTAAATTGAAAATTTAAAACGATATAATATAAATTATTTCAAAATATTCCGTTTTTTCGTATAATCGTTTAGTATTTTTTTTTTTTTTTTTTGTGTTTGTTATTTATACAGATTAGAACTTTCAAAACGTCTCCCGTGTTTGGGCATCAGCGAAAAATCACCGGTGTCATTGGATACGCAATCGACGGCTACAACTGCTTAATGGGTTTAATATTAGTATACACTACACAACATTTAGATTTTAAATGAAAATTAACAATTTAAGTGAAAAATATAATATAACATAAAACATAAATTATCTTTTATTATTTTCAGTGTAATCGTCGATAATTATTTAATAATAATAATTTTATGTCAATACAGTGGCGCACATATTACTTAAAAAATTGAAAACCTATTATTTGCGAATTATATTAATTATATGCTAATCATTAAATGACTCCCTAATAAAATCTGTTATGTGAAGAGAACGTTTCGTATTATCGTATTAATATCATTTTATATATCAGAACTAAGATCAAACACATGTTTTTAAAAATATAAATATTTCAAGTAGGGAAGTCCGATGAGATGGATCGTTATAAAAAGCTGTTAAAGTATACTTTTAGATGTCAACATGGTGTAGAGTGTGCAATAACGCGTATTCACAAAACAGTAAATTTATTCGTGTTGTTCAAAAGTTCAAATGCAGTGATTCTTGAACTCGTTTGACATTCCATTCATTGCTACTTAAATGGCTATGTTAATAAGTGAAAATATGTAAAATTGTTGTTAATTATCCCCAACATAACTTAAACGTTACAGTTTAATGTGTAATTAGCTCAACGTAAATTTTAGTTCTTATTTTTTCGAAGATAACGGGCAAGCGACTACTGTGAATTCAGAACGTTACAATGAAATGCTGACCAAACTTTTTTTCTAAGCTTTATCGTTGGCGTGTCTATATCAGAAAAGTGTACCTACCTAGTTTAAATAAGCTGAAGATACATCACACACAGCTCGTGCCTCAATTAATGTTCTTCGCTGCAGAAAATTTTCTGGACGACTCGCGCATTGAGATATTTCATGATCTACTCACCCCTCTGACCTAAGAACATATTATAATTATTTCTTGGGGGTCGTTTAAAATAAAAAAAAATCTATCAATATAAGCGATCAATCGTTGATAAATTGAAGGACAAGATTAGAATTGAGAACTGATGTACCTGACCGACACTTTGCGAACTCCTAGATTCCTGCATTGCGATTCAATTGACTGATATTATTTTTCAAGTCTAAATTTTATTACTTATAAATTTTTTTATAAGTTTCTGCATTTTTTAGTATATAAAAAATTGTATTTGACAAAGTATCAGTTTGAAAAACATACGTTTATTTTAACGAATCTTGTTATATACAATTCAATTGATTTGATCAAAAATCATATGAACATTTAAAAAAAATTGTTTTGCTGTAGATATTAATAATTATTATAAATTAAACACAATAAACAGTTAAAAGTATAAAGTATAAAATATAAAATTATAGGCAACAGTGTAGATTTTATAAACATAATATATGTATGTAATATGTATTATATGTGTATAGGTATTATATACAATTTAATTCATATATTATATCTACTTACGTATGTAATATTATAATTTAATCGAGTTAAAATTAAGTTGTTTATAATTTATTGTGTTTTGGAAATAATAAGGTGTATGAAATAATTTCAATAATTCGGACTATGAATTTATAGTTATAATGTTTATAAATGGATTGTGGGCGAGTAGCCGAGTATAGGTACTTAAAAACGTATACGGATTGGCTGAAAAGTAATGCACACGAGCTTATAGAACGCGAAGATTTGATGGAACATTATCCGTACTATCATCACAAAAACGTGAGATTTATCATTATTTAAATGCTTTTGAGAAATCACTGATACTCCACTGTAAATCAATGAATAATAAAATTTCGTATAATTGTTAGCATAGAAATCATAGGTGTGCGCAAAATGTTTCCCCTGAATCTTAAGTGATACTTAAAATTGACTATATTAAAATAAATAAAATGATGGGCCGGATTTCTTTAAAAATTAGGGTGAATTTATTTCCTGCTATACCTCTGAAATTAAAATCTGCGCACCGCGCACACCTATATATGATGGAAACGCAATGCAATTGAAGACAAAAAACGAATAAAAGAATATGTAAAAATTGAAGTTCAAACCTATTCCACGGCTTCCCTAGACCCTAGTGCCTAGTCTTAGTCTACTTCAATAGTACTCGCTACCCCCGTACAATAATGTCAAGGCAGTTGTCGCGTTAAGAAACGTCGAAGAAAGTCAAAATATATTTTTAGTTATAGGATCAAAAAATTTGTTAAATAGTTACGCTTTGAAAGAAATTAGTACTTAAAACTTAATGGTACCCCGTTGAAAAATAAATATATAATTTTAAGGTTTAAGACTTATACTTTTATCTGAAATTCGCCCCACCTTGATATTCTCTTTTATTCGTGATTCATTTTCTGAGGCATGTGTGCATTACAAACCCTCGTATTTGATCATTACCGTTACATTGTGTGCCACTGTGTCATTACCCTGTAAAATCTTAAATTTGTATACTGTGAATTAAAATTATAATTCTATATGCGCTTTTGAGTTAATTCTTTCTATACTTATGTATATATTATAATTTACGAATATTAAAGAATATTATACGAGCGTTGAAATACATTATGACTACATTACGAGGTACTTTGGTACATATTTAGTGTGTTATTATTTTATCAAACTAAAATTTTAACCAATTATACAATGTTTAATGAATCATGTTAAATAAATAAAATTTACTACTTGCCAATGCCGGTTATTTTTCGTACGCTTTAAAATGTACACAATTCAAAAACTGAAAACTATAAAGAACTTTATTATTTATATATAATATTCTCAATACAAATTGAATATTTTTTCACTTTAAGTATCTTGAACGATGTGGAGATACAACCTTCCGTATAAATTAAAAAGTATCATATTAAAAATATAGTCAATATGCATTAAAACAATACTTTCCATTTGTCTACTCAGTAAGTTGATTGGAGGAAAAAAATGTTTTCATGGACTAATCACTGATATACAGGATATATTTGTATGATTAATTATTAATACAATTATACAACATATATATTTAACAAATTTGTAATATATTCATAAATAATCTTTTTTCTAATCGACAACAAATTTACATTTAAAAATTACAACATTTTTTCACAATTTACATAAAAAAAAAAAAAAATAATTATAATAGTAAATATGTAATAATGCTAAATATAATTATGTACATATACTCTAAACAATTTAAGACATAATTAAAGATATTTAATCCTTAGCGTTTTGTTTTTTTGTTTTAACAATAATACCATTTATATACAATAGAGGTCAAAGATGGAATTTATTGTATAATAATAAATGGTAGTCAATAACATCCAATAATACATTGAACAGAGGCTAGATAGACAACCAAAAATAAATAGTTTTTTTTAGTATTATTAAATATTATAAAAAAATAATCTCTTTGATTCATATGGAAGAAATTGACTTTAATTTCAATTTTATGAATCATAATTTTTCTTTAATTTATATTCAATAATTAAAATATAATATAATATTGAGAGAAATTTATTTTTAATTTCCAACAAATTAATATTTTTATTTCTTAAATAAACCTCTGTCAATGAAATATGGATTTAACATTCTTTATAAATATTTTATCTATCCAAATCTTCTTTTAACTTAAATTTGTTGTTTATAATAAAGTTACTGAAATCATCATTAAGTGAATGAAAAATATTAAATTTGAATTTATAAAATATACCTTAATTGAAGATAAAAACCAATCTAAATATTTTAAAATCTTAAAGAACATTCTAAAAATCTTTTAATCATATATTATATACAATATCATTAAATATAACTACATATAGGTAACTATTTTTATTTTATTTTTGAGAATTGTCGAATTAAAAAAATACTTAATTTAAATATCATAATTTAAAACCCGCTTTACATAAAATGTCTTGGCAACAATTTATAGAAAAAATAATTTAACTATGAACAAACCCATATTTTTTCTAATATAAATGCTAAATCACATTGTAAAATATGATATATTATTTCTGTTTCAAATGTCCCTGTACCAATATGAATTATAAATAATTTTTTTAACGGTCAAAATAGTAGTGCAGTATAGAAAATATTATTAATGAAATTTAAATAAAAATTGTATATCACTGCATAAATAATAAAAAGAAACAAAAAAACTTCTTGCAATTATTTAAAATTGTTTTGGTATCAATTTGTTGAAACATTATTAATTATAAAAAGAATAAACTAATCGTTAACATGAAATTATCCACCCATTTTACTGCACAATTTACACTCTTATTTTATTCTTTGATTTTAACAAAAATAAACCATTCATAAAAATTATGTTAATTCCATACATAAACAAAAGATTAAAAATATATGTTAAAATGAGCTTACAAGATTATTAAAAAATATCACTTAAGCATGCATTTGGTCATGATTGGTACAATGTTTTCTTTCGTGAATTTTAAGGTTTGAAAACTATCTCTATTCAGTCTTTGTTTGGCAATAAAGTTCTTTTAAGGTTTTTAATTCTTCAATTAATGCTTTATTCTGATTTTCTAATACAGATACTCGGTTTTCTAAGCATTTAATGTATTCTTTCTTTTTCCGTCTACATTCTCTTGCTGCCTCCCTATAAAATAAAATATATACAACTTATAGTACTTCTTTATTCTATTTATAAAGTCAAATTATGTAATTTAAAATTAATAAAATAATATTCAATTAATTAATCTATGATATAAAATATTATTTAGTACATTAATAATAATAAAAAAAATGACACTACAAAAATACTCAAACATATAAAAAATACTTATAACCAACGATAAAAGTAAATTAATCAAAAGCTATTTGCAAATAATAACTATTAATGAAAAATATAATTTACTATATATAAATTATGGATAACGCCCAAATAGTATTTTACAAAAATATTTTTCTCCTTATATATGATATATTAAATAATAAACAATACAATTAATCTAAAATATACATTTTAAATTCTAGTATATATTATATTGCTATAATGTAATTGAATATCATACAAACAATAAACAAATATTTTTAAAATATTTAATAAGATAAATTTTTATCATATTATTTATAATCGATTTGTATATATTTTGCTAAACTAAAAATATAATATAATAAAATTAATGATAACATTTATTAAATAATTTACCTATTTTTTAATAATCTCATTTCGCGTTTTTTAACTTGATCTTCAGGTACCAATGAACTAGTATTTAATGTAGAACTTTGGGTAACAACTAAAATATAAGTAAAATACGTATTAATACAATGCATAACAACCAATGAACTTAAAAAAATTACCAGGTACAAAAAATTGTCCATCCTGACTTGCATATTGTAATATAGTACCTCCTGTAGATGTTGCATTTGACATTGTTAAAGTAGGCATGTTGTGCATTTCCCCTTGGCTATTTAATTGTATTGCTGCAGAAGGTAAAACTAAAACAATAAATAATAATGATTTTTACATAAATTGATTAGTCTATACACTACCGTTTAAAATATTATATAAAAAATTTAATATTAATTAATAAATATATACAGAGTGTGGAAAACATTCTCCCCAGTTTCAACAAGTCAATATACAGTGATTTATAATCGTAGAATAATGGAAATTCAGTCTATTTATTTATGCGGACAGGAATTTTATGTTACGATTAATTTCAGTTATAAACATGTTCACTACATCAATCCAACACACGCGTTTTCTGTGGAAAATCAATTGAAAAAATGGCGCAATTATTTTTCTTTTTTTTTTTTTTGATAACGAAGCACATTTTCATTTTTCTATAAGTGTAAACAAACAAATTTTTTGATATTAGTGATAAAAGCTAACAGGAAATACATCAAAATCCTCTGCATAGTGATTGTGTCACAGTATGGTGCGCAGTATCACGAATACCTCAAGAAATGTTTGAAAAAGTTATGCAAAACCGTTCATTTTACTTGGATCTATGTATTAGTAATAAAGGGGACTACTTGACCAAAATTTTATTTAAAACTAAATAAATTTAAATTTCCAATATTGCAAAATAAATATATTTAAAGAAAAAATAGATAACTAAAGTAGTTCTTTTTTTTATTTGCCTTTAAAACTAGGGAGGGTTTTTGCTGCACTCTGTAGATACAACTATGTACATAATAAAATATTTATTTTAAAATTTTAATATCAGAAAATGATACACTATTCACATTTACATAATATCTAATCTACCCAATAAGCATTGGCATATGTTTATTGATTATTTAAAAAAAAATTTATTTTGAGAGAATTCATTACATTTACTGTATTTTAATAATGAGCTATAGAGATTTTAAATTTACAATAAACAATAAACAATTATATTATAAAATCAATGATATTAATATTGAATATTGTTAGTACTATTGTTTTTTTTAAAAATTAAATGATTAATATAGGTACATTTTCATTATGATATATATAAAATATTATAAAATTCAAATAATTTTTATAATATTATAACTTACCAGTTTGGTAATGAGCAGAAAGAGAATTTGAAGATAATTCGCTGTCGAGATTTGAATCACAATCTGAACCGGAAGATTCAACTTTCCCACCTATGTGTTACATAATTAACCATTGTTATTTAATTGTGTTAATCATGTACACAAATAAAGCAAACAACCTGCAATATCATTCAAAATCTTTCGATACGATGGTCTCCTAGTTAGGGCGTCATGCCGACCTCTTTTGGGACTATCTTCATTCGCTGATAAACTTTCATCACTACCAGCTTCAACAACCTTGAAAAAATAAAATAAACTGTTTATTATAATATATATGATAAAACCATACGCTATGAAATACAAATGCAAAATATTTTTTAATATTTAAATGAAAATAGGTGACATAATGTGAAACAATATAAAAATATACTACTACCTGAAGAGTTTGTAGATTTCCCTGAGTGGTTTGTATAACTGAATTCGGTTTGCTTAGTAGTATAACGTTTCCTTTGGTGAGCATAGTGCCTTGTGTTGCAGTTTGAATAACAGATTGTTGGTTTGCCTGTATGACTGAGTGCACCTGTCAATAGTAATTATTTGTTGATCAGTGACGAATAAACAAGACTACTGTAATATTGATGTTTAAAGCGTACAACATACCGATGTGACAACGATAGGACTACCAGAGCCCTGCGAGACAAGGGCATCAACTGAACCGCTTGTCCCATTCTCTTCTACCATGCCGTCCATAACACGATGGAACCGTCGTTACGTCCTATGCAAGCAAACAACACAAAACACTTCATAATGGCACGGGACAATATTAATAAAACAACACGGTTTATCTGGAGGACAGTGGCCAGCACCGCGTCTCACAAGGAAGGTGTAATAATATTATTCGCGATCGAATGGTTATAAAAATTACCGAGAAACAATTACATCCGTATCGTGCGGTGCACACTGCGTTATGATTAACAGCAATATAATCTTCGGCGAACCACGGGTTTGCATTCAAAAACCGCCGAGAAGTAGCTCGAGGTTTTAACAATATTTAAATATTTTTCCCTGATAATTTCGTCATTATCTTCTTACTATCTCCGTCTACCGAACCGCTGGGGTTTTCGCGATTACGCGTTTACGCGGAGAGAGGACGAAAAAAATACCGCGATAACCGCGACCTCCGGGCCGTTCACCGAAGCGGCCGTAACGGTGGTAAGCTGTAAGCAGTACCGAGCAAATCAGCGTCGACGTCGAATATTGTTTTCCGGTGAAGTAATGGCATTTCGTCCGCGGCGCGTGATTGTTACGACGGATGATAAACAAATGTCGCGACGGTGCGCGTGACATTCGTCGCATGTCGCGAGAACCATTAGAAGCTAAAAAACGCGAGACAATCATCGAGTGGCGAATGCGAACAGTTAATAAGAAAATTGATGAATAATAACAATAACAATAATAATAATAAATGACGATGATGATAATGACAATAATATAGTCGATGTTCAATAACTTCAATGGTCAATATTATACTTTAATAAAAAAATACCTCTCTGCTACGACAACAGTTCGACAACGCGCGTTCTTAAAGATAAATAACATATTTTTGATAAATGCGGCGGACGACGAGCATAGGTAACGGGCGCAAACAACGGAAAACGAAAGCAATGTTTTTAAATAATATTTTTTTTTCGTTGACGTAGCGAGGTGTATTGAATTTTTAAATGCAAAACACGGGGGCACCGCTCGATTTCATTTAATTTTTTATTTTCATTTCAACAACGGCAATAATAATATTAGTACACTCAACTACTCAAGAACGGGACGACGATGACGGAGGAAACACCGATATTATTATTATTATTATACATACGCTATGACGAGTAAGAGGATGACGAAGAGGAGGAGGAGGGAATACGCACACACACGGGACCGACGATGACAACAACCAAGGTATAGCGCCGCGCATACGGAGCCCCGCAAGCCCGCCGCCGCCCGGTAGCCGTTAACTTACCAGCAGTCACAATGTTACGTCGTATGAGAGCTTGGTCCTGCGATCCGACTGGCCCGAGCGAATGCTACGTAGAAGCCACGTCAAATGACGTCTGCGGGCGGAGTGGGGTTCGGGCGACGGCGGCGGCGCGCACGGAATTCTGCGTCATCAAAACAGGAACACGGCGTCGGCCGCTACCCCCCGCCACGTCAACCGTCACCGAGGCGGCCGCACCGCTACCGACCGCATCGTCATCACTACCACAACCAAAAACGACACCGCCACCGCCACCACCGTCACGATCGACCCGTCGACGACTCGTTGTGCACGTAGTTCCGCGCCCAACCCACTCGCCGTCCACCACACTGACGCGTACACGCGGTGGCCGCCGCTGACGATCGTTTTTATTCCGCTCTTCCTCCGCTGATGCCCTTCGAACGTTCGAAGCGCGCGCAATCACGATATTACGTATATTTTTTCCCTCCAACTCTTTGCCGTTACCGTCCCACGCGTAAATTCTTTTTTTCATTTCATATTTTTATCGATAGATAACCACCGATGGCGTTTAGCCGATATACGTTTAATTAGTAATTCGTTATATTGTTATACAACACCAAAATATGCCATTGTTATGAATATTATCGTGCCACAAGGTACAACAATAAAGCTGTTGTCCGATACGGCACTCCATAGAACGAGGGGGTAGCTACGACACCGCAGACTCGTCACCGGTCACCGGTGTAGCTCGAAGACACAAGAACGGATTTTTAAACGATGTTTAATTAACGAAACTATCTCGTGTTATTGTTTATTTCTACGTTTACAAATAAATGATCATGAAAAAAACTTTTTTTTTTTCTGTAAATTAATGCACCCTAACCGGATGGAACAAAAAAAAAAATTGCTGCGGAAAGTCGTTACGGAGCAAAATGCGCGCGAGACGCTTGTATAAACCCACGCACAAGTACGGAAATAGAAATTTATGGACGCGGCTAGTAAAGTTTATTGGGCGTACATAAGCACAAACCACAGTGCAATGATGGTCGGGGAGGGGAAGATGATTAAAAGTTTATAATATATTATTGTGTTTACAAAATAATAATATTACGATGATTATGACCAATAAATAATAATAATATCGGCGGCGACGTTATGTCAGTTTATTATTTTATATACCTGGTCATATTATTGTTTATTCAATTGTGTAATGGTATGACAAAATGCCAGTTACGAGTTACCGTATACCATTAATAAATTATATAGTATAGGTATATATATATATAAAAAAAAACCAATATTATATAACGATTGTACCCTTTTCCCCCAAAACAATGCAGTCAAGAGTCAACATCAATAAAATAAATAAAAAAATATACTTGTGAATGATGTTTGATGATGAATTTTCCATATATTTTTTGTTCTTCTACTGCCGTCTATCGTACGTGAATTTTTAAGTATTTAACATTTAGTAAAAGAAAATTGGCATCAAATGTGACCTAGTTTATTGAACCATGCATTTATAAGAGTGATTATAATTATTATACAATATTTGATAATCACGATTCCGGGGTGTTAGAATGAACCATTTTTGTACTTACAGTTACAGCAATAATGATTAATAAAATTAGGTACTATTGTAATAATTTGTAAAACGTGCACATGGTATTTTATTTAAAATAGTCGTCCTTTATCGTAAAATCGCCTTGCTAATTTTTAATTACTGCAAAATTCCATTTCAATTCATATAAGATGTAAGATGTAACGCATAATAAAACAATATACAACTGTCTTAAAATGTGTAGATGTACTGCGCCTATTTGTGCAAAGTGCAATGTGCCAATGTGACATAAATCGTTGGACGGTAAATTATACTTATAACTTATACACTATACAGCGATACGGGCAGTGTTTGATTTGGAGAAAAAAAAGAAGGGGGACTATCAGACTTTCAAAAAAATTAGCGTCCCCCCTAATATGCTTAAGTACATGTAATATCATAGGGGATTTAATAATTAATAGGGGTACGCTCAAAAAAATGAAAAATAGAAGAGGTACTCCGTCCCCCCGCGTACCCACCAAATCAAGCACTGGATACAGGTTCTATTCAATTTGTCTATAAATATATAGGCTATAAAGGCTCAAATATAGCTCATCGTTTGGATGATTTTTTGAGCACGCACAATGTTCACGATGCAAAACGAATGTGAGCTAATAGTTGTCGGTAAAACGAACTTGCTCAAAGGCTTAATGCACTGCTCCGTTTGGATATATACATGAATTTGATACCCCAAAAATTAATTGTCCAAACAGGGCAAACACATATTTCGTTCGCACGCGTGCGCTCAGCTTGTGCGTGCTACCAGGCGCGGATCTAGAAATATGAAAAGGGAGGGGCTAATTTTTATTTACATAAGACAAATATATAATTTTAGTGGATAGGTATAAAAAATATAATCTATAGTATCGATCGACGGTGTTTTGTAGAAAGGGCGTAATCCACAATTCACATATTTTTCAGGAGACACTAAAAACTGTGCAGTAAATACAGTTTTAATGAAAACATTTTTTAATTAAATTTTCGGAAAATAGACATATTAAGAAAAAAGATTGTATATTGATAAAGTTAATAATATCATAGAGTGATGATTATAGTTATTATTGTAATTGTCACTTAAAAAAAGGTAGTATATGTGGGTTACGCTCATCTTACGTTTTTAATTTTCATAAAATTATAATGTACCTAAATTGTGTATAATCATAGTACACACGAGATACCAATATTATTATTATTATTATTTTACCGCGAAAATTATTTTATAACTAACAAACGTTTTGTTATCATATTTTGTATGTAAATGTAATGTACTGACGATTAGATCATATCATTGATTAAATATTTAATCAATGATCATATTAACCTAACCATTAGATAAACTTATTTCTTTTGATAAAATATTTTCGATACCTACGCACCAGACAAATTTTAGTAGTTTAGTAAATTTTTTTCTTTATAGAAAATATTTATATACAGACAACAGACAAATATTTTGGAATTCTTTTAATATTTTACTATACATATACGAGTGTATAGTGATAGATTAATATTGCTTATAAATTATAATATTAATCAAATAATAGTAAAAATAATTATCGTGGCAAACTGACAACCAAAAATACCAAATTGTATAGCTAAAAATGAAATGCCAACGATAAAATTGAATTTTCATAGTGCGCATATTACATAACACAAAGTCACAAAATAAGCCATAATTACAATTTATAAGCAACAACCAATAACCATTATAACCTAAATGCAAAGTACCCACCTAAAACTTAATTATTATTAGAGATTAATTTCTTTCGATATTCTTATAAGCAAGTAGTAAGTACCTAACACACATATAGTAAGCAGTACTCTTATGTGGTGGGGGGAGAGGTGTAGGAGGACGGAGCTACTATTTCTATATTTTTTTTCGCTATGACCGGGGGGACGATACAAATTAATGCCGGACCCCGGACATATAGTTTTATAATTAAAATGTGGATTTAAATTGTTGTCAATCGTAGAGTAAATTTTAAAATTTTAAATATATTTTAAATTAAAATTATTTTTTATATTAGTTTATTATCTTTTATCTTAACCATTTACACTACCTATTTCTTTATTTTATTTTTTTGTTATTGTTTATTTATATCATATCAAAGAGAAATATTAATAATGACATTATTATCAATATATATTATATTTGCTTTTGAATTAAAAACAAATATATAATACGTCTATTTTATTTGACTTTTAGATTCTGAGCGAAGAGATGAATGTATTGGTTTTACAATGATGTGTGTCTTTTTTTTAAGTATGAACACACTTTTACTACCCGAAATAATGCTCTGATTATTACGAATAGCATATGTTTCCGGTAGGAAAGTGGATGTAGTTGGTACTTTATTTAGGTCATTTTTCGAATTTTTCAAAATTGACCTTAAGGGGTAGAAAAAATGACGAAAAAACGGCAATATATTAATCAATACCTATAATATCTGAATGAACTTCGCTCAGAATTGTTTTTTCGAATACAATGGTTTATCATTGCATTCAAATTCTAATTAATATTAAATACTATGATTTGCCTATATCCCTGCGGTAGCTCGTCTTTTTACTATAGGTATTGCTATCTAAAATCTAAATGGATATTTAAATTATATTTTTAATTTTTTTTTAATTATTGAATGTATGAGATAAATTAATATAAATCCACTGGCATCGATTATATTTGTAATTCAGATATGCAGTATTGAAAAAGAGTAGTTATGTCATGTAACGAGTGATGTGGGGGTAGAGCCCTTCTCGTGTTCGTGTTAAATAATTTTTCATATGGAACGCTGTTATTAAATCATTCAATTGAGCACCCCTACTTAGTTTTTCCCAATTTGTAACCACTGCTTATAAGATAATATTATAATAATATACATTCCCCCTCTGGACTTTAAAATATCAAATATAATTTTGAAAATTTTGAATTTTATTATTGATTAATAATGATTATATAAATATTTTATCGATGTCTTGTCTAATATAGGTTTATAAATTGAATATCAATAACGAAGAAAAAAAGAACTATTCTTTATGAATTAATGCAGGTATTTATAATTCTTCAAAATTTTTATTAAGTATATTTTGGCGTTTAATTTTATTATGCCTCCCCTAATAAATTTTTGACGTGCGCACTGCGCCCATGATATCATACGAGATATTTTCTTTAGGTAAGTAATGCCTTGATGACTGCCTTGATATTATCATTTATCAATTATCACTCTCATCGCCACCAATCAATTTAGATCCAGGCTAACGTAATAGTATATTGAAAAATAATAAATATATAAAATTTTATCCAACTGTTACTTTTATCATAGATCGACGAATATGCCAACTTATGGGGCTACGCACAATAATAATATACCTAATACACTTGTTGTATGTTAACGTCACGGCATAATATTGAAAAAATAATGAATAATGAAATAAGATCTGTCCATAAAATAATACTGATATAATATACATTATCACAAATGTGCAATTTTCAATAATAAATTTAATAATTTAATAAACGCCAAAGACAAAAAAAAAAAAAAAAAAATATTTGATTTTATTAATTATTTTAATAAAATATCTGTTTATTCAGTAAATAACATTATAATACCTATAATATGATACATTATTATTATATACCTGTTTCAATCGCCCGAAATTGTTAACTAACAAAAAAAAAAAAAAAAAAAACACTTTTTTATAATATAGGTACCTATTATACTGCTGCGTATATATTATATGGAAAACTTATAATATTATAATATTCTCGTTGTCGCCGTCAAGGTCGACCGCGCAGGTTATGTATAAATCAAAATAATATTTTCTAATTAATAATTTTATTCGCTATTCCCCGCGTATTATAATAATTTATTATTTATAATTATAATTTATGCATCATAGATTAATGTATGTTATAATGTAGTATATGTATAATATAACCTATAAAATCTATATTATATATTTAATTTTAATGTCATAATGATATCCTCAATAATTATGAAACGAAATTATTCACATTTAACGTATTATATTATATTGAATAATATAATATTTTTTTTTTATACACAAGTTTAGGAACTTCCTTAAGTAACGTCTTTGATATGCATTTAATAAAAAAAATTATGTAAATATACAAGTACAATAAAATACAAATTTAAATAATATAATAAATGATAAATTAAAATATAACGATACAGGCGTATTAAAAATAATTCTCTTAAATTTAATAATATAATTATATGTTTTGGCTCATCGTCCATCGATTACGTACAAAAATCATAATTCTGCAGAATATAAGTAGATAGGTAATAGCAATGATTTTATAATATTATAAAATCAAATAAATCAATGGTAGTAGTCTACTTACTAGTAGGTACTACTAATAATAGACAGCCAGATAGGTTTTATTTAATATAATATTAAGCTATACAAATGACAAATCACATTATAATAAATTAATAACATTAATAACTATGAAAACGTGTTTTACAACGCAAGAAATTTAAACTACCCTTTATTATAATACATAATGTATCAAAATATTAATATATAAAGCCGGTGCTACACCCTACATGATGCGTTGAATACTCGACAAAATATGCATTACGGCTACACGATATGGCGAACTATCGTGTGGCCAACGTTTAAAGGTATTTTGAACGATTTGGACGTATCGTGTAGCACCGGCTTAATATCATTATAAATTATAATAATTAATAATACGTACGAGTATAATATCATGCAGATTTTAAATTTTAAAATAATAATATATTAATATTTTACATACATAATATTGTTTTAGATTCTGAGCGAAGCGAAGAATGTATTGGTTTTACAATGATGTGTGATTATTTTTTGTTTTTTTTTTTTTTTTTTTTTTTTTATGTCTGTGTACAAAAATACTACCCGAAATAATGCTCCGATTTTCACGAATAGGGTATGTTTCCGGTAGCAAAGTGGACGTAGTTGGTACTTTACTTAGGTCATTTTTTGAATTTCTCAAAATTGACGCTATGCGGTAGAAAAAACGGCGAAAAAATGACGAAAAAACTGCATTTTTCGCGAAAAATGAAATTTCGACGAATTCAATTTCTATATTTCACGATAACTCAGGCAATTTTTAAGATAGAGACCTGAAATTTTTTTTGGATGTTCATATAGCTACTATATATATGTGGTATAATTTTGGAACCGTTACATTAATTTTTTTCCAAAATATAGGACTTTGAATATTTCGTAAAATTCACGTTTTTACGTATATAATGTGTGATAAAATTGTCAATTTTGGGTATTTTAGTCTGAAAATTTTACTGAAGTATACTTACATATTACTTAACATCATACTAAAATATTAGAAAAATCCATTGTCAAAATTTTTTTTTATAGCCGTTTTAAGTTGATATTTTTAGGAAAACGAAAATTTTAGAATCCATACATATAAATAAATATTCTGAAAACACTTTTACTACCCGAAATAATGCTTCGATTTTCACGAATAGCGAGTTTCAGATGTAAAAGTGGATGTAGATGGTACTTTATTTAGGTCATTTTTCGAATTTCTCAAAATTGACTATAAGCGGTAGAAAAAACTTCGAAAAAATGACGAAAAAACGGCATTTTTAACGAAAAATGAAATTTTAACGAATTCAATTTCTATATTTCACGATAACTCGGGCAATTTTTAAGTTAGAGACTTGAAAATTTTTTTGGGTGTTCACATAGCTATTATATATATGTGGTAAAATTTGGGAACCGTTTTTTAAATTTTTTTACTAAATATAGGACTTCGAATATTTCGTAAATTTATCGTTTTTACGTATATAATGTTTGATAAAATTGGTAATTTTTGGTATTAGGGTCTGAAAATTTTACTGAAGTATACTTACAT
>JAIUCT010000007.1:19945051-19980477 GCA_021307375.1 Tetraneura akinire | reverse complement strand
CTTTTTTTTTTTTTTTTTTTTTTTTTTTTTTTTTATCAATCCAAAGATTAGTCTTTAACAAATCGTTCACAATAAATGCCTTCTCCATTTTTCTCTATCATTCGCCATACTCTTTTGCTCCCTGTAGGAAGTGACTCCTGCATCCTTGCCAATGCATTTCGTCCTAAGTCTTCCTCTTGATCTTATACCTTCTATCATTTTTTCCAATATTATACTATGCAATTCATGTCCATGTGTCAACATGTCATATCATCTGTGATCTCCTTATTTTTATAATATAAATCAATGTTTGTTTTTCACATATTGTTCACAAGACATCTTCATTTGATCTTCTCTCTGTCCAGCTTATTCTCTGAATCTTTCTCCAACACTACATCTCAAGAGCTTTTAACATATCTATTTTTCTTTTTTATTAATTGTCCACGTCTCGCTTCCTTATAATTCCACACTCCAAACGTATATTTTTATGAGCCTTTTCTTCGTTACTATGATCATATTTTTTATGTTAGTAATTTTTTTTTTATAAGGAATATATTTTTTGCTTGGCCTATCCTACTTTTGATTTCCTTAATTGATTTCCCGTCATATCTCATAATACTGTCTATTAGTATTTGGTCTTATCTGCATTTATTTGACTTAATTTAAGACTATTCTTTGAACGTGGTAGGTATATCCATTGCATTTAACGCAGCTCACAAATCGACCTCTCATGTTGCGAGAACGACTATGTCGTTAGCAAAGCGAAACATTTGTATTAGTGAGATGTGACGAACCTAACTATTAACTAACTCAAACCGAAGTGTAAAAAAAGTATAAACACTTCCAGTTCACAATTTTACAGCATAATTAAATTGAATATTATTTTGTATTTAATATAATATGAATAATATAATAATGATTATTTTAATACACATACGACCTATACAATATAAAAGATAAATTAGATTGCTTTTGCTAATATATTATGCATTATTAATTGTTATATTATATAAGTAATACAGTGGACGGTCATTAGTATAATAGTACCTATATATAACTATTAGTTAAATTGTACCAATATAAACAAACTTATATATTATAGGATAATATTATATTTTATATACAAATACAATATTTGACTATCATTGCTGAGTATTATCTTAATCTATAATATCTACTATAATCGATTCTCACACGAAAAATAATTATATTATATTATTATCTAAGTAGAAACAATTTTGATGTGTTGTTTTTCTACTTTCGTAATACCGACCGTTTTTTAAATAAAATATTTAATTACCTACAGCAAAAAAATCATAGGCGCACATTTTACATAATCACTCTCAATATTGATTGTTTAATGTGTATTAATAGTTAGGTACATTATTATTTTGTTATATTTCAAAAACACAAAGTCTATTTTTATTATAAATAATATAGATGTAGGAATTTTGCCTCCGTGGATCTAATTAAAAAATTTTAACACCCCTAAAATTCACACCTAATGTGCGCTTGTATGTATACAATTACGTAAATAAATGTTAATTTATACTTATATGAAGTTATGAATGTATAATAAATTAATGGAAACATCATCGAACATTATATATATATATATATGAAAATAAATAAAATGCATTTAGTTATGGCCTTGACCACGATAAACAAAATAATTATTACTCATATTAATATTTAGTTTATTATACTATTAACTTATTAATTATTATCATATACTATATTATTATATTATATTATATATTTATATCTATGCATTATAGTTTACTCATTGTTCAACGTATGTCACTTGTTGCACTTGTTGTTCTCACTACATAATATTATAATACCTAAGTGGCTAAATTAATTAATCTATTTTTTTAATGTATTATTAAATATTATTTACCGTGATTAGGTTATCTACTCTTGTACTGTTGTAATAAATATTATTAGATATACACAATATAACTTTAATATTACAATTTATTTTATTTTTATTTTAAATTTTAATGTAATAAAAAATTATTATTAAATAGGTAATAAAAAAAAATTATAGTAATAAATAATTTTATTATTATTTTTTAATAGCATAAACTGTAGAAAATAAATTACATAAAATTAAAAATAAATAATAATATAAATATTATGTTATATTATTATAATATATAATTATATTATAATTTATGTATATATATTACCGGTAATACGTATAATTCCGGCATTATATATAATGCCTATGCCTATCGATTTCAGGCAAAATATTAAAAAATATAATTTTAGCATAAAATGCCTATAAGCATTATAAATATTTCCTAGGCATTTTATAGAATGACTAAACGAGTTTAGGCAAAGTATTAAAAATTACTTTTAATATAGTGTTGTTTAATACTAAAACTATTTTATTATAATATAATATACAAAATGAATATTTTTAATTATAATAATTTATTACTATTTATAGCAACAAGTTAAACTATTATAACAACGCGAGTTGCACAATACATATAAATACAAAAATATTGCAGGATATTGCGTTTTGTAATTGTCCTATACTATATTGTATATATGATTATATACTAGAATGAAAAGCAGTAACTTAATAATTATGTGATAATTAGTATTAATTATTTATTAAACTCAAAATAAATAGCATTTTTAGATTCCTCGATTAATTTTCCATCTATACTATCTTATTTGTCATTAAATCTTTTAATTCACTATATATAAAAACGTTCCATGTTGAAGATTAACGTGAAATCGGTTTATTTCATAAATCATAATAATAATATAATCTGAATTGTGGGTACCTATTTCTATAATTTGAACGATAAATATATTGCTAAACATAAATTAGACATTATATATAATTATATAAATATAATGCCCAGGCCCCCAGGGAATGTATCTAAATTCGTTTAGGCATTCTATATAATGTCTAGGAAATATGTATAATGCCTAGGCATTTTATACTAAAATTATTTTTTTCATTGCTTTGCCTAAAATAAATCGGCAATATAATATAATGCCTAGGCATCTAAATTAAATGTTTAAATAATATAGTACACATTTAATTTTAATATTATATTATTTATAGATTATAGGTTATAATACAATATAGATCGTTCGTTAGTATACTATACGAGTATAATACATCGTTTGTCAATATTCTTGGTGTTTCAACCCTCTTTTAACTAAATTTGTGTCTAATTATCAGCTGTTTTACCAGTGGGCAGTGACAGTTAATTATAATTATTAATCATTAACGATAAAAATAATTAGCATACGAAAACATTTAATTGTGTGTTAATTATAAAAAATTAAATAAAAGGATTTTTTTTTTTTTATAGGTACATTATCGTTTAATTATTATTGGACGATGCAACCCTTTATTTATGGATTAGCGACCCCCAGGTTGAGAAATGCTGCACTACTGCAGTATAATATAAGATTAGGTTAGGTATACGGTATGCGTATTTTTCGACTCTGCTTGATTTAGCACCGGGGGCGGAGCTAAAACCTCTAAACATCATTTTCGTATATTTTTACGGATTTTATATGGACTCCGATTTGAATGTTGAATCCATATAGGGTTTGTATTTTTTATATAAATAAATAGGTAAACATTATTATGTTTACTTTTTGTTAGTATAATAATTAATAATTATAAATTGTTAATATGTCATAAATATTTAGTCATTGTATTAAATCGTTAATATAATAATAAATTATTAATAATTATAAATGATAGTATAAATATTATATGCAGCAATAATATTATAGGTATATGTATACGAAAAGTTAAAATGGAAATTAATGATGAGTGGCCATGAATTTGTTCTCGTTTATATTTGCTCTTAAATTTATTTTATTTATTTTTTTTAATTGAATTATTACAATATTATTGATTGGCGACCTACTTAAATACGTTTCGATCTTCTAGTTAGGTTTAGAATTACACTATTATTTAAAATTAAAATTATTATTGATACAATGAGTAAATTTATAATTTTTTGGGTTGATAAACATACATTCTACAATATTTATAATTAATATTGTATACCTATATATTAATATAATTAATTGATAATAATAATTGTAAATTTTAAATATATTTAGGACGTGAAAATAAGTTTCAGTTAAAGTATCACAGGTAGCTTAATATTTTATTATTATTATATACCTATATATATATATATATATATATAATAACTATATAACTTTCTATTATATATACGTTTAACGTATTGAATATAAATTTTCAATAATTATATATAATTATTATATTTATAGGTACTTGTTTTCTTTTAGTTACTTTAATAAATTATTTAAAAAACGGTTTATATGTGAAATCAATAAAAACATTTGGTATCCATTACGATATATTATTATGTATGTATACATTTTTATAATATTAATATTTTTAAAAGTTTATTTTTCAATTCCGTTGTGTAACACGCATTTAGATAAGTTGTCACAGTCTTGTAGATAAATAAGTACTATATAGGTGCATTTTTAAACCTATAATATTCCGATTCCAAACGCTTAACTAGGAAGTAATATAGCCAGTAGATACATAATGATTATATTTAAATATATTATGCATTTATACGTTAATATCTACTTATATTAAACAGTATACCAGCTATATATTCCCTCATTTCCCTCGTTATAATAATAATATTTTAAAGGTGTGTTTGCGCGTACTGTACGTGTATTTCGTGATGATGTGCGCACATTACACACACCTCAACTGTTTTGCAGTTCGTTCAAAGGTTTTTTTTTATTCTACCACCTGCCTGTCGAATATACGACTCAGCGAATTTATATAATAATATTACACAATTGTACTTGGAAGTTTCTATATTTTTGAGCGACAACGTCACGTTCAAAGGCAAAAAAAAAAAAAAAAATGATCTGTACAATAATAACATCGTTTGTATTTCCTATATACAATAATAATTATAATATGCAGGAGCAGGACGATCAGAATTTTACGTTACAACAATTATTATTGTTTAATTTTAAACTTTAAAGGAGTGAAATAGAGAAAAATAATTATTAATTATCAAAAAAAATTATAAACCATATTTTAAAATTATTTAGACGTTTAATATATTTTTTAAATGACATTTGAATAAATATAATATATTCAGGAATCATTATTTTAAAACTGAATTTAAATCTTTAAAAAAATGTCGACACCACATACGATAATAATAGATACGAGTACAATTGCAATTTTTCAAATATCACCAAACTTAAAAATGAAATATTTTTTTTAATTTTTTACAAAATTATTAAATTTAAAAATGTAATATAGATAATATTATAGTCCATTATGTATTTATGTATCTAATGATTAAAAAAAAAAAAAAAAAACAGAAACAGTACCTATGCAAAATCTTAATTATTTGTATAGATTTTACAATGAGTAAATAGATCTAGAACATTATGTACATATCTTATCAATTATCACCACCAATCATCAAACAATATTTATATTATTTCAATAGAGCAATTTATTTATTTTTTTTAATATGGATAAAAAAAAATTGTAGCCATATTCAGCCTACTATATAAGAATGGCGTTACAGAAAAGGACATCTTGTCGGACATTCAGTTCATGATTTCATTTTTATAAGAAACTAAAATTATGACGTTTAACGTTTAATGATGGTTATTAATTTATTATACATATAACAATGCATGTAACATGTTATATATTTAAATTTTTTTAAATATATGATATAATACATCAGCTATTATTTCCTATATTCTTATTCCTAAAGCTTTGCTATTGCTATACTCCTACATTCCTATTTATATATCTAATATCATTAAATATATAGATAGTATAGACCTAGTGCAGTAGTGCTAATATATTATATTATTATATAATATTATAGCTGCGGTAGTACTGTTATAAAGACATTAGGTTTTTAACTGACATCCTAACCCATATACCTACGTCACGGTTATATTTATACACGTACTTAAATATAATAAATTATATTATAATATATACCTATTATAGTTGTAGCTATATAGGATTGGTTTTCGCATTTCGAATTTCGATGTACATTGTATACGTAAACACTAAATAATACGATATTATGGTAAATAGTTTGTACAATGTATACTATATATCTGTAACAAATAATATTATATAAATAAATTGTTGGTAACGAGTATGTATATTTAACATTGCACGTAAGTGTTAAGTATCTCGTACCTGTATATAGTGTACTTATAGTATATATTACGTTGAATGATGACGATGATGACTGATAAGTGACGACATCACAGCATTAAAAATTCACAAATGTATATAAATATACAATATATTTTTATTTTTAAATATAAAAAATAATATATGCTCATAAAATTTCGAAATCTATATGGTCATACACATTATATATTAAAACTGTATAATTACTAAATTATTTAAATAATATATAGTGAAAAAAATTATGTATAATATAAATTGTATTTTGTATACACATCCAACCACTATACATATTATTATTTACTACCATAATTTACCATTAAATATATATTAAAATATTTAAGACAGTATTTTTGCTATTTTTCTTATTTAATTAATAAATTCTATATTCTATTATTTTCTATGGAAACGGGAAAGTAATAGATGTAGCAAACTAGCAACGTATTAATATTTCCGGGGTATAACGAAGAGTTGCGTAAAGTTCGTAGAGCCATGGAGGTATTGGAGAAGAATGCTAAAAATTTATTAAAAATAATGAATTCGTGTTGGATAGCAGCAATCGAATATACCTACATATTATTATTATATTCCTGAAAGTATACAGGTAAATCAGTCGACTGTAGTACTAAAATAATTTAGGGAGATATTGTCATTTTGATATAATATAATAATCTACAAATTTTGTAACAAATAATATTCATAATAATTCTATTATGTTATACTCTGTATATAAATTATAATTCACAATATTATATAGCGTCACAACGATTATCGTAATATAAAAATACAATAAATTGACGCTAACAGAATACGCGTGCAAAATATAATAATTAATTAAAACATATTATGCATAAGAGGCAAGACAAAATAATATTATATTATAATATGATATAACCATTGAGATAACAAATTAAATTCCATCTTAATATTGTAATGGTATAGTATACCTTATTATATTTTCGCATACTGATGCAGCATTAATAAGTATAAGTATAGGCGTATAGCAATAGCACTCGAATTTGTATGAATTTGCAAATTTTTTCTCGCATTGATATTATTAAGAATAATAATTCGATATGCTACATATTATTATTTAGCGCAAAACTCGTTTCGTAATTAATAATTATACATATTATATATTATGTTTTACGTACGGTTTTGTAGTATACATATTTTATTTTATGAAATTTTTAATATATATTTTACGATTTTACAATTATATTTCGTATGTTTTTGGAACATATTATTTTATAACAAAATGTGTCATGTTGTAAACTATATTAAATACTAAATAGTTTTGATAAACTTCAAAAATTTAAATTTAAATTAACTATAGGCGCTAGCACTATTGTTTACGTTTACTACTACAGTAGTAATCTACCATAAAGTAGATATAGAAGTAAGTACTTTATAGTATAATAAAAATAATTAGTATTTTAGCTCATCCAATACTGTTCCTACTTTTAAATATTTATTAATTGCATGTTTTAATTAATTATCTGTACGTACGTTTACAATGATATTTTCAACATAGTTATATAACATGAATTCTGATTATCATAAATATTAACATCATAATATAATATAATGGTTATTTTTAGTGCATAAAAATTTATCTTATTTTTAGCTAAGCCTAAGCAAATGCAATTTTTTTAAACGTGTATCTAACTTTTAAAATGCAGTAGTAGAATACTACCAATAATTATTGGTTATTATTTTACGTTATATTATATGAAGTATTTTTATTTTATTTTTTAAGAACCTATACGGCTATAACTATTATGTTATAAAATGTATTAGATGTTTCATACACAGTGTAAAGGTATAGTACAAACACACAAATAATGGACTGGCGGGTAGGGTATATTTTACTGTATACATTATACTCAACAAAAACATATTATACAACTACGAGTCACGGTGATTACGTCATCGTCGGTGACGTCATTCATGTGACCGCACATATACAATATTATAATACATCTATATAACAGACAAACAAACCGTGCTTATAGTAATATATAGGGGGCGCATTTATGGGTGTTACTAACACGGAATAATAATACAAGAGCCATAAGGGTTTGAGCTGATGTCAATTTATATATTTTTATTTATAATATTTTATATATATACCTACCTCATATTATTAAGAAACAGAGTATTTAATTAAACATTATTACAACATTTAATATTATATATAATATACGAGTATCTAAACTGTATGTAAATGTATAAAAAAAAAACAGTATTATATATATTGAAAAATAACTATTTAATCATTATTTCTCTAAAATGTAATAAATTAATATTATAAAGTATTATTCTATACACATTATCATATCGTGTTACCAGGTAGAAATGTCTATATACTTCCTAATATTATTATGATTCATTTTTCATTACTTTTTTAAAATAAAGTATTCCAGATTTAATTATATGGCACAATACAGCAACTGATTAAAACATTATACCCCCAGTGGTGCAACTATCCTCCATAATTTCAACTCCAATAGTCTAATTCCACCATTGATTATCCGAGAATTATATTTATATGAAATAATAATATTAATATTATATTATATAGGGTACTCTATATAAATATATCATATTATAATATTGCATTGTATTACATGACATTCTTTAATGTTTTTACAATAATAATATTGTACACTAATTTCTGTAAAGTATAAGTAGCTATTAACGATTAATATTAAAAATATTATAAAATACAACAATTTACTATCGATAAAATATGACTAACATATAATAAAAACTTCTACAAAAAATTCTGAAATGTCCCACTTTTTAATATAGAAATACCTATGAAATATTTCATTATAATTTTTTAATATATAATATGTTAAATTGTTCAAAAATTCTTGAATATTTAA
The DNA here is from genome assembly GCA_021307375.1 of Tetraneura akinire. Taxonomy (NCBI): domain Eukaryota; kingdom Metazoa; phylum Arthropoda; class Insecta; order Hemiptera; family Aphididae; genus Tetraneura; species Tetraneura akinire. Next base: position 19,971,387 of record JAIUCT010000007.1, on the reverse strand, counting down.
ATAATTGTTTTAACGAAAATTATTTTTCTATTATAATTTATAATAAATACAATAGTACTTACATAATATTATAAAAGAGAAATTATTTTAGAACAACTTACCATTGTTTTAAATATATCACTTTATTAGATTATAAAATTATGTGGACCATTGCAATTATTGTGCGTAAACATATTTTAGTTATATATATATATTAATATGGTATCCTAATTATAAAGTCGTTAGATTTAATTTAGGTAAATAATTTAAATATTCATTATTATATTATATTAGTTATTACGTCACGTTGCACGAGTATACCTACGTCATTACGAGACCTGAACTTACCTATAGGATATAAAATATTAACTATTAACTATGTATATCTGACATCCTGACGAAACATAATATATTTAACGAGACGATTACAATAAATTAACATGTTTTATGAATATACCAATACAGTTATACTAAATAGATAATAATTAACATATTATAATTGAACACTTATAATTGTTTTTATAATAATTTATTAAAAGAACAAATCATAAAATTGATACTTAATAATCACAAAATTAATTATTATTAATCGTATTTAAAACGTATTTCTACAACAATAATATGTCATCTTCGTCAATTCAATAAGTACGAACTGAAGATGACAACATCATTGTTGAAATTCGCTTTAAATACGATTAATAATACTTAATTTTATGATTTGGATTTTTAGTAAAATATTAAATAATAAATAATAATTGCTTATTTTTTTATAGGCATTAATGAACAGTTAACAATATTGATAATGGAATATGCGTTGCAGTTAATATGTACCTATAATAAACTAAAATACTAAATTACTAACTCATAGGAAAAAGTGAAGCTGAAAATTTAAAATAATAATTTTTGTGGTATATGGATTCATTATCAGTGTATGTATAATATACATACCTACTCGTATATAGTGTATAGTATAATGTATAAAGTCATGAAAAAATAATAATTCTAACTAAAATTATGTTAAATGTAACTTGAATCATCTATAGACTATAGGTATATGGGAAGTATTATAGTATAGTACTATTATAGCAGTTGAAAATCTAGTTTATCTTGTCATAACAGTGGGTATATACAGATATGTATAATATGATTATAATATATTTATAATAATGTTATTCATTGAAAATTTTATAACCAGAGAGATACCAGAGAGAACTAGAGTGGATAAAGAATTATTATTTTAAGGGATGCTATATTTTGTAGGTTTTATAAAAGTTGTTCTGAATAAATAATGTACTTAAATTTTGATGTATCTAATGTAATATTTATTAACACGCACTACACACAACTATAAAATATTCCTTCATTTAAAAAAATTTTCCTCCTTTTAAAATAAAATTAATTTAAACAACAAATTAAAATAACTTATTACTTTTTAATCAAATACCCTAAGATTATTAGTACATACTCCCTGGATGCGCATCTTTTTATAACTCTTTGTCTCTATATAGGTAGGTATGTATTCTCTAGCAGATACTGTCAGTATTTTAATTAATGATGATATCATCATTATTAATAATATGTGCAGACCCTAAACCGAAAATGTCTTAAATACTACTGTTTTGAATTCCATAAAACATATAGCACACAGTACTATATAGTGCATGTTTGTGTGTGATTAATGATTATTATATTAGGTAGGTACTTTACAAAATTAATAGAATAATTTTAAATGTATGTATTATGTTTTCTGCATATATTATATTTATTTTGTAGTTTTATATATTTCGAAATTTAGATTTTAACGTTTTACATAAAGATTATATTTTAATTTTATATATTATAATATTGTTGAATTAATTTTTAGTTTTTATAAAAACTGTAAATTTATTTAATTGAGTTCTTGGACCACTATAATATAAAATCGAATCACGCGTACGGTGTAAAATATAATAGATACTACAATAATATGTTATATTATGTACTTACTTCAAATTTGAATATAACCATGAATTTATACTTACTATTTACTACTTATATTAAGACTTGAAAGCAGTAATATAATTATTATAAATTTGTAAGCATATACAATTATTTTGTTAATGCAATAAAATCGCTATGAAACGTGTATTAAGTATTATATTAATAGGTATAATATAGGTATTTATCATTTATGTTTATATAGGTACATTATAAATAATTATAATATAGAAACCGATTTACCTGTTTTTTTTTTTTTTTTATATATATAAAGTTACATTAATATTTGAATACTTATTATGAAAAAAAATTTTCTACGATTTAATGAAATTTGATTGAATTTGCCATCTTAATGTTATAAATTATTATATTTATTAATTTGAAACATACCTGTGTATAAGTAATGAAATATCTAACATTATTGTTATTTAATGTCTGAATAAAGAAAAATGTATATGCATTAATAAATTGTAAAATTCGTAGAAAACATAATACGAAACTATATTATTTACTATTCTATGTACTATAGGTATTTACTAATAATATTTTACAAAGAAAAATACTAGAATAGCATTAAAATATAAATTATACAATTAAAAAATCTATATAAACATTATAAACTATCGCCATTTTGCTTTTATTTAGTCTTTATACGAATAACATGGTATTTGTTAAATCTTTAAAGATGACATTCTGTATTTCTCCTTGTGAATATCAGAATATTATTATAACATTCATGTATAGTAAAACAAGTAACTCACCTCACATAATATAGTTTTTCATTTTCGACTGGCGTAAACATTACAAATATACCTACATTATAAATATACTTTTATAAATATTAATAATAAAATTGTTATACCAATGTAAAATTATTTCAAAACTCGTTTTCGCTAAATTATTCCTAAATATACGCGCTCTTGACTACCAATATAATATATAAAATTATGCGTATTTGTGCGATAAAAAAAAAAAATTATATATACCTAGGTATATTTAGAATTAGGTACGTATACATTTATCATTTAGTACCTATCCTACTTCCAGGATGGGGATGGCGTTATAAACAAAAAAAAAATTTAATGTATGACATAATATAATAATTTATATAATTAATAAATTAATGATAATATTTACATTTAATTTTAACTCAAAATTTATATGGATGAAAGAAACGTAAAAGATTAAAAAAAAAACCTAACCTAACCTAACCATATATTTACAATATCATAGTATTTAATAACATAGTAGGTATCAAAGTATGATTTATCAAAAGCAGAATCAACAATGGATACAAACGTTTAGGTCAAGGACATTATATTATACGTATATATTGGTGCAATTAATTACGGTTTTTAGATTTTGAGCGTAGCGAAGAATGTATTGGTTTTACAATGATGTGTGTCTTTTTTTTTAGTTTTTTTGTTTTTTTTTAAGTATGAAGACACTTTTACTACCCGAAATAATGCTCCGATTATCACGGATAGCATAGCATATTATGTTTCCGGTAGGAAAGTGGATGTAGTTGGTACTTTATTTGGGTAATTTTTCGAATTTCTCAAAATTGACCCTAAGCGATAGAAAAAAACGACGAAAAAATGGCATTTTCACGAAAACTGAAATTTCGACAAATTTGATTTCAATATTTCACGATAACTCGGGCAATTTTTAAGTTAGAGACTTGAAATTTTTTGGGGGTATTCCATAGCTACTATAAATATGTGGTAAAATTTTGGATTTGTTACGTTAATTTTTCTTCAAAATATAGGACATTGCATATTTCGTAAAATTCTCGTTTTTTTGTATATGTTTGATAAAATTGGCAATTTTTGGCATTAAGGTTTGAAAATTTTACTAAAGTATATTTATATATTAGTTAATTAACATTAATTCAAAATATTAGAAAAATCCCTAGTCTCAATTTTTTTTTATTGGTGTTTAAAGTTGATATTTTTAGTTTAAACGAAAATATTATGAAAAAAATGACGAAAAAACGGCATTCACAAAAACTATGGCCCTATGAGAGACGTGTGGTGTAGTTAACGTAATAATTCTCGAAAGCTACCTAGGTGTTAAGCACCGTAGCCAGGCATCGACAGCGGATGGGTGACTCGCCGTTTTTTTTTTTATTATTTATTTCTGAAATCATCATATTAAAATATTAGAAAAATCTATAGTCTCAAATTTTTTTTATAGCTGTTTAAAATTGATATTTTTATTTTTTTGTTTTTATGTCTGAACCTGAAGACACTCTTACTACCCGAAATAATGGTCCGATATTCACGAATAGCATATGTTTCCAGCAGGAAAGTGGATGTTCATGGTACTTTATTTAGGTCATTTTTTGAATTTCTTAAAATTGACCCTATGCGTTAGAAAAAACGATGAAAAAATGACGAAATAACGGCAATATATTAATCAATACCTACATTATCTAACTGAACTTCGCTCAGAATCGTTTTTTCGAATGCAATGATTTATCATTGTATTCAAATTCTAATTAAAATTAAATACTACTCGTATGATTTGCACACCTATATCCTTAAGGCAGGAGTATCAGTTTTTTTAAATTATTTAATTCATACAAGTTTACGAAAAAATTAACATAATTTAAGATTAGGTAAATCATATTTAAAGAAATAATCAAAATATTAAATAGGTATTTTATTTATTTTTATCAAATATTGAAAATTTAGTCATGTGTAAGAAGTAGGTAGGTATCTACTATAAAATATTATTGGGAATAATATCAAAATTGTATATGCAGTATTATTGTATTAAAGTACCTATATTATACCGTAAATAGCATTATTATATACGTTTATTATAATTTAATTACAAAATTATTCAAATAAATTATTTTAAATTTTAATACAAATTTGAATAAAAATCAATGGAAATTTCATTGCGATCTTGTGCAATGTGCATAAATGAATTTCTATTTGATGACAACAAAATGTCAAATTTAGTAAGCGAATGTTCAAATATAAATTATATATCTATAATTAATGTAGGTCCAGAAGAAACTACCTAGTTAAAAAGTAATAATTTTAACTTTTGATCTTAAATTTACTAGGTAGTTAATTTTTTAATAGGTATTTACTACTTTTGTATTCCAAAATGCAAGAGTTAAGTACTTTTAATTAAATTTTAGTTATTTATATGGGCATTTTAATATTGATTTAAAAATAAATTATTTTCTATATTTACTAAATATAGATATTTTGATACTCTCATACAAATTTTTTATCCACATGGCTTTTAAATATTTATAGGTAGGTTAGGTATTATCTTTAAATCTATATTGTCCGACTACATTTCTAAAACTTTGGTATCACTGTATAATGTATATAGGTTTTATATATCAGGTATATAAATATATATACTCGTAATACCTACTTAAATTAAAAATAAATTAATAACTTTTTCATAATGTAGAACCAAACAATATTAAAAATTAAAAATACTTAATATTTAAAAAACATTTGTTCTAGTCTAGTTTGTCTTTGTTTTGACTAATTACTCAAGCTAATAATTTAAATTCACTTCAGAAATATCAAAATATCAATATAATAGGAATTTTAAACATTTAAAATATAATATGAAAAACATATAATTAAATTTTTGATTATACAATAATATTGTTATTACAAATACATAATTGTATGTAGATGGCTTAACTGTGTTAAGAGATAAAGTATAAAATATATTCAATGAAGAATTGTATTTAACTTTTGGTCACCTATTAATTATAAATTTTTGTCAGATGTCATTTATAAAAAGGAGCCTGAAGATATTATAATTATACAACTAAATAAATAAGTCATAGGTATATTGAACATTCACATTATAATACAATTTATTTTAAATATCCATAGATTCTGTAAAATTGAAAAATATAGACATCAAGTATTTTATTTTATATTTATATTTATATTTATGTACAATTATAATAGAAAACTTATATAAGATTTTATTTAAAAATATATAAGTATAAAATTAAGATAAACATACTTTATCAATAATCCCTAACTATATACATGAAAATAAAAACATAACTCATTTCATATTAAACGATTATTGTATTTTAAAATATGATGGCTTTGACTTTCGAATAGTAACCAAAACCATTTTAATTTACATACAAACTCTAAATATTAAGTTAATTTTTTATTTAAACAAATGATAAAGTAAAAATAAAACTAATTCACTAAAAATATTTTCAATACTATTTTACAATAAAGAAAATTCATTTTATAGTAAAATTATTTATCAATAATAAAATTCAAGAAAAAAAATTATACCAACTAGAAATAAATAAATTAAAATATAAAATGCACTAATGTTTTAATTATATGTTATATTATGTCAATACATTCAATTTCCAATATATATAATTACTATTGAGTAAATTATACAATAAATAATATACATTTACTTATTATATTTGTTGTTATTAACAATAAAACTTTTTTCAATTTGAATCAGTCACAAAAGATTTATAACCTTAAAAAATAATGTTACTTTTAATATAAATAAAATATAACAATGTGATAAGATTTAATTGTCTTCTTCAATTAAAAAATAATATTAAAAAATGTAGATATAATGTTACCTTTAATATATAAATATTCTACTATACTATACTATTATTTATCCATTTCAAGAGCAGCAAACTGTTCTTCGTCCATTTCAGTTACCATTAAATTACCATCAGGTAATTGTAACACAACTCTGCGTGGACCACCTGTTTAAAAAATATCATTTTTATTAGTTCTAAAATTAAAATTAAATATTTAATTTAAACCAAATAAAACATGCCTCCAGGAGTTGGTTCTCCTGCATCCACAATTTGTGCAACTAATTGATCCTGATCTTCTTGGATAACTTGTGGTTCTGGTACGAAATTTTCACTGGTTTGTAAGACAACTTGACCTCCCTGTTCTGTAGCTGATACAGGTACATATTGACCAGTTTCATTATCTTTCATATACATATTTCCTGCTTCATCTGTTACCAAGTTTCCTAAGTCAAGCTAAAACAATTACAAAATAATTATATTTAAAAAAAATATGTATTTGATATATTATTAATGTGATTAATAGTACAAAGTTAAAACTTAGTTATTAAACAATAATACTAAGACAAATATTGTACTATAAGATTGTTTATACATTTACATACTTGTTGGGGCATCAATTGACCAACAGAGTTGCCAAAATCATCTAGCGATATCATTCCTTCTTGATTTGTATTGGCTTGAATCATATTACTACCATCTTCTGTAAGGAAAACACATTGTTGACCATCTGTGTCACCATTTCCAGCTAATAACACCGTACCTCCACTAGCAGCTAATTGTGCAGCAGAAACCTAAAATAAAACATAAATATAAAAATTGATTTAATATCTCAATTATAAAATAATATATTAATGGCTGTTTACATAGTATGCAGTCTACCAGTTCATTTTTTATAATAAACATATTTGTATAATTAAAAAAGAATTATGAATACATAATATAATATACATATATTTTATAGCTATTACCTTTATAAATTGAATTAGAAATTTAATGAAATAAATACATACGTATGTGGTAATCTATTATTTTAACATAAATTTCAGTAGTAGTCTACTTGGACAAGTGTAATAAATATTACTTGTATCACACGTAGCCATGAATAATTACCCAGATATGTATTTGCACTAATTCATGATTTACAAATAAATAATTTCTATACCTATAATAACCAAATATTATTTTTTACCTGATAGAGCATGCCATCATCTCCTGTAATGGTAATCATACTATCTGCATCATCTGCAGATAAAATTAATCGTCCAGACTCATCTGTAAGTATAGCTTGTTGTCCTGAAAATTGTTGATTAATCTGAGTCTCTTGTTGCTTTTGTTGTATTTTTCGTGCTGGAACATTTAGTGAACTATGGGACTTTGGAATTCCAGAACTTACATGCAATGATTTATTACTAAACACATTAATAATATTATAAATTAAAAATATAACAAATTATTTATTTAATTTTAATCACAATACCTATTATTATTATTATTGGGTCTTGAATTAGTTTTTTTCATGCGCAATCCAGAATTAGAAGCAGCTGGAATATCCTTATAGTTAACGTAACTTTGTCTAACTTGATGTTGCACCTGAGGTGAACGATTCATATTCACTTTTTCTGGTATTGACATAGTTACCATTGAATTTTGAGGTCCTAAATGTTCAACTCCTGGTTCGAGCTACAAAAAAGATAAATGTATTTTACTATTATTACACCAAATAAATGTAACATACATACTTTTATTATTGTTGGTAAAGTAGAATTTTCATTTTGCCTATTCATAATAGACGATTCATCTATAGTAATCATTGGTTTAGGACTTGGTGGTGGAGTAGGCTCTGGTGTTTTTTCGCCTTCTGCTTTAATTAATCTTTTTCCTGTAGTAGGACAAAGTGTTAATGGCCTATTTGGACTATTGGGTGGAATTGAAACATCTGAAATTATTAATAAAATATATATTTTGATTGTAAATGTCATGACAAACTTTTGATGACAAACGTCATGATTATGCTTAGAGTAAAACCATATTCTCTAATGCGGCTCATAACCGCTGCTGTCGTGACCATATTATTATTTTCTAAAACTATAATTTTTATTAAAAGTTGAAATAAAGATTTAAGGAATATTAGTTTAATTTCTGAATCTAGATGTAAGTCATCAAAAATCTGTCAAAAATTATGAAAATTTGTTTTAAAAGAAAATCTAAATATTAAGAACCTTCTGATGGGAAATGGTCCGACAGGCCGCCGTCATCAGTGTCAGACGCCGTGTCTTCCCAAAATTCTAACTGCTCTGGGGTGTTATAAGCGTAAGCACCTGGAAAATATTGGCCATGAACAGCAGCGATTAATTTCGCATGTTTTAAGTACTTTACATTTCAGATACTATTATGTTTATTCAATGTTCTATTATTTAGATAATAAAAATATTAAAATATTTATTCGATACATTTAATAATAATAGAAAATTTCATGTGGTGATTTCACAAAATTTTACACGAGATTTCACTAAACTGTTAAATAAATTTTAATATTTTATTTTCAAATAATTTTAAAATTACTTGGGAATTTTTTTCAATTGAACCAAAACCTAAAATTAGATTTACTATAAGATCTAAAATATGAATTATATCTATGAATAAAAAACAACATTTGATGACATTACAGAGTGTAGTTCATTATTTGCAAAAAATGAGTACCAATCAACCTATTAAATGTAATCAATGTGAATTCTATTTTCTTAACCAGAATATACTTTATGGTACATAAGTTAATATACATTTGAAGCACCTAAAATAAGCTTTTATATAAAATAAAATACATAATTTAAAAAATAGCAATCATATTATGAAAATTAGGAAATACAATTTAGGACATATAAATATATTTTAATTGACCTTCATATGAAATATAAAACACACACACACGAAAAAAAAAAAAGAATTACGTTAAAATATAAACAAGAAAACATTCAAACCACAAATAAAAATAATAATCTGTTTTTTATAAAAAAAAAACATTTATTTAAAACAAAAAATAAAATTACCTTGTTGAACTCTGTTATTAAGAGTGCGCCTAGGAACAAATGTCATATTATGATTTTTCATTCCTGGTGAATTTTGATTTTTCTATAATAAAAATTTTGCATAATATGAATATTACAAAGATTAAACATTTGAATACATTACAAAAACCTAATATACCTGCAGCAAAGATTTTTCAAACTCTGGATTAGCAGCAGCAACTTTATGTAAAAATGGTCTCGGCTTAACAGCAGCCTGAATTTTTGTGGGTGGAATAAATGGTCTAAACACATACATATTAAATATAAAAATACATAAACATCAATCTAAAATATTAGTTATAATTAATAAGTAAATAAAAATAATAAACTTACTTTTTAGCATAAGACTTCATTAAGGGAGATGACTGATGTACAGTTTCTCTAGCTTTAGATATATCAAGAATTTTCTTTGGAGGCTGAAATGCTTCAGCGCCATTAGCATAAACTGATTTACCTTTCTTTGGATCTTCTCTATGTTTCATCATCATCATCATAGCTTGAGTTTTATCATTATCATTTAATTTAGTGAATCCATCTAAGCTAGAAAACATATATACACCAGATTGTGGCACTTGATTAGTTTCTAACTTCACAAACCCCTTTATTGCTGCTAAAGTAACCTATAAAACAAAACTCCATAATTTAAATAATATACACACAAGACACATATGAATTAAAATAAAATACCTGTGTTAAATGAGGGGTAATTTGTAAAAAACCTATATCATTAGTTCTTTGAACATCATTGAAATGAGCCAAATGGTTCTTAATCTTTTTAACACGTTCATCACGTTTCAATACTGGAAATACTGATGACTGTCTTGTACCTTTACTTGAAATATTATAGGTAAGACGTTCCTCCATTGACAAATGACCTAAATATTATATTTTATATTTTAAAAACTAATAAATATATATATATTCTAATTGAAAATAATAAATCCACGCCACTGTCGTAGCGCAAGCTAAGTAAAAAAAAAGAAGTAAAATAACTGCACGACAGCATGTGTATAGTATATCAAAGCAGGAGTTGCCCATTTAAACTGTATATAATATAGGTAAATGTGTTATATTATAATATTATATAATATATTATAATAATATTATATATATTATTATAATAATAATTATAATAATATTGTATAGACCGTTGCTTTTGTAAAAATCATCAAATTTGTATATTTAGAAATTAAGTTGTAATGAAAAGGTGGGAACATTTTAATGAAAATTTACCCAGAAATTTATATTAAATTAAGAATGTTGTAGCCGTTTCTAGCGCTGTCGTATTGAACGGTTTCCCTACTGCATTTTGTGTATGCCGCTCGAGGACTAGGTGGGAGAAAATATTATGATGACAACTGCTGGATTCAGTGCAGGGTGTCGGAGGAACATAACCATGCATTCATTTTGTTAACTGCTGTCGTTGTCATCAATTCATTGTAGTGTCGTTTGTAGCTATTGTGTATATTGTATATATATATGTATATAAATATATATTATTATAATTTGTATTGATGATAAAAATTAGTGATATCACAACAAAAACCCTTTGTAAGCTACATATAAAAATGGCCAAGTAAAAAAAAAATATTAGATATTTGAACACTATAAAAATGTGATATCATAAATAAATTAAGGTATATTGAATTAAAGTAAACTTATTTTATTTCAATAATTTATTTACCTGGCGAGGAATAGTATGTAAACATTAATATTTTTAAAATAATAATAAATTATATTTGAATATACTCTATTCAAAATAAGAAAGGTCCTCGGCGGCGACGTGTTCTCGTCGATTATGGTTAGACGTTTCCCCAACCATTTCTATGACTCGATTAGCGTTCGATACTTCTAGCTCAGAAAAATAATAAAATATAATTCGATAAGAGAATCAGGTGATGGTACCGTACCCCGCATGCCGGTCATTAAACTACCGTAGGAATATTTTAAATTATGTTTACAAGTTTATTGTCGATATTAGAATGATGCGACGCTCCCGCAGATTTTGGCGCTCGTATAACAGCTAAAAACAATGCCACGCCCATGCACAGAAGTTTGCTGCCGAGGACCTTTCTTATTTTGAATAGACTATAGTTCTTCATTATTTAATTATATTATTTATCATCACACTTTGTTTCTTTTAAGAAATAATTCCTTGTCACGTTTAATTATTTAAACAAAAGTAGTTTCCTTAAATTCAATATACTTAGCATCAATTCATGATATCACATCTTTATAGTGTTTAAATATCTAATATTTTTTTTTTTTACTTAATCATTTTTACATATAGTTTAGGAAGGGTTTTGTTGTGATAATATATTCAAAAAAAGAAATAATTAAAGATCATTACTCAAAATTATGAGTAGGTTAGATTAAAAATAAAGATTAAATATGATGCTTATAAGCATAAAAAACCTAATATTCTCTTAATATAACTTTAATTTGCATATTTGTGAAGCTACCTCTTTAGATTTCAACATTTAACCAAAGTAAATAGAAATAATATACAATGAAATCCATGCAAAAATCAAATTCCTAAAATACTTTAATATGTTTATATATATTATGCAATGAATAATTCAAAAATCATTTGTAAGTTATCTTTACTATAATGTTCATAGTTTCATACCCAAGATAAAATAAATCTTTGTTAAATCAATGTATTACTTTACTAAGTACCTATAATAATTTGTAATACTCTATGGATATATAGCAATTTTATTTACTTCTCAGAATAATCTTTCCAGCAATTGGGCCAGAATCTTCATTTTCACTAATAGATGCATTTGATTTTTGTAATGTTGGACCATCCCAGTCTTCATCCTCAGAATCTTGATGAAAATATTTTTTCTTCATTGCTGGCATGTCTTCGTCTTCTTCTTCTTCTTCTAACATGACATAATCACGTTTTAGTACATTTTGTATAGGTGGTTTAATATCATTTATTTCTTCATTAGCTTTCATAGTTCCACACCAATATTTAACTTGATCCATTGCTTTTTGTTTACTACTTCGTACTGGTCTGTTAATAATTAAAAATAATAAAATAATACAATATTAATTAAATATTAAAACAACTTTTATATTTAGTTGTTAACATATAAAATAATCCTATATTTCTACTCTTTATGATATAATTTTTTTTTTTTTTGGTATTTTATTCAATTATATCAAAAGAAAAAACTCACATTATTTAATTATATAATACAAAATTTCTGAGATAGTACTTACATTTTATGGATAACAAATTCTAATGAAATTATATGGGTCATAAAATTTATCCAAGCATTAATATCAGAAATTATTATAAAAAATGATCAATAAATAAAACTTTCAATTTTTTTTTTTTTTTATTAAAATTCAAATAATGATATACCTAATTAAATACTTTTATTATTTAATATTTTTTATATTGATTAATATATTGCTGTTTTTCGTCATTTTTTCTAACGCATAGTCAATTTTGAAAAATTCGAAAAATGACCTAAATAAAGTACCAAGAACATCCACTTTCCTACCGGAAACATATGCTATTCGTGATAATCGGAGCATTATTTCGGGTAGTAAAAGTGTCTTCATTTTACGCTCAAAATCTAAAAATCATAAATGTAAAAATTCACTGTTAATTGGAACTGAGTTAAGTAAAATGTATTTAAACTTCAATAAAATTTTTAAAAATTTAACATTATTGTAAAATATTGAAATATAATAAGAAGAATCCAATAAATACTTTAAATATTCATTTTACTGAAATTTCAACTTTAAACACTTATGAAAAAAAAAATTGAGACCAGAGATTTTTCTAATGTTTTGGAAATATGTTAAGAAATATATCAGTATGCTTCAATAAAATTTTTCTAAATTTTCTGGCTTTTTTTATTAATTTTTATTGTAAAAGTATTAAGAAATAATAAGAATACTTGTATGGATTCTAAGATTTTGTTCAAACTAAAAATATAACTTTAAACAGCTATAAAAAAAATTGACTCGGGAATTTTGTAATATTTTCATATGATGTTAATATGTAAACATACTTCAGTAATATTTTCAGACCCTAATGCCAAAAATTGCCAATTTTATCAAACTTTATAGGTACATAAAAACGAGAATTGTACAAAATATTCAAAATATTTTGTAGAAAATTAATGTAACAGTTACAATATTTTACCACATATATATAGTACCTATGTGAACACTCAATAAAATTCTCAAGTTTTAACTTCAAAATTGCCTGTTATCGTGAAATATTGAAATCAAATTCGTCAAATTTTCAGTTTTCATAAAAAATGCCTTTTTTTCAATCGCATAGGATTAATTTTGAGGAATTCAAAAAATGACCTAAATAAAGTACCAACTACATCCACTTTCCAACCAGGAACGTATGCAATTCATGTAAATCGGAGCATTATATAGTGTAAAGAAAGTATCTTCGGACCACATAATAAAAAATCACACATCATTGTAAAACCAATATTTTTTGCTTCACTCAAAATCTAAAATGGACATATCACTATAACAATTTAATATATCAAATACTTAATTAGGAAGGTATATTTTATGCATTTTTCTCATTATGTAACACCTATGGTAAATTTTTTTTTTCAATTTTAATATACTCAATATCTATCAATATTTCAATTTTATATGCAATTAAAAATAATTCTAGAACCATACATCTAAATATTGTAATTAATAAGAACTATTTCTTCATATATAGATAAAAACTTCCACATATTATATATCTAATGAATTGCTATTTATTTATACGTACATAATTCATTATAATTAAATATTTTTACCTTCCTAGCCCAATTTGTTCAATTTGTGCTTGGGGAGATACTTTAGGTTTAACTACTCCAATATTTTGTATCTGTTCAATCTTTCTTGGACGACCTGGTCCAGCTCTTTTGCCCGGTGTTGAAGTGCCATTTTTAATTAATGAATCTTCATATTGTTTTATAAGGTGAGTACACTGAGCCATATTATCTGCTGGTTCCCAAGTGTTTTGTTCGGGTGGATAACCCTCCCATTTTAATAAATATTCAAATTGTCTTCTCTTTTGATTAAAGCGGCGCGCTACAACTCTTTCAACCACAAACTCTTGCCCAGAAGGAAAATCACCACTAGGTTTCATAACAACTGGCGATTGTTCATCTAATTTACCATTTGAAGAATCCAAATTCTTATGCTTAATCTAAAGTTAAAGATATTAAAATATACGAAATATTATTAAGAAAAACATATACTAACCTTATTAGGAATAGACTTAGCTAATTCATCAAATTCATTAATAGTTTTCCCAGCCTCTATCCAACTATTTTTTACATTTTCTGGTAATACAGACCACATTTGATAAACAGCCCACGCTTCATTATCTTCTTCTACTATATTAAACGCACAATATATTATTGAGAAATAGAAGTAAAAATTTAATTGTGGAATATATAAACATCTTACATACCAATATGTTTAGTTTGAGAATTTTTCCAAAGTAAAAATCCAAGAATTTGTGGTGTATTTTCCTATACCATTTAATTTTAATTAAATTAATAAAAAAATAAAAATACCATATACATAGCATTTGTATAGACATCCATATCTATATAAATTACACATTTAGATTAAATACAATATTCTATTAAACACATATCTACAAAATAATAATTAGTATAATTAGGAATTGGAAGTTATTACCTTTAAAAATCGAGAAATATACACTTAAAATTTCTCAAATATGCTTTTAAATAAATACATACAGAAACTTTTATAAATATATAGGTATATATATATATTTTTTTAATCAAAATTATAAAATTAAAAATAAGTACAACTATGAAACATTAGAAAATTAAATTAAGATTAAAAAGTTAAAACTATCTGATCATAATAAGAAATCGAGGTGAATACATAACAGTTAATATTAGATATCAATTTACCAATTATCTGCAACTTTTATAGAAAATTTTCTTATTTGTGTTCATACCTGTTATATTAATTTCATAAATACTAATTTATTACTTATTAAATAATAAAATTTAATATATGATTTACAAAATATCTATATCAAATTGTTAAGTTAGAATTTAAACAAATAAAATTACCATAAAATCCAATAAATGATTAAATACATAAAATACAATTTTGTATTTACTATTGTTTAATTTTAAAACAAACTTGTAGCCAACTTAAGTTTATATACAAATAGTAATTAATAACTATCAATCCCAAATTATAACTTTTAAAATTCATAAAAACTACATTTCAATTGAATTTAAATAATTATTGTATTAATAAAAATACAAGTTAAATAGCAATAAAGTTTAATTCTTATTATAAATACAGATGTAAATTATTTTTAAATAATATACCGTTTTATTACGATCTCGAAATTCAGATTGTTTTTTACATGATCCACCAAGTTTATGTTCTTGAAATTCTTCCACAAAATGAAATCCAATATGACATAAACCACATACTAAAACGTCCACGTTAGTAAGTTCTTGTTTAATAACTAATAATAAAATCCATATTATACACAATTTTGATAATTTAAATATATACCTATATATTATTTATAAGTAATTAAAATTACCAATACTGTCTGTCTCGGATTCTTCAACTTTTCCAATTGACACTTCCTCTACTTCTAGACTCATAGTGATTTATATTATTTCCACATAGAAACCGAAATACTGCAAAAGTAAAATAATATATATTGTAATTTAAAAAGTAAAAAGAACAAAAACAGGTGTGGAAATAATAGTGTTATATTTTAATTAAAATTTGAATACAATGATAAATCATCACATTTTAAAAATGATTCTGAGCGAAGTATAGTCAGATAAAATACTGATTAAAACATTAAATACAAATATTCAACATAATTCATTCAGATACTAAAATGCATAGGTACTTATTTAAATTTAGATATCAATGTAAAATTTCCAAAATTGTATCGTATATATAATGTATATTTGTGAACACTCGATAACATTAATATGTTTTAATAGTCTCTAAGTTCAATATTTCTTATATTAACACTATCCTACACCAATATCAGATATTCTTTTTTCCAATTTTATTAAAGAATTGAGAAATAAATAAAAAATTATATATTATGGCATATTGATTTCCATAATATATCATTTTTTGGCTGCTATAAAAATATAGGTATCTTTAATTTACACAATATTTTGGAACTAAGTCAGATAATCAATATTTGGTTGAACTTCAAAACTTTCAAACATTTAATCCTAAAATAATTATTGCCAATTTTATTAAATGTTATTGATAAAATATTAAGATATATTTTAATTTTATAAAATTTCAACTTTAAACAGCTATAAAAAAAATTGAACCTTGAGATTTTTAAAATATTTTGAAGTGAAGTTAAGCAAGATGTAGGTAATTGAGCACCTATAAAATTTTGACACAAAATTACTAATTTTTATCTACCATTATAGATATGAAAAAGAGAATTTTAGAAAATTTTCATAATTCTATATTTTCACAATAATTAATGTACTGGTACTGACCCAATAAAATTTTCAAGTCTGATAAGTTAAATATTGCAGAATTATAGCAAAATTTAAAAATTGATTGTCTAATTTCCATGAAATTCCATTTCTGTGAAAATTACTGAATTTTCATCAATTTTCTTATCTAATAAATTATGCTAATGCTCAATTTTGAGAAAATGACATAAATGAAATACCATCTACATCCTCCTTCCTACCGGAAGTATGGTACTTGTAAAAATCAGAGAATTATTTCTGATAGAAAAAATGTTTACAAACATAAAAAAAGACATATTATTGTAAAACCAATGCATTATTCACTTTGTTCAGAATCTAAAATACATAATTCAAATGAAAAATAATTAGTAATAAATGATTCATATTTTTTAAAAAAACCATCAAATATTTGAGTTTGTATCGGGTGGCATGACCGCCACCATTCTTCTTTAAGTTGGCGGTCGAATAGTGGGGATTAGATAATAAAGTCGTAAAATCCATATCATATCGATAATTATATATGTATAGCACTATAGTTTAAATATAAGTATCGGTAGATCACAAGTTCTACCTATAAAGCTTTATTGTAGATAGCAGTTTAATGGTAGATCACACATTGGACCGGTCCCATATTTTTTTTATAAGTTTTATAAATTATTAATAAGTAATATATTAAAATGTTTAAATTATAATTAGGTTAGGTATTCATTTATATTGCACTTTTGTTAAATTACACATAAAATATATCTATGCTCTAAAAGTTAAAATATTTAATCATTTTAAAAATATTAGTAATTTCAGATAGGTAGAGTAATGAATAATAAAAAAATGATAAAGCTACCTCACATAACTTTTAAAATAAATGTAACAAAATAGAATTGAAAATAGGTATATACAAATAATACATATGATATATAGGTACATATATATATACTTGATAGACATAATTTAAAACTACCAACGTCAATAACTATACCTACTAGATTTAATAAAATACTATTTACATTATATTTTACAATTGTATTTGAACAATTATAATGTGCCTACAATAAAATTACACTGCATAAATGATTATTAATATAACAATAAACAATATTTTATCTACTATAGGTAGTCACTAGTCTTGTCATTTCAAACGCAGACAACTATTAACAGCAAGCAATATTTTATTATAATAGTAAACTAAACATTATATCCGAAAAAAAACGATAAATCATTTCATTTGCAAATTAGGAAAATCGATATGAAAAATATTTTAAGTGTTGTCTGAATGCGAGTATCGTTAGAAAGCAAACACACTAAAACATTAAAAATTATTTCGACTGTCACTTTTTCTGAATATTGATCATATTCGAAATGAAAAACTACTTACATACGCAAAAATGAAACGGTACCTACAATATGTCTTTTGTCATGGGCCAATTACGTGCGTACAAGTTTCTAAAACGAACGACGGACAGAATAACGGAATAGACGCGATTTGAAATCATAAATATCTTACACGGCGCCATATTTTACATACGGCAGAATACGAAACATCATAATACTAACCAGTAACCACAGATTTCGTTTCGACCAGACAACCACTACACTGACGTTTCGAAATACGCGCAAAAACACTGTTATCAACGGAAAGCTCGTAAGCTCGGCAGATAAAAGTAATGAACAAATAAAAATAAATAAATAATAACAAATGAAAATGAACGCCGGCCAAGTTATAACCTAAATTTACGTTTTATCGGAAAATCAAAAACGTAACCAGTGAAAAAACGCGGAATGTAAGAAAAGCGCGCATTCGACGCGGCAAAAAAAAGTGCACGCACGCACACGCACTTTTGCGTCTTTATTGTTTTTTTTTTTATTCTTCTAATGGGTAATTCTCCGTGAACATATTTCGCTACACACGCGCGTGGGCACTCATGGTCCAACCGAAACAATATTTTGATCAGACGACGAATATACCGTTCTTAAGTTGGTGCCTACTTGTTTTTCGAACGGGGTAAACGACGCTACGTACATACACAAACACACGCACACAGTGTCGGCGGCGACCACGGTAAATTGTAGGTGTAAAATTTTTATAGTTTACGTCTCTCAGACATCAATTATAATGATATTGTATGGAACGAAAAATACAGGCGGGCGCGCGCGCGTAACATCGACCGGACGAATTTTCTAATTTTCTAATTTCAATACTTACTTATCTGATGGAAACACGGCAATAAATAATTTGTTGTTCGTAGATAATGGAAATGGAATAAAAAAAAAAAAATTAATTCAAAATAGTGTTGATACGAAACCGACATAAAAATGGTGGACGGTGGTGTCGCGAGCGATTGCGGTCGTTGTTCATAGGTAGCGCCCGAACAGCACGGAATGCCGTTCGTATCGACGTCTGTCATTGGACGCAGCCACGGTCACGTGATCCGCTGCATCGATTCCTCGCAACCGACGCGACCACCACCACCACTACCGCTACCGCACAACGAGCTGCACAAAATAATACGGCCGCTTTATCCCGTATGGGGTATGGCGGCATGGCGCATTGGCGCGTCAGTAACACACACTCACACAGTCACACGCATAGACATAAGACATAACGTATTACGTTTTACGTACCAAACTACCAACGCTTAGTAACATGCGTTACCCCTTGTATGATTCTGATGAGATTTATTTGTTCACACTTCGCCATTACGTTTGACTCGGGTTTAGCTATTAGCTCCGTTGACCACTTGACCCGTGATGCAAGCAATGGCAATATTGTCGTAAAAACAATTAAACATAACAAAAATAAAATCACATTGCTTTATGAATTTATGATACACAACATATTTGTTTCATTAAAATCTATAGCAAAACCGATTTTCGGTTGTCATTTGTTTTTCTATAAAATTTAAAAAAAATAATAGAAACATATCACGATTTTAAACTGGGACATGTAGACTGTTCTTTTTAAAATTACATTGGACATGTCAAAATTTAAAAGCACTACGCCCCGTTATGCACAAGACATAACAATTTAATTAACAGTAATCAGTATATCACATGCCTATAAAAACATTACACTGCGTAACTCGTTATTGAAAAAAAACACGCTACTTGTTGATTTTCATAAAGATTACGAATTCATAAATGTCATCTTCCATTGGAATACTTTCTTTGCAACTGATCATAATACTTTTATTTTATAGTGGCCCTTTGTTTTAGAATTAAAATATTTATATAATTAATTATTTAACAAATGCTAGGTGAAAAATAATTTAATTTTAATTGAAATTTAATGTTCTTGAGTTATATTAATAGGTTACAGATTATTTGAATATTTAAATAGAAGTATTAATGTGACAACGTATCATGTCCAATATTTTTTTGTTGTATTTTCATATGCCATGTAATACATTATTTCAAACAAATAACATTTAAAAGGGATACAAATGCTTAACTTTTTTTGTATAATTAAAAATAAACAGGTTCTTACTAAATTGTTAATGATGATAACCTAATTCAGTAATCAATAGACTTCAACCTGCCAAACAATTATTTGCAATTTATACTAATTAATAATTACACCTATTACAAATTAAAAACTAATTATAACTTGGTATTAAAAATTGCCATTAACACGGGAAATTTACAAAATAAATATTTAAAAAAAATATTTTAGTCAAAAGCTGTTATATTTCAATAACTATTAATTTTAATATAAAGTTTAAATTAAATGACAAATTATAATAAAATAATAATATATTAAGCATATGATTAATAATTATAATAAACATATTTTATTAATATAAAATATTAATTAATAATTAAAAAATACATTTACTTATTACTTTTTTTTGAACATTTATTAAATTAAGTTTTAAGTTGAAGATCCTGATTGTTCCAATTTATTAGCAACAGCTTCTACTCGAGTGTTTAAAGATAGCAAATTATTACTGATTTTTAACATATTTTCATTAATGTGGGATTCAATAGTTTTGAGAAATATTTCATTTTTTTCAATATTTTGAGAATTTTCTGTATGTTGAGTACTCAGATTGCTAATAGTCAGCACTAATTTTCCAACTAAAATATAACATAATACCATAATAATTAATTGTTAATAGTTAAATGTAAAATAATATATTTAATATTTGAATAATATAATTATCTCCCATAATTTATTTTAGGGTTGCTTTAGGACCTTTTTGGTGTAGAGATTCCAATGCTACCATTCTTTGTAAAACATCTGGTAATAAATGTGATTCTTGTTTGGCTTTTAAAATAATTTCATAGAGTTCATTAATTCTCTTATCTTTTTCTGAATCTTGTGAATCTAATTTTACAGCTGTTTGTTCAAGTTTAGGTAACAAATTGGATACTCGTGTATCAACTGCATCTAATTGTGATGAATTTAGAATAGATAATTGGCCCATTAATAAATGAACTGTTTCAATTAAACCACTACTTTCACAAACACCTAATCGTTTCTGTAAAAGGTTTAAATCACAGTTAAATAATATATAAACATACTTTAATCACTCAGAATTTAATAAATTATTTTTTTTTAAATATGTTTACTTTATTTATTATTAGTTCAATAAGTGATTTCAAAAAATAAAACAGGTATAACAAAAATTAAGTCTGAGGAAATTAATATATTTTTTTCTAAATTATTAAAAGTTAAGTTAATAAAATTTGTTGAGCTAATGTAACAGATAAAAGTTATAATTTAATAAATAATTGTAATTAGTTAACAAAAAAATATTTACTTAATTGAAGTTAATTAAATTTGTATTTATTTATTTAATTTTTTTAATAACCTACTAACAGAGACGACTCTTTAAATATCCAATATGTTTATATACAGATTTTGTTAAGGTTAACTATAGTATGTTGTCAAGAGAATTTTATCAAATGTAAAAAATATTAATACTATTATTTATATTCATCATTGTCTGTAATTATTTTTAATTTTCCGTGCTATAATAAATAGTATTTACTGTATTGTACTATTGTACGCTATAAAATGTTAATCTTCAGTTGAATATAGATTAAATAATCTTTTTATTTGTGAAATGACTGTACCAACTTATTTTAGATTCTGAGCGAAGTAAATAGAATTTCCAACAGTTATATACAGTAGATATATTTTGTTCAATGAGATCAAAAAATTATAAAAAATTATTTAATTCGAAATAAAGTATTGAAATTTAGTTTACATTTCAATTCAATGATTATAAAATATATTTTATATTCTTATTTCTTACTAATGTTAAAGCACTTGATCCAATTGTTGCTTCCAATTTACGTAAACGTTCTTCTAATTGAGAAATTTGAGATACTTGATCTAGTTGTGCTCTATTAGGTCTAATTAATGCTTGAAAATTTAATGCCTGATTAACACTTGTTTCTGTAGAATTTGATTTATCATTGATATCTGATCGTTTATTTAACAAATCAGTAATTTTTTCCAAGTACTTTCTGAAAAATGTAATTAATGTTATATATTTATAAAAATTATTTTAATACAAAAAGATTAGTTAAAATTTTGTTTTACAACCTTTATAAATTTTGATATAGACTAAATATTAAAATTTTAAGATAATTTCTCATTGTAAAATCAAAATTAATGCTTTGCCAAAAATAATTTATGACATTTTGATTAACTTAAGAATTAATTTTATAAAATTTTACTTTTATGTGATATTAATCTTGAATAATTATATATATAAATAAATATGTATATATGTATAATATAAATATATATATATATATAATTTAAATTTTTACTTGAGGTATCTTTTACATTAATCTTTTTCTTTATCTTCGCCTTTGTCGCACGTCTGTGGGGTCAGCTACTCGCATCATTTCCTTTCATCCATTCCTATCCATAACCATATTCTTATTTATACCACATGACCTCATAACCTCCTCAATAACCCCTACATTTTTTTTTGGCCTACCCTTTCCCGATTGCCTGCTACTACCATTTCACCTATCTATTTGACTATATTCTCATTGCTTCTTCTTTCAACATGTCCAAACCATCTCATTTATTCTTTCTCACTTTTCCCACTATATACACTACATCTGAACTTCCTCTTATATATTTATTTCTTATTCTATCCAACCTTGTTAAACCACACATCTATCTAAGCATTCTCATCTCTGCAACTTTCACTTTACATTCCTCTTTTGTATTAATTGCCCAACACTCCGATCCATACATCATTGCTGGCCTCACAACAGTTTGATAAAACTTTTCTTTCACCTTTAATGGTACTTTTTTTTTTTATCACACCACACTCCTGTGGCCTCTTGCCACTTCATCCAGCCACATTCATATTCCTCCATTATTTTACATAATTGATCCTAAGTACTTGAATTTTTCGACTTTGTTAATAAGTTAACTTCTAAGTCTTATATTATGATCACTCCATTATCTCCAACCGTATTATTGAAGCTGAACTCTACAAATTCCGTACTAAAATTTATTTCTTTTATGTTAATATTTAATTAAAAATAAAAGATTTAATAACATTTTTTGCAATCCTGAATACTGTAATTAATTTAATTTGAATACATGTATTTATTATTTTATTTTCTAATATAAGGAAATTCTACAAGTGTAATTTTTAAGTTTAAAATAAAAATATATATTATTAGATCGTAATAAAAATTTTATTTTATTTTAATTTATTTTAAATGTTTTACTATTAAATTATTATTAGCATGATAACACTTACTGTAAATTATCAACATCAGATACTCCCAATTTTTCCAATTGTTGTTCAAAAGATTTTTCTATATTTAATGTAGATAATTTCAGTAAAACATCTTGTACTTGAGATCCTATGTTAGCACAAGATTGCTCATCTAAATCAATTTTATTATCCTAAATAAAAAATAATAAATTATAGTGATAAATGATAATAATATATTATTTATTTATTTAATATAATATATATAAACATATTATATTTATAATATTAAAAAGTTATTTACTATATTTTATAATACTAACATTTCACTAATAACTCAAATATTCATAACAGGAACCAAAAATTACTATTTAAGAAATTCGAAAAATAAAGAAAAAAATTTTGTAGTTTACAAAAAAACAAAATATCAGTTTAAATGTTTGGACTTTAACATAAGCCATTTTTTCAATGTATTAAATGATTTCAAACAGTATGACAGCTTTCATTGGCTCTATTGAATTAGGTGATATAATTTCATTGATAATAATGAAATATTAATTAAATTTCAAAAATGATATTGCACATGATTTTAAAACTATGAATTCTAGCCACTAATTTTTTAGTGTTAGTAAAATGTGACCATTAAATAATCGCTAAAATGATATTAGCAGCCAGAATTGATTTAGTTAATAACAATTAATTTTAAAGCAACTGATAAGTTTTAACGTAACATTGTAATAAAGGCCCTCAAGTTTCAATTACATTAAGCAAGTTTACTAGCTGCTAGCTCTTACGCAAGCGAAAAGCAAGTTAAGTAGCCTAAGCTTTCAACTTTACTCACAGATAGTTTTCAATCTAGTTAACATAATAGTTGGCTAGTTAACATAATTACTCTGATCTAATTTACTCATAACTAATAAATTCATTAACTTGTAGCTTGTAAACTCACTCAATGTAATTGAGGATTTACTTATAATTATATTAAACTCCTATTTAAGGTGAATATATAATGTAAAGTTTAATAATTTATCTGTGCAATTATAAGTAATGAAACAACTAAAATTAAAATTAAATATTTGGTAGTCTGTTTCTTACTCATTTACAGTCTAAATTTGGACCACGTCCTTTGGCTTACAATATACAGTAAAACCTCCTTATAAAATTACACTCTGTAAGATGAAATCTCCCAATAACATGGAAAATATTAACAGTTCCATTAAAATACATTATAAAATTGACTCTTTTAAGCGGAATCTGCATTAACCGAAGACCGAAAACCTCTCTCTAACAATAAATTTAGTTGGTCCCAATCAATTTCGTTACAAGATGTTACTGTATTTTAATAAATAAAGTATTAATAATTTATAAGTTAACGAACTTTTTAGAATTTCAACTTTATTCTAACAAAATATACCAATTTTAAATTTTAGATTATTTTAACAAGGAGTAGTACAATACACAACTTACTCATAAATTTTTAGTTCAATATATATAATGTCTAATATTATCATTTATTCAATTTTCTAGTTTTAAATTAAGACATAAAGTATTCTATTTTATATACTAAATTATTATCAAAATTCATTTAAATTTTTAGTCAGTTTCTATATTGGTCAAAGAATCTTCAAAAATAAAATTGTTTTTGGTATTGCATAATATGAAATACATTAATATATACATTCACCTGCAAAGAACTAATTTCTTGAACCAAATCTTCAGTTTCCAACTTTAATCTATAATACTTTTGTAATGGAGTTTCTTTTTCTCCATGTGCTGCTAATTCCCAATGTTGACTATTAAAAAAATAATATTTATCATATCTCTAAAAAGATTATATGCTACCTAACCAGAGGCGGTTTAAATGTTTTATATTTAGTAATGATGCCACAATCAAATATAATAGACACCCACTCTCCAAATGATATTCATAAAGTTGGTCAGTCATTGGACCAAAGTTCAAAGTATTAAACATTGATAATCATACATACATTTATAAAATTGTTAAACATCAGTAAAAAACTCTAAAATTTTGGCAATACTACATAACAAAATGATATACTTAAATCGCCTCTGAACCAAGCCAATAAACTAAATAACAAATAAATACTTACTTTGACTTATAGCCAGTTTTTAATGATCTGCTCAATTTATCAGAAAAATCTATATCGTCCGAACAAACAACTTCGTTTTTAAAACGCTTGAAGGATTCAGATGGTTCCAAATTAACACAATCAATATCTTCATTTTCCTTCATTAAAAATTTATTTTATATTACATTAAAATATAATTTTTAGATGAAACTATTTTCACAATTATAAAATAAATAAAATAGAATATTAATTAATTATATATATAATATAAAGATAAACCTATAAAATATTAATATTTTTGTATAAAAATCTTACTTCTTCTGTATAATCAAGCTGTTGGTCATCCTCTGGCAAATCAAATGTTTCATAAACATCAGGTTGATCATAAGCCTTTAATAATAATAATAATAATAATAATAATAATAATAATAATAATAATA
>JAIUCT010000007.1:19838264-19945041 GCA_021307375.1 Tetraneura akinire | reverse complement strand
ATAATAATAATAATAATAATAATAATAATAATAATAATAATAATAATGATAAATGTATTCACTTATTTTTATCACTTCTTTATAAATTACACTATAATATTGAATGTGATTACTACTTAAAATATATTGGTTGAACAGGATTTTGTTGCAAAAATGGTAGGAATTAACTGTCTACCTTTATAAACTTAATATCATTTATATTAAACTGTATGTAATACCAAGTTCACTTGTTATTTTTTAATAATAAATACATTAAAAAATAAGGTCATGCAATTTTATTAATTATTTTAGTAAAATTAAATTTTAATAAATAATTATATTTATATAAATTGAAGAGCTAAAACATTAAATTTATAACTACTTAAGAAAATTCTAATTTTCTTGAATACTATTAAGTTAGATAATTTTTCTTGAGTTGATCAAAATAGCATTTAATTTCAACCCTACTGTCTATTCAATATTCTCATTTATATTATTTAATATTATAAAATACTGATTAGTAAAAAATAATAAACTTGTCTTTACTTACAATCCCTTTTAAATGAGCATATTTGGAATCAATAGCCATTGCATTGATTGAGTAATCTAAAGAAAATAGGTATTTATCTGAAAAATAAAAATAATAATAAAAATCGAACCAAATAAACTTTAAATAAGATTAATTTTATAAAAAAACTTTTTTTTTAACTACGTACGTAGTGTGATATAGATTTAAATTTTAATGTTAATTGAAGTTAACTGAATAATAAAATAAACTTTATAATAAATAATAATTATTAATTATTAAGATAAATACCTGAACCTGACTTACTTTTATGATTAAATGATGAGACGGAAAACAAGGAAAGGAATATAATTCTCAATAATTAAACGAATCACAATTCGTTGTAGGAAACTATTCCCGACATTCCAAGGACAAAATACGCATGCGCGTGAAAACTCTTATCACATTATTATATTTTTCAAACATTGATAATGAAACATTCAAATTTCAAATATTGATGAAAAAAATTAATTTCATTGTTTAATTATTCAAAGTTTATAAACGTATAACTTTTTTATAAATATGTATAAAATAAACATTAACAACATGAATGAGCCAACACAACTTCCATTACTTACATAAACGCTTTTTCAAATAAATAACAATGGTCCAATACTAGATCACTCATTAGTAAATGACATAGCTCCAAATCAGCACTTATAAATTAACAACTCTAGTGACCAGCATTGAACTCAATAGTCAATGGTGACCCGTAGGGTTAGTAATAGAATATCACAAAATTATCGTAAACATTGACAATACATTCAACATTGTATTGTAATTTGTAATGTACATAGGACCATAGGAGTATAATGCATGGCAAAATATTTTGTCATAATATAATCAAGAAATATTTAAAATCTACCTTAATTCTCTCAATTTTTTATATTTGTAAATTAATGTTATAAATATATAATATATATGTAAATATTTTAAATAGTTTATTAATTGTCATAGTAAATATATTATTAATTATAATATTTTATGTTATTTACTATGTATTTAATTATTATATACTATGTATGTCATTTACTATGTCATATTATAATTTGAATATTGAACCTCATTGTTATTGTTTTTTTTTATTTATTTACTGAGTTAAAAAATATAGTAGGTATTCTAAAATATTATTTTTTTAAACTAAATTTACATCGTGATTTTTATTTATTATATTGCAAATGTTTAATTATTTTATTGAATAATTATATTAATGGAAATTGATATGCATTTTCAAGTATAAATTACGAATTTTTATGCTACTAGTCTACTACAACATAGAAAATTGAATTATTTCGATATTTAAAAATATATATATTGAAAGTTGTACTTTAGGTTAGGTTATATAGGATAAAATTTTGATACCTAAACCTAATACAATCCGATACAATTATTTATATTCAAAATATCCAAGTCTAAAATGAATAATTATTCAACGTTAATCTTATGGGTATTCAATTTTTTGCCCTTCGATGGTGGGGGTAACGGTATTTGAGACGACTGGTTTTTTTTACATTACTAGCACGGCCAGTCCGCGCTCCAGTATATTCTTATCTATGATCTATCTCAGTGGCCACAGCCACGAATCCACGAATAGCGACAGGCCGACAGCGACAGCGTTATTAAAATACAACAGTTTTGTTATGATAAATTGATAACATGATTTGAGTACTCTAGTCTATGGAGTTTTCATTCAATAGTCAACCTCAACATAAACTAATAGTACTTTTTCTATGAACATAAACATTAAACGTATTGATTTCTAGAATCATATATAATATATATTAACAAATAATAATTACTGTTTGGCAATTCCTATACCGCCTAGTATCTAGTATCTACCGACTATTAAATCAAATCATTGTTTGATATTTATATTTTATGTTACGCGATATTTTAATTTGTCATAACAAGACAATGTAACTATATAGAAATAGTAGAAATGTATTACTTAACGGAGTTTTAAATGTTTAAATTTTAAAAATCAATAAATGTATTTTGATTCATTTAACCGTGTTAACATTTAATTTTATTTTTGTTCAAGAAGTAATAAATTGTTTAAAATGAGTGGTGGACGTCAAAGATCAATGTTCACAGTTCACCAAAATCAACACTCTGAATCAGGTATACACGGTCAAACTTATTTACTAGAAACATTAACCAATTGCACAGATCCTTTAAAAGCAATTGAAGAATTTCAAGTAGACAATGGAATTCATTTACCATCCCTCAGACAAATGCTACCTTTACTTGACCTGCATGGGATCCGTCGTTTAGATTTTCACAATAGTATATTGGAAGCATTGCGTGATAAATTAGTCGCCCATATTGAAGAAATTGGTAAAAAGGAAGGACGTGAAAGGGATCGTAAACTTAAAGAAATGTTGGCTAAAAGTTTTCCTTCAGTTCATATTAAACAACTTAGACCCATAATTATGGCTATATTGAAAAACATATCTCATATTGATGATAAATATTTAAATGTTTTAGTCAAAGATACTGAACTTTACAAAGACACAGATACAGAAGTCAAAAGACAAATTTGGAAGGATAATCAATCGTTATTAGTTAATGAAGTATCACCTCTTCTTACACAGTATATTAGAGAAAAAGAAAATATTTTATTTGACCACAATAATTTAACTAATTTATTTTTTACACCTTCACCAAAATTACGTCGACAAGGAGAAGTAGTTCAAAAACTCGCGCACATGATTGGATCTAGTGTAAAATTATATGATATGGTGTTGCAATTTTTAAGAACATTGTTTTTGCGTACACATAATGTACATTACTGTACACTTAGAGCAGAACTTTTAATGGCACTGCACGATTTGGAAATTCAAGACATTATATCTATTGATCCATGTCATAAATTTACATGGTGTCTAGATGCTTGCATTCGAGAACGTAATGTTGACGTTAAAAGATCCCGTGAACTTCAAGGGTTTTTAGATAGCATAAAAAGAGGTCACGAAACAGTTTTAGGAGACTTATCTATGACATTGTGTGATCCTTATGCCATTAATTTTTTGGCTACTTCTACTATTCGAATACTTCATCATTTGATAAATAATGATAATCTACCAAGGGAAAATCATGTGTTAGTACTATTACTAAGAATGTTATCTCTTGGTCTAAGTGCTTGGGTTATGATTGACACACAGGATTTTAAAGAACCCAAACTTGATAGTCAAGTAGTTACAAAATTTATGCCTGCTTTGATGTCGCTTATGGTTGATGATCAAGTTAGATCGTTAAATACTAAAATGCCTCTGGATGAAAGAGAATCGGCTATTACTATTATTGAACATTCTGGTCCTGTTCCAGATGCTGTACAAGCTTATATACAAGAGAGTAGTGTTGCTTGTACAGTTGCTATGTATTATACATTACATGTTGCTAAAGCTAAAGATAGATTAGCATTAATGAGAATATTGGGATCTTTGGCTAATTGTGATCATGATCGTGCTTTTGAAGATCCTTTTCTACATTTTTTGGTGGCACTTTTAATACAGCAAGTTGATGAATTTGCCGCTGAAGATTTTTGTACGGTAATTTTTGACGAATTTTTTTGTACTGGTCTAAACAGAGAAAATGTAGTTAGACATGTACTAAAACTAGTATGGCATGTTTATCCAAAATTACCACCAAGTAGATTAAGTACATTAACTAAAGTTTTACAACCAAGTCCATCACATGATGAGGCTGTACATAAACTGTACACAGATTTTGTAGAAAAAATATCAACAGACACGGAACCTCCACCAGAACCACCAAGTTTTGATTATTTGGAATCACCCTTGATGAGTGTACCAACACCGTCACATTATTAATATTTTTTATATATACCAATAAATTATATACTTTTTGTAAAATAAAAATATTAAATTATATTTTAAATTTATATATTAACCTTCACCTTATTCATAGTATGGGCACAGATTAGAAGGTATGGGTTAAAACAAATATTTGTTATATATATATGTACAGAGCCGGATTAATGGGTAGGCAAAATAAACAATTGCTTATGGCCCAAGAAATTTTTGCACATATTTTGAAAAAAATTAAATTTTCAATGTAGAATTTAATTTAAATTAACTATTTTACATTTTATTTGATCTAGTCAAAAATATAATTACCTTTTTCAAAAGATGCAGATAACTTATAAACCACTCAATGTTTATATTATAAATATTTGCTTACAGTCCTAAACCATAATTCGTCTCTGTATATATATTATATATTTACATCTTTTTATAAATTAAGTAAAATAATATATATAATATAAAAGACAGGTAATAGAAAAGGTTTGATTAATAACAGTTTATAATATTTGTAGAATATTTAATAATTATTCTATCTCCAAAGTAGTTATATTTTCCTTAGTATTTAATTGAACTAGGGAACCATTTGGAGGTCTTTCTTCACCTTTGATCCATTTAGAAAATAATCTGAAAATAAATAAAAAATGTATATTTCTTAATTATTTTAATGTAACAATTATTATTAATTAAATAAAACAATTATAGTTAAAAATATTGATAAAAATAATTATGTCAGGAAAAATATATTTTTTATCAAAAGAATAATTAAATTTGAATATACTATTTTATTAATAAAAAAAAAAAAATTCCATATAAAATATACATTATATATGTATACTTCTTCAAAAATATATATTTTCCTGCTTATAAATCACATAAATAGTACCTATTGTAATGGTTCTCAAAATGGGCACCCACAGTTTACGTGGGGTCTTCATAAATGTGTTTCAAAAATTACCGTTATTTTATTTAAATATAAAAATAATGATTTAGTTGATTAAGATTAATTTTGATTTAAAAAGTAAGGTAATTTATATCAAGTGCTACATGAGGAAACCTCAGTTCCAAAATAATGTTATAAGTATAAAAGGTTTAGGTAATATAATAATTTGAAAATAATTCAACTATAAAAATATTAATTGAATATATGTACTTATTTTTAAAAAAAATTTAATTTTCTATTTATAATTAAAATGTATAATATTAAATATTTAAAATTATTAATAAATTAAACTAAACGTACTCTGCTACAAATTCCAATGGGGTCCAACATGTAGTATCAGCTTTAGGCATCCATTTACGATTCATAGGTGTATCCAAAGTTACTGGTAAAATTGAAAGAGCTTGAGCTCCTGTTGGTAAACCACCATTTTTATCAGCCAAAGATTTTGTCAAATGATGAATAGCTGCTTTAGCTAAACCATAACCAATCATTCCTGGTGTAGGACTTAAAGCCGCTTTAGCACCAGTCAATACTATAATACCTCCAGGTTTTAAATATTTAGATGCAATAGATGATGCTAATACTGAACTCCAAACACTTTGCTTTAGCATCAAATCAGTATTTTTTACAAAATCTATTAATAATAAATAATGATTAATGGCAATAATTTTTTCATGCAGAGATATATTATATTTATATATATTATATATATATATATATATATATATATATATCAATGATTATTAATATAAACTATATAGTATTGAATAGTTTATTTTAATTTTAATTATTTATAATATAATTTAAACAAATGATTGATCAGATTAATTGAAAATTTTATTTCATAATAAAATATAATTTTAATGAAATTTATTAACAAAATACCTATATATAATTTATTTACCTTCAGAACTGGAACTACCACCAGCCCAACCACCAGCAACACATATAACAGCATCTAATTTTTCAGATCCTAAAACGGAGTCAAGTTCTTTTAATATGTCAGATTCCTTAAAAAAATATACATATATATAAATAAATTTTATAATTTTAATATAATAGTATAATTGTTTTTAATAAAAATAACTTTTGGTACATATTTAATAATAGTAATACATTTATAACCTTACTTGTTCTAATAATGAAGCTTCACGTTTGACAATCACATTGGCATTAGCATTGTTATTTTGCTGCAAATCTATTGATCCGACCCACTAAAAAATAAATTTTAACATTTAGTACCTATATAAATTTTGAAAATATGATTTATAAGTTATAACAAATCAATAAGGGGAGGATCTGAAGCTTGTTTAAGGGGGGGCAATTAGGAATACTTAATATAATTGATTATAGCTATTACCAATAACCACAACCAAGGTGTATCAACTATCAATATTGATATATATCTTATTGCCTTGACCCACGATGTAGAGAAGATATTTGCCATTGACCACAACACAACTATTATTTATTGATAAAAACATGAAAAAAAAAAACCCCAAGGGAGGGGCGATCGCCACGTCGCCCCCCATAAATCCGCCCTTGAAATGATTGAATATTGAACCAAATGTAGGTAAATATAAAATTTCTACCTTTTTTTTTAGGATTGAATCCTAACTTTAAATAATTTTTCATGTATGAATATAAACAATTAATATTATATATTTAATATATAATTAAGTTTTTTTTAATATTTTAAATAATTTGTCTGTATCCTTTACTTAAATCTTGAAATCTCATAGGTACCTAATTATATAAAATAGGTATATCAAGTGTAGAACCCCAATTTTCAAATTAATATTATTTTATATATATATATGTTAATAAAAATAAATATTTTAAATTTTATAAATAATAATATAATATGTATAATAAAAAATGTAATTTTTTGGTAAATAGCAACCCCAGTTTTTTCACAAGCCGAAAAGTTAATAAAGAATTAAAGACTACCTACTTAGTAATTACAAATTTGTATTATAAAGTAACTATCAAAATCAGTAGTATGATATCGAATTAAATAATGTAGTAGGTATTCCTATTGGTTACACCTGAAATACCTTCACTGGAATAAAGACACGACACGAGTGCACTTTCATTAAAAAAACAATAGGTATCCAATCTCCAATGTAGCAATTTAGATGCAATAGCTATCATATTATGTTATTAATTAGGTAGGTACCTACTATATCACATGAGTACTCACATATTTTTGGGACGAAAGAAACGAAATACACGTGGAACCCAAAGCTCCCTTTCCACCGTAAACCAACACTTTGCCGGCAGACATTGTTATAATATCGGAAAACAATTTAATAGAAAATAGAAAAATATTATTAAACAATCTCTCTAGCCCCGGAATGTAAACGTCATGGGCGAACCTTAAATGTAACAGAACACAAGACCACAAATTACAACGATCGCTGATCGACTGCCGCCTGCCGGCTGACAGAGTGACGGGCTGAGCGCTGAGCCTGTCTCCTGACTATGTACAGTGAATAAACTATATTATAGTAGTGTAGTACTTGTGTACTAGTTACTACTTCAGTACTTCACTGTTCACTAGTGTAGTAGTGTGTGATACAAGCACTAAAGCCGATGGCCGTGTGCGTTTTAAACGGGTGAGGGTGACCCGAGTGTCGTAACTCGTAAGCGTAACACGATTATAGTAATTTTTGTGGTTGTGATGTAAAAACAGAAAGGCACGGTTGTGAATAGTCTGACGATCCGCTACGTTAAATTCTTAAAACGTTAAAACTGTAATATATTTTAATTATAAGATATATGACTATATAAATATTTAATAATTATTATTATTTATGTGGAATGTGGTACCTAGTACGTGTAGTATGACCTACCTAGGTATTATAATATATTTCAAAGTTTATTAAACATTTTAATTAAAAATTAAAAATATAACAATAAATTAGACATAACAACTTGTTATTTAAATATTATAAAAATAACCATTACATTATTAATAATAATAAAATTACAATTAATATTAAGATATGTTAATGTCATTTTTTTTTTTACGTTTTTCCCTGAAATTTTAAATTGCCATTTTTATTTTATTTATAAAAATATTATAATAATAATATTTCGAAATGTATCATTGTAAAAAGGTAAAAACTATTATAAATTCACAATATATATATATATCTATTTTTTTATAGCAGTGTCATATTTACCATTATTAGCCATTAGACACAGCGCACAGTAGGCAATTGCCTTTGGCCTCTGTTATTAGAGGGGGTCAGATTTTTATGTCGAGCCTTTTTTTTTCTTTTTTTTTTTTTTTTTTGTAGTGCAAAATTTTCGTTATTATAATGTCCAAATTATACCTATTATAATAAATAAAATTGTATTGTTTTTTAAATTAAAAATGTAAAATAAATATTTTGTTTTGTTTTCATATATATTATTATTTATTACGTGTATTAGTGTTTAATGCAATAGGCTTCGAAAATATATATAAGGATTGAATTTCATTTGTGAAAAAGTTAAATGGGGAATAGGGATGGCTGACTAGTATGTTAGGAAACTTGTAACTTATTTATTTTGTAGGTATAGGTACACTGCATGTTTACTATTATAGGGCATACCCATAAGCCATAATTTCAATCATGCCTTAGTTCTCAAAATACCTAAATCAGGATCTAATACCTAGGTAACTCGTTTTGTTTGAAAACTTAAAATATTAAACAACATAATACACAAGCTTATCTAAAGTGTAATAACAATATTTTTAAAATAATAATCACAATAAAAAATAGGATAAATTAAGAAATTATAAGTCAAATTATCTAATTTACATATTATAATTGAAAGTTAAATATGAATAGGTAATAATAATATATTTATATATATATATATATAGTCTTATTATTATGATAAAATAATAAATATATTTTAAAATCATTTTAATAATGCTTATTTAGATTTAAAGTAGGTAATTTTTTTTTTGTAATTTTCTTGTGAATCCTAGCCATAGGCGAAACTACGGGTCAGGCCAGTCAGGCCATAGCCTGACCTAATACTGACTGAAAATTTTTATAATGTATATTATATATTTTAATAATTATTTGGGCATATATTTAAGTGATTTTTTTAAAATTCCTAATATTATATATTTTTTAAATTAAAAACTTTATTTTTCACATCTAAAATTCGTGAAATTTTGCGTTTAAAAACAAATGTTTACGTACTACATGAATGCAAGATTATTATGCCACTCATGCTCATACTTATTAGAAGTATACGAATATGTGGGCTTGAATCGCTTGATATAATTCTTAAATTAAATTGTACACACACTACGATCTACACAAAGAAAAAAAATTGGTTATGGAGTATAAATGTATAATATTCTATATTTCTATGTACTATAGTATAATCGGTTTTAGATATTATTAGATTTAAACAATTTAGACGTAAAATATATTTATATTATATATAATATTAATATATTATAGCAACAAGCAATAGTTAATTTTTCGTAATAATAAATTAGTCGACAATCGGTATTTCGGTAATGTTTGTTTCGTGGTGATTTACCCGTATTATCGATTATGCGTCCCATATAAACTACTTTAGTTTTTTAATTATTAAAATTTTTTTTTTTATATATTTTGTTTGGCCTGACCTAATAAAAATGTCTAGTTTCGCCTATGATCCTAGCTCTAAATTAATAAATAATAACTCAAGATGATTTCGGTTTTTATAATAATTTTATCTTAGCATCCTTGCCCGAATTATGTGTACCTACTTATATATGTACATACTACACACATAATATACGATACCTACAGGCTACAAATTTACGTAGGTAAGATTATACCTATATTAATTTATTATATATAATAAATGATCGTCCGCATGCAGCTGTAAGTAAATATACTAATGTAGTAAATAGGTACCTACCTAAGTCCTAATTCCTAAATACAAAATACTTGTATTTAACGTGTATATTGTAGATACACGTAGATACAACATACACGTACATATTTTTATTTGAACTTGTGTGTAGTGAATAATTTAACATGAGTGATAGTAGTCAAATATTAATTTATATAATTGGTGTTAATATAATAAAAGGTTTTTAATTATATAAATATCATAATAATTCTATAATCAATTGGTTTACGTTATGTCGCTACTCGCCATTATAATATTTACCAATAATAAATTATAATAAAAATTGACGTTATTATATAATTAACAGGACCTTACACAACTGCATATAATGTTCAAGAATAATAAATAATTAATTCAATTTAAATTAAATTTTTATAATGTAAGTATACACTTAAATTATTAATATCAATTAAACATTTTTTTGGTATTAATTGGTTGTTATCGCCCTGCCAGTACATCGTACATGCATATAAGCATACCAGACATTGCTATTATAGACTTATATAGATTATAGAAATATAGACCCATACGAAATATTCCCATTCGCCACTGAGTTTTATTTAAAATTAATTTAAAATTTTTCAACTTTTAATCAAAAATACCTAATTAATATGTTTATATATATATTGAAAAATAATAAATACCTTCGAATAGGTATTCAATGAAGAAAATGAGAAAATGTCTGTTTACCAAAAATTAAGTTTATTTATCATTTATATGTATCATTTTGTGAAAATGTAAATTAATAAATTAAGCTACTATACTTGTTAAATCCAGCAACTTTTAAAATTATATAGGTACCTATTATTGTAGGATGTAGTGATGTACCTAAAGTATTTCGATTTTAATTTATTTATTTATTAATATGATTAATCAACTTTTTTATGCCTATTCCCTAAAATATGGTTAAGCTTATAAAGTTATAAGTTATATTATTGTAGTCAGATATTTTATAGTTAAAATTAGGTAATAATAAATGACTAGGTTATAGATACCGATTGTTTTAATGTTATATTGTTTACCCAAAATTTGTAAAACTGTCATTTAGGTACTTCATTAGTTAACCTTAACCTTAAAACTTAACATTAATTTAACGATAAAGTGTATAAAATGTATTATTTTTTTATCTGAAAATGTACATTTATTAAATTAAAAAATTTAATGAAACATAAAAAGTCATTTTTTATCATATGATCTACTTATATTCATCATTCCATAAGAAAAATAATCAATAATTATAGGTATAAACTATATATAAAGAATAATAATGTATTATCAATAACATCCAGTTATCAATGGTTTACTTTACACAAAAAATAGTAAATACATTATATTTATATTCTATAATTTTTACTTTTTAGTTTTCTATTCTAATTTCTAACGTTCTTACTTCTTTTAAATTTATACTTTAGTTTCAGTTTGTACTCTGTAGTCTTGTAGGTAGTTATTCCAGTTTTATATTAGGTATATGAAATAAATAAATAATATATTTGTGTTATTATTATTATTATTTAAGAAGTTGTGAATAAAGTTTTTAAATCTAACTTGTGTTTTGATCTTATTACTTCATTAGTTAATAGTTATATTTATATATCTGATGAATATTTATACAGGTAAATAATTTTAAAATACTACAATATTTAATATATAATGTGTAATTTATTACAATTTTTATAATTTATATTATGTAGAATACTATTTTTTTTTTATATAGTATATACTATACCACATATTTTGTTACATATACTATATTATACCATTTTGGTATCAACTTTTTTTGACGATTTCAATTTGTCCCAAAAGCCAGAGTTTACCACTATGTTTTATAATATTATATTTTTGTTAAACTCATTTAAGAAACAGAATTTTAATTTTTTGGATATTAATATTTTATTAATTAGAATTACTATTTTTATGATTTATTTAAATCTATATAACTCTGTTGTAGGATATTAACATAGTAATTATCAATAATCAATAAATCATCTATTAGTACATCATACACTATACATTTTTAATTATTGAGAAATGTGCTAAATTAATTTTACTATTATAGTAATCATAATAAAATTTATTTCAACATTTTTCAGATTATTCTAAAAAATGTCCAAATTGTCACCAAAATTTTTATTCAGCTACATCATTATTAGAACATTTTTTTAGTCATATTGAAGAAGAAGAATCAACTGGAGCAAGTAGTGATGAAAATGGTTCAATTACTATTATTTCTAAGAAGAAACACAAAAAAACGAATAATAATGAATCTTCTATACCATTAAATCTGACTATGGACGAAACACTTATTCCATGGAAGTATTGTAAAACTATTTATGAAGATGGTGGTAACACAAATAAACTATTAAATAAAGTTCAATTAAATAATAATAAAAAAGAACGTGATAAGACTTTTGAATGTAGATTATGTAGTAAAAAATTTGGATGGTCAACTGATTTAAAAAGACATTTACTTATCCATACAGGTATTATATTTATTACAATTATATAAATATTTTCTTAGATATTATTTTTGTTCTGTTATGTATAATATAACTGTCTGACATCTGTGATAATATTAATATATTAAAATAAAAAATTCTGCATAACAATTTAAACCTTTATAATATTAATTAAATTAAAATAAAAAATAAATGTTGATTTGTTTAAAATGCATTATCAATAATTCTACTTTAAATTTTAATATATTAATTACCTACCTATGCCTACCTATATTTAATTTTTATAAAAAAATTATTTGTTTTTTTTAAAAAAGTTATGAATTAATATCAGAAAAAATACATAATTTTAGCTAATAATATTTTTATTAATATATTTAAGCTAATATTTAAATAAAAACCAGATTTGATTACACTAAAAATATATTTAATTTGCAATGAAAAATATGTAAATGATAAAATTACTTACACTTAATTGTAACATAAAATTATATATGAATACTATATTATAGTTTGATTTGTGTATTATAGATTTAATTTATCTGCTGATAAAAATAGGCTACAATATCAATTATATCAACTCTTAAGTTTTAATAAAAAATACTTAATATTTTAATGAATCATACTAAATATTATGTTTTATTTATTAAAAGGAGAGAGACCATTTAAGTGTAGTTCATGCCAAGCTGCATTTACAAGAAACTTTTTACTTAAAAAACATTTTGCTCGAGCTCATAAAAAGGTATCTGAAGATGAATCAAAAATATTAGATATTCATGTACACGCCAATGTAACTGAAATTAAATTAAAAATGAAGGAAATAGAGTGCCAAAAATAATTTAATTAGTCTTTTTCATATAATGATAGTCTATAAATCTAAATACTTTTAATTATTATACTTAAATAAATCATTGTCTTGCCATTCTTTTATATATATATAAAAAAAAAAAAATGTTACCAGATAACTAAACATTTATACAAAATACATATGTGTTTATTATTTTTCAATAATGTAGACTATAGTTTTAGAAATGGATACATTTTATATTATTTTTATTTTTATTTTGGAAATTTAAAATGTTTAAAAAATAATTGAATGACCAATGAAGTACATCATATATTAAATGCTTAGGGAAAATCTAAAATTTTAAACTCATCTCTTTGTAAGTTCATCATAGATTATAATATGGTAATATGCCAATACCATAAATTTTTTGTTAATATACTTTTACAGTTTACTTTTTTGTTTTTATGTAACTATTAATAAAGTTATTGTATAATAAACTTTTAAATACATATGCAGTAACATAACTAGGTTTTTGAGGACCCATGACAGACTATAACGGGGTTCCTTTGTAAATAAATATATATAAATAAATAAAATATAAAATATACATTTTGTCACCAAATTTATTTAAAATCTTTATAATAATATGTGTTAATAAAAAATTTACAACTGTGAATTAATTTTAAATTATTCCATAAAAAATGTTTTTCTTGCTTTATTATTAGTAAAGTTAATAATAATTTTGTTTATGTTTAATCGAGAAATCTCTTCATTTTTTAAAAAAATTATTGCTATATTTGATAATTTATTTTGTGATATAAAATTTAAAAATGCTATTAAAATATGTTTTATGTATTTCATTATCCCCTATTATATCTTATCAATGATTATTTTCATAGGTCCCAACAATAGGGGATTCGTGGCATTTGTTCACTTTTCCCATCCCATTTTTATGCCACTGTTCTTAAGGTTATTATGAAATTGAGAAAGTAATAAATTTAATTACATTTTATATAAATCAATCACTTGTTATGGTTCATAGCTACTAAAAAGCTATTTTTTGTAACAACCACTCAAAATCATTATAGTTCCTAAAATTGCTAGTCCAATTATTATAAGTACTAAATTATACTTAGTTATTATCTCTTTCACATTGAGTTTTACTTTATATAATAGGTATTTATTGTAACATAAATTTGAAGTACTTAATATAAAAAAAGTGTGCCTAGATATTATCTTCTTACAGTTTATTCATGGTAAACTAATAAACTATTATTGATATATCAGAAAGAAATAAAAAATTATATTTTTAGTTTTTTTCTTACTAAATATTATTTTTTTTTTTTTTTTTGTCAATTGCAATTATACATGCAGTGCGTATCCAGAATTTTTTAGGGACACACAATGTTTTAAATTATACCATACTATTAAAAACAAAATAAATTTATTATTTAACATTTAATAATATTTTTCTTCAAATAATTTATTTAGTCATTAAATATAATTTAAAAAATAATTGTACTCATAAACATACTACCATTAATTATATGTCTATAATCGATGATACTACTTTATATTAAAATTGAAATTGATTCATAAAACTATTTTGACCAATCTAAGATTTCACTTCTTGGTGCTTTTATTGCAAAACTTTCAATAATTTTACTTTCTAAAAAGATCTCATTATTGTTATTAATCCCTATAAACTGATGTTAATCTATTTAGTCTATTCTCAGTTATTATTGACCTTAAATATATTTTTAACTGTTTTAACTTTCAACGTAAGAAAAGTGAGTTCTGGCATAGCTGTAGTTACTGGATGAGTTGCGCATATTTGTAATAGTGTATTTACATAATATCCATATAGTAAGGTAAAGTCTCAATAGAAATTTCAGGTTTATTCACTGTGCTATTTTCTCCATTTTTTTCCATTAATTTTGCCATATAAATAATTTAGCCTTTAATGAAATAGAATGTAATAGAATTAATATGAATTTAATAGAATATCATTTATATATATTTTTTAATTTCTTTAATAGTTACCATTGTCATATTTATTAAAATGTATTGGGATTAATCATACTAGTAAAATAATTTCTTTATAATAATCAAATCATTCAAATCTTGTTCTTATATTTTAATTTACATTTTATTTGGTCAAGAAATGGAATAAATATTGATATTTCATAATATTCTTCAGGGTTGTTAATAATCACATTTTATTTGCCACAAATTCAGGGTATTTTTTTTTTATTAATATCTATTTTGGAAATAAACTTAACTGTACATTAAATATGTTTTTGAAATGTCTTTGTATTGTTTGATAACATTGTAAAGTTAAAAATATTTTCCGATTTACAATTTGTATTATAAATAGTTAATATATTTTATATTATGCAATATGTATTAAATACAGTGATGAAAAGTCTTTAAAAATAGTGTATAATAACTACGGTTAATGGGGGGCATAGCCTGGTGCCCCCTCCTTGGATACGCCACTGAAAACATGTACTTTATTAATTATTATAATTTTACTTAATAATTTATTTTTAATTTAAAAATATAAAAAATAATAAGAATAAATTTACTTTTTATTATAGTAACTGCAATATATTATTTACACTTAATTTTAATATGTACCTTTTTCTGTTCAAAATACAATATAATATTATTCATTTCTATCTGGTAAAATAATTATATTATTTTAATAGTTATGTATTATAAAAATTAAAAATTAATATCAGTATAATATTACCTATTTATTTTAATAAAATAATAGCTATTTATAAATTATAATACATATATACAATATACCTTATCATTCCTATTAAATAAAGGAAAATACTAATTCTATTGTATTACCTATATGATTATATTATACTTTTAATATTTATATTAGACATTATTTCTTATATTATGTTCCTTTGATATCTTTAAGAATTCTGTATCCTATAATATGCTTACGTTAAATTATGTACTTATTAAACAAATAGTTGATGATGAATACAAATCAAATGTAATAATGTTCGTTCTTTTATTATAAAATTATAATTATAATTTAAATTTATTTTTTGATTATTTGTATTTTGTATATTGAACAAAATGAATGTTTTTTTTTTTTTTTTTTATATATATATATATATACAATATACTCGTATATATACTTATTTGCTTGAATTTTTAATGGTTAAATTAAAATTGTCAAATGGTACATGTTTTTAAAATTAGATATTTCATTAAATGTTGTTAGTTTAATACATTGCTTTTGCCTTAATAGAAATGTGTTTTTTTTTTTAAATACTTAATTATTAATAATGCTTGTATTATAATCTTAGTTTATTTTATATTAATTACCATATAAATTTTTAAACGTAATGTATGACAATAAAAATACAAATGACAATAATTTTTGTTTGTAACTAACATAATAAAGATTTATTAATAATAAAAAATTGTGTATTTATATTATACCATGTATATTGCTTGTGTGTGTGTGTGTGTGTGTGTGTGTGTGTGTGTGTGTGTAATAAACAATTTATCATTAAACAACAAGAAAACCTTAAAAAAAAAATATATTGTTCTTTTAGGCACATTGTTATTTAGTATTTGAGCAAAAAATGAGAAAAACCACTTACTCGTAATTACTATAAAAAAAAAAAAAAAATTATAATAATACTCTGTAGTATATATAGGAAATATGTGTATAATACTATATAATTACATATTAACTTCCCATAGTTTTAAATTATTGTCCATAACCTCGTGGAACCAGGCTCGTTTTTTAATGTCCTTAAAAGCTGGTGCTAGTGTCTTTAAGTCAAGCTTCAGCAACGCTTCATTGCCCAACATTCCATTTAATTCACTTAACAGTTTTGTGTCGCCGTGCAATTTCAATAAGGAGGCGA
This sequence comes from Tetraneura akinire, assembly GCA_021307375.1. Taxonomy (NCBI): domain Eukaryota; kingdom Metazoa; phylum Arthropoda; class Insecta; order Hemiptera; family Aphididae; genus Tetraneura; species Tetraneura akinire. Next base: position 19,927,671 of record JAIUCT010000007.1, on the reverse strand, counting down.
ACGTAAAGAAATAGAATTTCATTCGTAACCTTTGCTGAGCCCAATTTTCTACTGTTATATTACCACTGGCTGATTGAATTTTACCCACGTGTTCCGCGTACCAAGGTGAAAAGTATCCTGTCAGCTCTTGATTGGAGATCTGTGATACTCCTTTTGATTTTAATCGATCTTTAATTACTTTGTATGTGTTTGGAGCGTATACATAAACCTATAATAAATAATTTATTAATTAAACTGAAATTTTTAATTATTAATAAATTTGATTAATATTTATTTGTAGTATTGAGGTTTTAATACAAAAAAAAAAAATTAAAATATCGTATCTATTATTCGTATCTGTCATTTTATTAATACTTAAACACACTATAACTCGGCGAATTTTGGGCGTAGAATAAAAAAATCATAGTAAAAAATGTTTAAAAAAGTACAATTAAAATTAATTTCTGAAAAAAGTGGGGGGTTGCCATTTAGTTTTCAAAAGTTGTATTGCGCATGTATGAATTGGAAGAGCGGAATTTTTTTTTTATTATGCTAAAAATTAATGTCCATGAACTACATTAAGGTTCTCAAGCTTAAACCTATCAAAATACTAGGATTTTCCATGTAACAAAATAAAGAAAAATAATATAAAGCTATTTTATTTATAATTTTAAATCTCCATAAAGATAAAGGCCGATTCTCACTATACGGAACGTCACCGTCACGTTACAGACCGGCAACGGTACCTACGTTAAAAAATTCACGATTCACATAATCAAATTACATACGTCAAAATCTAGGAACGTCACGGAAAATACAGTTTAGTTTTGATGTTATATTCGTGTTCTTTCTTCTTTGTAGTCGTTTTATTGTTTATAAATTAATATTTAATTTTAATACATAAAATAATTATGATTAAATTCAGTAAAAAATCAATGGCAAACGATACGTCAAAAATAAGTTTTCAATGAACGAAAACTTTCCTAGACGTTGTATGTGCTGTTGCCGGTTAATGTAAACATTGCCATAATAATACATTGAAAGATATTTTAACGTGCGTTCCGGTCTGTGACGTGACGGTTCCTTATAGTGTGAATCGGCCTTAACTCGTTGAATTTTAGGCGTAGAAAAAAAACCCAAAAATAAAAAATGTTTAAAAAAATACAATAAAAATTAATTTCTAGAAAAAAAATGGGGGTGGCCATTTAACTTTCAAAAGTTACATTTCCAATGCGCGAATTGTCCGATGGGAATATTTTATTTTACACTAAAATAAAATTTCAGTAGAGTACATTAAGGTTCCCAGACTTATTAAAACCGTCAAAATATCTTATTTTAACCCCGCATAACCATGTAACGGACTTTGATGGGACACCCTGTATATATTACATAGATAAACTATTATCCTTTTAACGGTTGTATCCTATTTCTTTTCTTTTTTTTTTTGCAAGTTTAATTATATTATTATATAATTCATAATATATTTGCGGTAAATAAAAACCTACGTCTAACGTATTATAATTATTTTATATTATATAAAATGTATTTTATTTATAATAAATAAAAAATATTAAAATTAATTTTAATAGGTTATTGTTAATTTAACACATATATACTTAAAAATTAATATTATATAGGTACATAGTTTATAGATTATAGTACGAGTATATACAGACAATAATTTGAAATTTTATTAACATAAATTTAAAAACCAAAAAAATGTGGTTACTGGATAATTTAAACTTTTCGTCATTTATTTATGATCTATTTATAAATATTATTTACCAAATAATTTTAATCTGTTAGATTTATTTTACTAAATATTGATTCAATATTGTCAATTTTTTATAATATCATAATTTATATAAAATATATTATATGTTAACTAATACCAAACTATTAAGTAATAATTTACGAATATATGCAACATTGTTTGCACATACCTAATGTTATAATATTATATATTTATATACCTATATTATATTCTATATACAAATATTATATTTTCATAACAGTTATTTACTATATTTATTACCTATATTATTTATATAATCAATATTTATATACGAGTAGTTATTTAGATTATTAATTATTATTGACTATTGTACATTGTATATTGTATATTATTAGTATTAATATTTTATACATTAATAATAGTTTGAAGCACTTACCTGATAAAGCGAATTGCCTGTGACATATGACGTCACATAATGAGATCCAAAACTTCGGACAAATTCAATGACCGACAAACTATCACCGACATTAACAGAGGCCACCTGTTTGGCCACCGGCTCGTGAAGGTCAGTGCTCTCCATGTCCATTGAAGCTAAATTAGCAGTCTCCCTATGCCTAGCCACCCTGACGAGGACATAGCAATGGTCACCGGTTACATAAGACATGTCTAAACCTGTTGTGAAAAAAATACACATCAATGTAGATCGTTATAAATTTGAATTTTGAATGAACGTTGTTTATGCGACCAACACAGCATAATTAATAATATATAATTCGTTAATCGTTAATCGTTGTAGACCGTAAACGATATTGATATTAAATAAATATAATATATACGTATATATAATACATAAATAAATTATTGATATATTTATTTAATGATTTCTATTTTTGTCAAAGCATCAAAGGTGATTACGAATTATAATAAATACATAAATACATAATATTATATAGGTAATATGTTACAATTGGTTTTATCATATAACATATAGGTACCTATGTAGTATTATCAGTTAGTTATTAATGATTATGAATAATATTGCTTTACATATATTTATAAAAATAAAAGTAATATAAGATTTAACACTTGGTGCATTTTTCTGGTCTTCTGTGTCTAAACAATAATATTTTTTTACCGAAGTTAATATAACGTTGAATGAAATTTAAATATTTTATTTATTTACATTTGACTAATTGACTGTAATATACAGTGTATTACTCATTTTCGTGTTTTATTTATAACGACTAATGGGTAACAATATAACTATATAATGTATTGCACTATTATTGTAGATTTCACTCAATATTAAACATTTTTCACTAATTAGTAATTATGTAATAAAAATTAACTATAATACATTTTAAATAGGGAATATTCAAAAGACCAATGTGGCAATTTATGTACTTTCATTTTATATACTTACCACGAATAGAATTTGCATTTAAAATGTATTCTTAGTATTTAGACTATAGACTTCTAATTATACGTTTTAATTTTTTTTTTTTTTTTTGTCAGATTAAATAATATTAAAATTCAAAATACCTATACATTAATTAATATTATATCTTTACAAGTCTCAATTGCTTGTAGTTCGTAATATACTACGTATTATATCATGCAAATAAAATATTAAATAATACATTTATAATTTGTATTCAACTAACCTAAATTTCTAGCCAACGTTAATTTCGACCAACTACCTGTAAAGGCCTGCCACGGTTTGTCTAGCCTTTCTACGGTAAAATCTCTAAAGTAAGCTTGTAACAGTTGTTTTACATTATCGCAGAATTCCATATGGAAGTCTCCTTGAAAAACCTGTCCACCTCCAATACTTCTTTTGAGGCTAATTAAAAATTATTATAATGTAATTAAATAGAAATTATACATAATAATTTATATAATATTGAAAATTATAAAAAAATTGTATATATGAATTATGATTTATGTTTACTTTTGTTTTTCTGCTAAATTCGTAAATACGTCGACCGTTGGTTCTCTAAATATCCAAGAGTGATCTGAATCATTTCTAGGCACTACTCTCATACTTATGCTAAAGTATCCATAACGATTAAAAACATTTATTGCATTGCCTACTTTTATGTCAGAGTGAGCGTTTTGTAGAAGTCTTAATGCACAAAGAATAAAAACAATTAGCTCCTTGGCCCCATCGAGGCCCATCGCTCGACCTGAAAACATATATAGGTAATTTATAATTAGTAAACGTTATCATTGGACATTGAATTAATTTAATATTATGATGTAATGAATATGACGTCAAACAATTCTTATTTAATAATAATTTATTATACCTTTTATTATCTTATTATTATCTCTTTATTTTATCTAGTAATATTAATTTTAAATTATCTCCAAAAAATTTAAATACGTATATACGTATTGTACATATTGTAATATATATTAAAATAAATTAAATCATACATGTTCATATGTTTATAATTTAGTTAAATAGATTAAAACACAAATGCATCATATATTGTTATAATACAAATACAATTTTTGATTTTTCGCTTTGCTCGAAAAGTCAAAATGTATTAGGTAGTTTTACAATGTCTTTTTTTCTGTTTTTATGTATGAAGACACTTTTTTGACCCAAAATAATGATCCGATTTTCATGAATAACATATGTTTTATTGTTTCCTGTTGAAAAGTGGAGGTGTTTGGTACTTTATATATTAAATAGGTCAGTTTCAGAATTTCTTAAAATTGACCCAATCCTTGGGTCCCAATGCGACAGAAAAACCCACTAAAAATGATAAAAAACATAATTTTTACGAAAACTGAAATTTTGACGAATTTTATTTAAATATTACACGATAACTCAAGCAATTTTGAATTTGAAGACTTTAAAATATTTTTGTGTGTTCACATACTCGTAGGTAAGTACTATATATATATATATGAGATAAATAATTTTAGAACCATTACGGTTATTTTTCTACAAAACTATAGATCTTTAAATATATTTTTATGTTTTCAATTTTTTTTATATCGGTTTAAAGTTGATATTTTTAGTGTAATCGAAAATCTTGGAATCCTTATTATTTCTCAATATTTTACAATAATATTAAATAAAGTTTCCAAAATTTTATTGAAACTCAAATACATATTACTTAACTAAATTTCAAATAATTGTGAATATTAAATTTATTTATTTTTATTATTATTATTATTTTTTTTTTTTTTTTGAAGCTGTTTAAAGGATAAAAAGAAGAGCTGATACTAGTGTGGAAGGTGGAAGGGGATACAGCCATACAGGTCTAAAGAGGATAGTATTGAATTTTGATTAAAATATTAGAATGTAATTGTAAATCATTACATTCAAAAAATAATTCTGAGGAAAGTACTATCAAATTTGGGTATTTAGGTGACTCATTTAGGGGTTTTATGAGCATTTATATTAAACGTAGAGACTGCAGATAAATGTAAAAATTTTAATCAATACATATATTATCTGATGAACTTCACTCAAAATCGTATTTCCGAATGTAATGATTTATTATGGCATTCAAATTTAATCAAAATTCAATACCATATCCTCTTTAGATTTGTACCCCTTCCACAGCAGTATCTTCTCTTCTTGTTATCATTTAATATAAATGTAATATACCTATATATTATTAGTTATAACTTATGAATTCTAACGTTTGGATATATTGGCCGGTATACGTAAAGTTTAGTGTTTTGGGTAAGATAACAGTTATATATATTTTAAATGGTAGGTGGTACTCGTTAAGTCGTATCTTTAATATATTTAAAAAAAAAAATTAATTTACTACTTTTATGGCTATATAGTAACTAAATTTATGTCCTACATATAGATATTATATGATGCACTCAGAAAAAAGAGAAAAATATGTTATCTGGTATTTCTATAGCATAATAATGAGCATTTACTAAGTATACTACTTATACACAACGATAAACTAGACATGCATGAATAAACAGTTAAATGCAAATAAGAACATTTATATAGTTTAAAATTTAAAATTCACTATGAATTTTAAGGTTGATTTCCCTCAATAAAAAAAAAAAAGAAAAAGAAATAATAAACATCAATTTAATTGAAAGTATAGTTGTATAATATATTTGCAATAAGCATTTTATAATATTATTATATATACGTAATATAATTAAAAATAAGCGGCACAATTAGAGTATATTATCAATTTAAAATATATCAAGTATTAATTGATTTTCTAGATGTAGGTAAACAAGAATGATACAAATAATATAATTATTAATTCACAAAAGTATCCAAAACTGGAAAGTTAGGTATTTATATATTATTTGATTACCATTTACGTCCACTTTCACATCTTTATTATTGCATACTCGTCAATGATAAAAAATATAGAATAGGATTGATTATATTGATATAAGTAATACGATTGTTTGAATTGTAAAGTAAACTTATTTCCATACTCAGTGGCGTATTTTCAATGTTTTTTTTTGGGGGGGGGTTTGAAAATTCTTAAAATAAGACTTAATTTCATATTGGAATAAACAACACTTGCATGACGACAACAGCAAAATAACAAGGAATGTGAACTTAAGGGGCCTCTCAACCAGGGGAGGTTCCAAAGACTTGGTCGGGGGGGTGCCAAGTCAAAATTTTGGAATAACTTTATAACAAAAAAACACAAATTTTTACTACCATAATTATACGTAATAATGTAATTTTGTTTTTAACAGTATACAATTTTTTTAAATACGGTCCTGGGAAAAAAACATGTAGTTGAAATAATCGGATTTCAATTTTTAAAAAATATTTAGATTCAGCTACAAATCTACAAGAGATCGTACGAAGTACTCTTTTACATAATTAAATTTATAATTTATCAATTGTATTTTTAAAAACGTATTTTTTTACAATATTTAATCATTTTTTTATTTGAGTAGAAAATGAAAATTGACAAAAGTACAACGTACGATATCTAGAACACGTATTTCTCAATTCTAATATTTTTTCAGAATTGAAATCCGATCACAGCTACTACAAGTAATATTATCAAGCGTTTAGGTAGTTTTCAACAAAAATATTGGCAGTAAAGAGGCCCCTTAAGCTTAAAACTAACATTAAAATACGTATAAGAGTCAGATAAATTGACATCGGTCGGCGATAACGATAAATCATGCATCTGAGAGCCTTAAACAAAGTATATTTCAGAAAAATAATATTATAATATATAATATAGATTATAATGTTATTTTTCTGAAAATTTATGAAAATTTTAAACAAATGTTAAAATGGGTGCTTTTTTTAGTTCTCTGGGAGGGGTTTGAACCCGAAAACCCCCCCGTAAATATGCCACTGTCCATACTTATAGTTTAAACTTGAAAGTAAAAATAATATATGTGGGATGCCAAGAATCTAGGATAGTAATTTTACCTCCTATATTTAGTATATTAGTACCTAGGTATCTTACATTTTGACGAAGATTCTCTTTTTTTTTTAATGTAAATACTAAATACATACCTATAAGTATTATTTAAAAATAAATTTATATAATTATTAGTATTTACTATTTAATTGTAACTAATTTTATCTAATGGTTAATATAAGATATATAACATAAAATAAATGTATATTGTATATGTATTTACGCAGGGCTGGAATGCCGGAATAAGGCATTTTACGCCCCGGAGCATAGTATGTTTACACCTCCATGTGATTCAGATTTTTTTTTTATAAATATCAAATATGAAATTAATATTTTACTATAATTTGGTTGGTATTTATTAATATTATTTTCTAATAATGTTTTATTACCAATCACCGTTTATTCAATTTTTTGGAATTTTGGAATTATTATTCGTGTTCTTAATTATTATCTACTTGTAAGTTGTAATCATTTAGTTTTGTTCTCTAAATAGGACATTCTTTTAAAAAAAAATTGCTCCTTTAAAATCTAGCGCCTGTTTACGATTTATTTAATATATACAAATGAGTCGTACTTAGTTTACATTTGGTATAAATATAATATAATACGCAAAAGAAGAGAGCCTACATACGTCAAAATATTCAAGTTAATTAAAAAAATCAATAAATTACTTTTTGTAAAAGTTACACGTGTAGACTGTTGACAATATGTATTTTTTAATTAACATTCCATTTATAATTTAACTAAATATTCAGAGTATATAAATTAAGGTATTAAAAAGAAATGTATAGACATTAATAATACTTGTTTTTTTATAATGAGGAAGTATAAAAATTACATACTTGTTTTATATTAGGTACTAATTTACTATAAATAGGTACCTAATACTATTAACTATATAAAATGTTTTAATTTTCACAAGTTGGACCCAAAAATTGAGACTAGAGATTTTTCTAATATTTTAATATGATATTAAGTAATATGTATATATACTTTAGTAAAATTTTCAGACCTTTATAGCAAAAATTTCCAATTTTATCAAACATTATACACATACAAATTTTACGAAATATTCAAATTTCTATATTTGTAAAAAAATTAACGTAACGGTTCCAAAATTTTACCACATATATATAGTAACTATGTAAACATACCAAAAATTTTTTAAGTCTCTATCTTAAAAATTGTTTGAGTTATAGAGAAATATTGAAATTGAATTCGCGGAAATTTCAGTTTTCATGAAAAATGCCGTTTTTTCGTCATTTTTTCGTAGTTTTTTCTACCGCTTAGGGTCAATTTTGAGAAATTCGAAAAATGACCTAAATAAAGTACTAACTAGAACCACTTTCCAACCGGAAACATAAGCTATTCGTGAAAATTGGAGCATTATTTCGGGTAAAAGTGTTTACAGATTTAAAACAAAAAAAAAAAACAAAAAACAAAAAATAATCACACATCATTGTAAAACCAATATATTCTTCGCTTCGCTCAGAATCTAAAATTTAATATTTCAATTTTCTTTTAGTGTTTTTGACATTTATAAGTTATACGTAAATATAACGACTATGAGCTATGACTCAAATATAATTAAATAGTATAGCGTATAGGTAATTAATAATTATAATAGTTGTAATTATAGTAGGTATAGCGTATAGGTGATATAGGAACGTACTACGTAGTAATATTAATTTACTTGTTGTCTGTTGAGTGTTGAAACAAAAATCAATTATAACAAAAAAAACAAATAAATAATAATTTAATGGTACATCTTAAAATTGATGGTACACCTTAAATTATTAGTCGTTATAAATTGGTTATAATATATAATCTAAAAAAGAAGAGCTGATAAACCTGCTGCATGGATACAGGTGTGTAAATCTGAAATCATAGTGTTTAATTTTAATTAGAATTTGAATGTAATGATAAACCATTGCATTCAAAAAAACGATTCTGAGCAAAGTTCAGTCAGATAATGTAGGTATTGATTAAAATTTAGACATTTTCTATTAAATATTTAAAACGCAGTTTTATCACACATATCGTACATAAATGAACACAGAACACCCTATACAATTTTCAAGTTTCTAAGTTCAATATAAATGCTTATAAAATCACTTGTCACCTCCTAATTTCCCATATCTTCGCTCAAAATATTTTTTTCGAATGCAATGGTTTATCATTGCATCAAATTCTAAAATTCTAATAAAATTAAACACTATGATTTACACACCTGTATCCCAGAGGAAGGATATAAGCTCTTCTTTTCTTAGATTCTGAGTGAAGCGAATAATGTATTGGTTTTATAATGATGTGCATCTTCTTTATTTTATGTCTGAAGACACTTTTACTACCCGAAATAATGCTTCGATTTTCACGAATAGCACATGTTTCCCGTTGGAAAGTGGATGTAATTGGTACTTTATTTAGGTCATTTTTCGAATTTCTCAAAATTGACACTATGCGATATACCTATATATATGTATATACATTTAAATATTAAACGCATTGTTTATGTTCTATAGATAATATTATACACAGAAATGATTAGATAATATTTTTAAGTATAGTTTTTAAAACTAAATCAAGTATTCAACAAGTATTCTTTGAATATTATCTTTTTACTATACATTATATTATATTCTTGGTTTCACATTGACAAGCAAGGGCGTGCCTAGAGGGTGTTTTGAGTGTTTAACCCCCCCCCCCCGCATGCAATTTTATAGAATTTAGAAAAATTGTAATACTTAATATTTTTATACAATTTAAGTTTAATATAGGTTCGCTTTAACACCTCGAAGACAAGGATTTATTTTGTAATTGCTTAATATTAACCATTAATTAAATAAAAATTAATTAAAAATTAAATAAAAGTTATGACTATTTTAGATTCTGAGCGAAGCGAAGAATGTATATTGGTTTTACAATGATGTGTGTCTTTTTTTCTCTCTTTTTTTGTTTTTTATGTCTGTAGTCACTATTACTACCTTATAAGCCATATAATATAGGTATACCTAGGTACAATAACAATTAATAATATGATACGTGTAGTAATCCTTTTATATCTACACTTTACACGACTACATTATATATTTATATTCACAATCAAATATTTAATATATCATATCATATTTATTGTATACGAATATACGAGTGCATACATATATGATATATGATATATATATATATATATATACGATATTTATATAAATATTATACAATAAATAAAGGACCGTGAGTCATAGTCATAATCCTATACGAGGCACGTCTCCAGAATTCCAGATAGTTAATATAAATTATTAAATGTTAAAAATAATTAATTAAAATTAATTAATAAATGTAAATGTTAAATGTTCTACTTATGTGTTTGGGTCTTTGGAACTCAACAATTTGATCTAATCTCATTCAAGTATCCAATTTGTAAACTACGGTACCTTATAAATTTGTCTTTCAGAAGTTCATAATATTCATATATACATACAATACATATACGTATTCAATAAATCTCTTTTTTATCTCACGTACGTCTCTCGTATGTTCTTTATTTTGTAGAGAAATTAATATAATTATTCCAAAATTTTATTCGTATATATAGTATATATGTGAAATTGTGAACATACAAACAATTTGTGTAGTCTCTAAGTTCAAAATTGCTTGAGTAATCGTGAAATATTGAAATCGATTTCGACAAAAGTTCAGTTTTCGTAAAAATGCCGTATTTTCATCATTTTTTGGTAGTTATTCGTTTACCTCATAAGTCCAATTTTGAGTAATTCAAAAAATGACCTAAATAATAAGTAGGTACCAAATACATCCACATTTAAACCGGAAACATATTCTATTTGTGATAATCGGAGCATTGTTTTGGGTCGAAAAAGTGATTACATACATAAAAAAAGACACACACGGAATTGTAATACAATAGGTACATTCTTTGCAACAATTATAAATATTAATCATTTTCAATTTTCATAATTTTGTGATAATTTATAATATATGTTATAAATTATAATGTATTACTAATAAGATTATTTTAAAATTAAAAATATTCATCATATTACTAATTGACCAACCAAAAGAATTAACATAGTAAATTAAAATTTTTTTCAACTTGTATATTACATAGATAATTTCTGTAGATACTATAGACATTGTTTGTAATAAAAAATATAACAATATAATTATTATTTTTAAAGATATAATGATATTATTATTGCCGATGGAGAAAAATTGGAGAATCGCCTATATTCTTATTTATATTATATAAATAATAAACAGAGATATTATTGTTAATATAATTTAATAATTTGTTAAAATATACCAAACTATCAAAGTTTATAAACATGTTTTATATTATAATGCATTTCAGAATTCGTACTGTATTACATATTAACTATCGCATAATTTTGCTCGTACTGCAGTTTTTTCAGATTTATAATTGCTTCTGATGTAATTAACATACCTATTTGAATATTTTTATTATAAGCTTATATGGAAATAATAATAATACTTAGATATTAAAACATTATTTTAAAATATTTACATTTTAAGTTAAAAAAAAAAAATCGAATTGATAACTATTTATTTCCCACGTTATATTTATATAGAATATAATTTGTAGTTATTTTATAAATATTTTAAAAATGTGTAATTTATATCTATCCAGATAATTAAAAATTATTTTATTTTTTAAATATTTTATAACTTATGACTTTATGAGCAATTATATATTTTTATTTTCATACGATGTTCTACCCAACCGCTACCGTGCAATGTATAATTTCATATCCTATCCTTTATTAAATTTTGTAATTGTACTAAAAACAGTACAATATACAATTTATTATAATATGGTATTATAATATCATTCCTACGCATTATATTATAGACATACATTGCGGAACTAATGTAGTAAATAATATTATAATAAAATATATTATATAGATATACCTATATTTATATAATTATTTAGGACTTACAGGTACTTTAAAACTTCAACGTTTACACCGCGGTAAGTGCATTGAAACATTGAGTCATTGATACGGATCAAATCACCTAGAATTATAATACCTGTATGTAGGTATAAAACAATACCTAGGTATATAAATAATTAAATACTGTAGTGGCATTTTGTCCAGAGGCGATGACGTAATATATTATAATAAATATATGGTGTAGACGTGTAGTGATATACTATATTATATATATATATATATGATATGATATATACCTACTCGTATTATAAATATATATATATAAATATATAAATGATACGCCTGGATGGGTTCGTCCTGGATTAATTGACTACCCGATCGTGACACACCAAAATTAGTAGATATATACCTATATATATATATATACATAGGTACAATACAAAAATGTATTTCTACAATAAAAATTATACTCACTTCGCTACAATTATACTTATACTTAATATATTCTTTTGTCTTCAATATGAGTAGTGAGTACTCACAAAAATATTTTATAATTCGATGACGGTTATTTGACACTTTGTTTTAAAAATAATATAATATTATTATTGGCTATTTTATTTCATATAATAATCTGTTTATAAATATGGTAAATATGGTATTAGTATAACATTGGTGTGTTTCTTTCTGGTAAAAATATTTTTATTCATACGAATATAATAAATATACATAATATAATAGGTACATATAATAATAGTTTTTTTTTTATTTTTACTCCTATTAATGAAATGAAATAACAAATAAGTACAATTACATATTATCTACAAAGATTATATCAAATATTATTAATATGATTAGTTTATTACATACTTGATACCTATGCAATGTGTGTAAGCATAATGCACGTGTAAAATATTAATCTAATTAATCAAAATTTACGAAATACTTTGAAAAAATTCGTATTGGAAATTAGATTATTATCAATTATTTATTTATATATTCTTACACAGTAACACTATTTAATATTTGATAATAATTTTCTGAGGACATATATATCTTTGAATCTTCAATTCAAATAAAATTATATCGCATGTAAACAAGAGGTATAGTATTGCACGTCAAATATCACTTACAAAATATAACTCGAAGTCGTAATACATCTATACCTAATATTTAATCTGACCTTCGTACGTGTTTTCAAAATTTGCGCCAACTCGGATAATCAGACACCGTATCATTGTGGCTAGCATCAATATCGAAATCCAATCTATTTGTCTATACGCAACATAGCATAACTCTATAACACTGCAATAAATGAATAACTATACATGCTTTACAAATTACAATGTACAAGATAATATTCTTATGTAGGCTCTATACAATAATTAAATTTTAAATATTTATTTAAAATAAAATAAAAAAATATCATGGATTATACTAAAGTAGAATATACTTATACATTATTAAACTATATAAAAAAATTAAGTATTTTTAAATTCTTTTTATTTAATGATTATTACATTATTACATAATAATACGAGTATATACCCTACGTAGCAGATCATTATATATTTAAATAAGTATAATAAATAGAATAGTTAAAATATATTTCTATGGTATAAATAGTATAATAGTTAATATTAGTATTACAGAGTCTGAATAATAAAAGTAATAAAGGTTTTTTTGTTAAGATAATAAAACTAAATTATCTCACCAATTAAAGTTCATAATTTTACTATTTATTTTGTCATATTTTTCTTATGCTACAATGAAATTTATGTTCATGATCGTTGATGACCCACATACAAATATTTAAACATAAATAATGATTGCCAAATTTCTTATAAACGATCATAATGATGATGACCCATAAAAAGGTTAAACTCCATTATTACCCACTTTTAGTATAACAAGTAATATATATTAACAATATTTTTATAATAATTCATAATATTTATTGTTTAAAATAACATATTTCAAGTTAATTGTGTTATAACTTATAATATGATTTCATAATATCAATATGATTAGATGATGCGTAACACGCATATGTGGTTATTAAAAATAAAAACGAATAACGAATTTTACTAGTTAATTTAATTTATTTTGTTTGTTTGTTATGTATTATAAATATTTTTTTAAGTTAAGTACAGCTATAAATGTTAGGATAATTAATAATAGACCTATGCGAATTTTTTTTTATTAAATAGATACAGGCGCGGATCTAGAAATATGAAAAGTGAGGGGCTAATTTTTATTTACATAAAGACAAATATATAATTTTAGTAAATAAACATAAAAAAAATTAGCTATAATATATTTTAGATTGAAAATATTTTTCTTTTCTTTTATTCTATATTATTTACGTAATTCAAATATAATAATATAAATTTACGATTTGTTAATATGGAAGACTAAAAACATCGATTTTGTTATTTTTAATTAAAATCAAAAGTTTGTTATTAACTAATTACTCGTAATTGTAGGTATCAAATAATTGTTTTTCATAATTTCTACACGCTTTGATTGATGGTAATATTACCAATAATTATATTTACATATTCCATTTTAAATGTATGGATATTTATTAATTAAGAATTTAATATTTATTACATGTCTACACAACATATAATATACGTCTAAAGGGAGGGGCTAAAGCCCCATAACCCCCTGGATCCGCGCCTGAATGGATATAATATGTTATAATTAAACGTATAATATTATAATTAATAATTATTAATTATTATACAATTTTAAAAGTATTGGTATGCATATAAATTATAAATATTTTACATTTAACTTTAAAATTTTAACTATACATATTATAGTAAATTAATAATATAATAATATCAAGTATTCGAATATAATCTAATACTCTAATAGTATATATAAACATAAGGCATTGTTGTTTAAATTTAATTATAATATTATACCTAATAATAATAATAATAATAATAATAATAATAATAATAATAATAATAATAATAATAATAATAATAATAATAATAATAATAATAATAATTATTATTATTATTTTTATTATTATTATTAGCTATCTAAGACTTACATTATTTAGTTACAAATTTAAATACAATAAAATATTATGAATGTTTTTATGGTAATGTATTGTATACATATAGTAGATGTACTTTATGTACTTTGTTTTTTTATAACAATATTATAACATAGTATACGAATATAAGGTTCAAGAGTTATTCACTTACTCAACTCATTGTATAGTAGATATTGTATTTGTGTATTTTAAATTTTAAGCTGTAGGAAGCACGTATATATAGATATTCAATACTATGTCAACCCACATGCTGTATTGTATAACATACTAATCTAAAATAAAAATATTTATACGCATTTCAATTATTTTGAAATTATTTATTTTATCATTACCTATTTCTTATTTATAAATTTGATATAAATAATAATTTTCTAAATATTTGTATATAGTATTCTTATTTACTTTGTACTTTTCTATATTTTTTATGCAATATATAATTGTAATAACACGAAAATATTATTAATATTATTTTGTATTCAAACAAAATAACAATATTATTTCTTAGTGCAATTCATTAACATGGCATATATGGTTATATTAAGTATATATATATTATAAATACGATAATTAATATTAAATTTATAATTAATGTTAATAAAAATCAATTTAAATTGTTCGACATTCTCAAATCACATTAATAAAAAAATACACTATTGTTTTTATTTGATTTACCTAACTTAACCATATTTTTAAATTTCACTTATTTTGATGTTTGCAGAGCACGTACCTATACACTACGCCGATTAAACACGTCGAAATATTAAACAAATATATAAACAATCTATTTTGATTTCACTTGTTTTAGTAATTTAATCATATTATTTTTATTATCAATAAGATTACAATTTAAAGTTAAAACAAATGTACCTATACGATTTCTATTATTCTAAATAAATATAATTATTAAAAATCAAGATTTTTTAATATTTTACAGGTGTAATATACACTGTATCTTAATAATATATTATTATAATAATATGATAATTATTGATTTTTAATTTATAAATATTAGTATATTATTTAATTGTATACTTATAATTTTAATACAATTATAATTAATATGTTTATTGATATTACTAAATGACTTGAATGATTACTGAATGACATTTAATGAATATTATATATTTATATTATATAGGTAATTATAGGTATTTATTTAACATTAGATTATTATAAATATTTAATTATTTTAATTTTATGATGACCAGTATATTAAGAATTTAAGACACCTATTTTATTAAAAATATGATAAATCCTATTCATCCCCATTAATCAAAATATTCGTTCAATTTATCATTTTTTATATATTTCGTACAATTAATAATTATAATATTGTTGTAATAACAACTAATGTAATTTATTTTGGTATTATAATTGTACCTATAGGTATACCTAATGATCAATAACTATCTCGTATATTATAATATACGAGTATAATAAAATATTAATATATAGTTACCTATATATATATATACGTGTATTTAATCATTTGTATTTCAGATTTCTTATTATTTTTAATTTAATTTTAATTAAAACCTGTTAATATCAAGAAAAAATAAGTAATACGTAATTAGATAATTTTATTATAGTAGGAATTAATGTATTATATAAGAATACTATACTACATAGATTCAATATGTAATACATTAAAATATTTATTATTGATTAAATTATATAAATTATTCGTATTCTATATTATAATATACATACCTAAATATATTTTATTAAACACTTAAACTTACAATATTCAAAAGTATGTATTTATGTTGAATTACAAAAAATAAATAATAAAATCTATCAAAATTAAAAATTACAAGACAGAATTATCCACGAATACATGCGTGGAAAGGATAAAAGTTATAGTATAGGTAGGTATAGGATCATCGTAGATATTCGAAAATAACCATTCTGGGCAAAGTTTATTCGGTTAATCAATACTGATTATAATTTAGCAATTAAAATTATAACATACCTATTTAATAAAATGTAACCTTAATGAACTTTAAAAACAAAGAAACTGTTCCTAATAGTATCGCTCATGTAAAATATCTTTATTAACACTCAATAAAACTTTCAAGTCCCTAAATTCATTATTTCCTAAATTATCGTAAAATATTTGAAATCAAATTCTGCAAAATTACTTTCCGTGAATATTGTCGAATTTTCGTTATTTTTTGGTAGTTATTTCTTTTGCACAAATGCAATTTTTAAATTTTTTAAATATGACCTATCTAAATAAAGTACTAACTAGACATGATTTTCTAATGGAAGCTAGATAAATATATTTCTATAAAGTATCTAGTACCTAATACATTATTAAAATAAATAAATTGATAATGGATATAGGCAATATGAATTTTCAAGGTAGGTAATAGGTACAATATTATATACTATAAGTTTATAATAACTATAAGTACCTATATAAAGTGTGTTTAATTTTAAAACAATGATGCAATTATATTTCAATGAAACGATTAATTTATATTAAATAATATAATATAAATTTACTTCAACAAAACATACTTGATATTTCACAGATTTTCAATACATTATTAATACATATCAAGGTTAATTTAAGTCTGGGGGCGTTAAAGCAAAAATAAATAAATGCAAAATAAACCAAAGTAAAAGTAGGTATGTGTACAAACTATAAAAATAAAAAACATATTAAATTATTAATATAAAAGTATGGTTTTAACTTTTAAAATTGAAATATATTATACATGCTACTACTTATCGTGTAATTGAAGACATTAATTTTATCAAAAACGTTAAGACTAAAATAAGATATATAGGTATATATATAGTATATACCCATGCGACTTTCTATTAAAATAGCAATGTTTTTAATATATTATGTAATTAATATTTGTAATAATTTTATAAGTTTTTGGCAGTGATATTTTGCATAATATATGCCTATTATATAATATATCGATATTATAATGACCTTGTGATCAATAATATTTTATAATATGATTACCTATAGAATTAATTAATATTATTGTCGGAAAATATTAATAGGTAACATGTAAGAGAAAACAAACCGGCAATATTTATATACTGGGGGCAAAACTAAAAGCCTCGTACTTATATTTAGACGTACGAGTATATGTGAATTCATGTACGTATAAAAATTATATTTTAACATAAACGTATGCACTCTCATTGCATAACCGATACAACTTCACAAATGTTTATAATTTTTTTTAAAATGCATAAATGTATTATAAAACAATTTTTTTATTTAAATTATAAAACAAAATATACTCGTATATTTAAAAGTGATTATAAATATATAAAATGGGTTCAAAAGAACATATCGTTATTGCAGGGACTAGATTTAACTATTAATTATAAACGACATAAGCATAAGCCCATCACGAACGTATTATATTCATGTGGATCGTTCATATATTATTACTTCAACATAAAATTAGATTTACAATTTACAATTTGTAATAATTTACATCAATTTATTGGTAGATGGTATAACGTATTATAATAAAACATTATATAATACCTATAATTTATAATATAGATTTTACGTTTATAAATTATTCAAATTATAGACATACCTAATCTACACCATATACGAAGATGTTTTATTCGTTAAACTCTTGTGATCCATGCCCGTGCGAATCATTAATCAGTAAACACTATTATTATATAAATGTAGTCGAAAAATCGTTATATTTTTTTAATTTAAAAGTATCTTTATAATAATATGTTAATAGATGAATGTTTAAATGTGATAATGGTAATACTCGACGTATTCAACGCCATATAAAATAAAGAGTTATAATGAAAAAATAAAAAAATATATGTAATTAAAAATCGTCACGACGGTAGACGCGTTTCAAAATTGGATTGCCCGAAAAAAACTTATTATTATTTATATTATACTCCGTCTGTAATGTACATTTCATAATAATTACACGTAAATAATAATAATAAAAAAAAAAACGATACGATATGCTCGCCGTCACTGTGACATGTCGAAAACCGAATCTATTGCATCGCAGTACTCGTCGGACTGCGTGCTCACTGCTCACCATGGCCAGTAGTCGTAGTAACTCCGACCGTGGTATTACCGCGGTCGCTGCGGAGACCGAACCGAATATGTAAACGCGATTACCCCCTTCCTCATCTAACACGCATATACCATGAATCCAGTGCCCTATAATATTATAATTATTTACAATAATAAATTTAATAATAATTTATATTTGTATGTGATAATACTGATATAATTCCATGTGCGTGTTTCGCGGAAAACCAGTTGTGTTCTTCGTTAATAAATTTAGTTTATTATATATTTTATTGATATTATGACGCCATTAATGCTTTAGAATTTTAGAATATCTACAAATAAAATATTATAATATTTATAATAATATGAACTGCATTTTTGCAAGTATCTCAAACATTCACTGCTCACTTTTGTTTATAACGTTTGTTCACAGTTTACATTAACATTATTATTATTATTTTTAGGTATTTTATATTACAACAGTATTTTTAATATTATTTATAACTACAAATTAAAAGTATTAATAAAAACAATATTTTTATTATATAATATTAAAACTAGATCCTGGAAAGTTCGCAATAATGCATGTTGATTTAATTTATATTTTTATATAAGTAGTGATATTTAATAAATTTTAATTGAATTGAATATAATATAATTAAATTATAGTGACAATTACTAATTGTATATCAAACATTTAAATGTCTAAATATTATAATAAATTAGTTATAAAGGTACGGTAAGTAATATTCTATTTATCAACCAAATAAAATGTTTTCATTTAAGTATAAGATTGAATTTTTTAAATTTAATTGAATTAAATGTTTTATAGGTAATAATATATTTTATTGTTATTAATATAACCTATAAATTGCTTTACAATATGTGATATAGCTATTAGCTATAATCTTTAATAATGACAAGAATCTTATGAATAGAGAAGCCATGACCTATTGATAGCGGTAACTCTACTGGAATAGAAAAATAATACACAAAATTATACTCCAATTTATCAGGTATATTTTTATATAATAACCTCAATATGACATCTTTATGAAATTAAAATATCAAAATAGATTAATTTTTTTGTGTTATTATTATTATTATTATTATATATGGATTAGACACTAAACCTAGACGTCTATACCTGCATAACTTACTGATATACCTAGTGATAATCCAATTGCATTAATAAAAAAAATAATGAATCAAACATTTTCAATAAATCATAATATTATTTGTGCCTAATATTAAATTCATAAAAAGTAAATAGGATATAGGTGTATTTAAAATAAAAATAAAATATAGGCGTATAGCTGTATTTGTATTATATACATTTTCCAAAGTATCTTACTTGACCGACAAGGTGACAACCGATTGATATGTATAGTGAAACGATTTTAAGTCTAAACATATAGATCTATTTAAAATTTTCCATGTTTTATTTTCTTTAATATATTAAAATAGGTAAATTAATAAATAATAATTTTCCAAAAGTTTTGTCAAAGCTCGAAGGTATAAGGCATGGGTAATAAACTAATAACAATAACAATGTACTCGTATTCGATACTCATAATACCTTTATATTACGTTATTTAACTTTAACTATCGTCTATCACTATTATATCTTTTAAAATAATTATATACTTTACAAGATAGAAAATAATAATAAATGCAGAGTAAGATGTAAGAAATAAACCTTGACCCTACAGCCTAAGTACAATGCATAGTAGTTATATATAATAATGTATTACATATATAATGTATACATATCATATAATGATGTAAAACTAAAGAAATAGTAATATTGTCGTAACTCGTAATAATAATAATAAAATTATATAAATGTGAATATTAAAATAAAACTAAAACTATATAATTTCAACCTTGCAAGTTTGAAAAATAGCAATAAAATATCCAATTATTTGTGGAATTATTTAATTTTTTCGTGCTCTTTCATACGTGTATTTTTAAATAAATTGTATATTTATCTACATTCATGATGATTTGTGTTGCATAACAGCATATATATAGTAATTAATAATTATTAATTATTAATAAGTAAATAAAATAATTCGTTTTTTGGGTATGGTAAAATATTATGTTTATATTTTGTAGATTGTAGCTACCAGCGTCCAGCAGTCAAAGATCTACAAAGTACAATAAACGAAGACTAAAAATTTCATATTTAAACATAATATATTAATATTATTATAATTTTATAATTCTAATTTAAATTGTTAGTATCTATGTAATGTATAGTTAGTACACAAATTTATTTTTGAAACGTAAAAATAAATCAGAATATTCCAGTCTACAAAACGGATACTATTTATTAGGTAGAATGATAGATACTAGATACCTACTAATAATTTACTAGTACCTATCTAATTTATTACTTCTTGAGTTGAAAGTTGAATTACAATTTACTAGTTTATTATTGGTATAAAATATTATACGTATTATATTATATTTGTATACTTTCAATGGATTATTCTTACGAAGTTTTTCACTATCAAAACAAATATTTTCTGAAATTTGAATAGTTGAATTATTAATAATTAAGCATAATAATATACTTTGTTATGTATTTTTAAAATTCAAATAAAATAAATATTTTATTATAAATATATTATAATTTTTTGTGTAAACTGTATTGATTCACTTTCGTTACAATATAAACCATATAATTCGTTTCCATATTATTAAATATAATGATAAATGATAATATATAATTTAATTGATTGAATAATTCCTAATTAGTCAAAAACGGCGTATTGCTATGGATGTTTAATTGATTAAAATTTTTTATTTTTTTATTTTTTAATTTAGTCATATAAGTTTGGACTGCAAGAAAATTAAAATTTTTTTTAAATAAATTATAAAGTCGTAAATTTGTTATTTCTTAATTGTAAAAATAAGAAAACAAAATTAATTTTTAAAAGGTTAAAATGCTACTTATTTATACATTAATAGAATACAAACATCAAAATTAAATAATATAATATAATATAGGTAATAAAACAAAAGTTAATGACAGAGACAAACCTGGTGAGACCGTGAGACACCCGGGATAGTGTAGAGGTCATGTATCATGTTATACTCATAAATTATGGACGTACGAATGTACTAACACAAATACACGTACTTAATACGCATTAATATATTACACTAGGTAAATTTTTAATATACCTAGCGTAAAGGGTATCAGATTTTTTTTATAATAACAATTTCAATAGCATCGCAGTATCGCACATAATAACATATTATACAGATACAATAATTGATATAAAAATCACTCTATCTATCTAACCTACCAAAACTAATAAAAATAGCGTTACGACCTTCAAAATTCAATATTTAACAATTATTTTTTTATAGTTAAATTAAAAATAACTGATTCTGATATTAATGTGTTTTAATAATAATAATAATGCACCTCTATCCGAAGTCTTGACATTTTATACCGATCTAATATATTAAAATATATAATAATTAATGGACCAAAAATCTAGACTCATAATCGTGTCATTATGATTTATGAAAACTAGAGAAAAAACTGCGTAATAATTGCTTTTGTATAGTATATATTCGTGTGACTGTGTGAGTGTTCGTGTGAGTACACTACTGATAAATCATAAAAATTTGCCGATGAAATCCAATGGCGCAGTGTATTCCATTCAAATAATAATGATCGATCGAGCAGCGTATTATTTATCAGACATTAAATATAAATATATATTTATATGTATATACTACTCGCTCGACGCGGACTACATTCAGTTTATTAATATTATATTATAAAGTATTCATTTTTTTTAATTGAACATCTTTTATATTATATTATCTATTGTCAACGTATATTTTATCAGCACACAACACAATAGTCAATATAGAATAATAATTTATAAAAGAATTCTTCTTACACCACACCCAAACATACATAAGTATTAATAATGTGCATTATATACTCGCGATTCATTTCGTATTATCTTTCGAGTTTATCTTGAACTTAATAAATTTGGATGAAACGTCCTATTAAAACCCTTGATTAGATTGGCAATTTTACCACCCACAGAGTATAATGGCATACATATCTCAATATCTGAAGATTATATACCCATATAAGGGTTTATAGAAAGAAACATATTTTTTGGCGCCATCATGCTATACTACACTACGGTATTATCGTTCATGCCTCTGGCCTAAAAGTGCATAAATACCACCCATATCCCTAAACAAATCGTCATATTTTTCATCATATTTTTTCAGTTATTTATTATATTATTAGAACCTTAATTTAATTTCAAAAGTCTATATATATTATAAAGTCTTTATATAATAGTTGCCTAGTTGGTGACAACAAATTAAATAAGTTTTAAATAAAATAAATATAATATATAATATGATTAAAATCAATTGATTCATTTTTAATTTTTTACCTTGAAAAAATAAATGTAAAATAAAAAAACTTAAAATAAACATATAAATATAATTTGATACGATTTAAACATAGAATTAATTTTTATTAAATTTTTAATATCTCATTATTAAATTTATGTGGATACTAGTACTGGATAGTGTAGGTACATATAATAATTACCTATGTAAAAATCCAGTATATTATGGTCTATAATTTAAAGCTTGTATAAGATTTTATAAACTACTATATACATACCTCCCCTAAGAATGGCTGTATTGATTAAAATTTATTTTATTAAATATTAAAAGCACAGAGTTTTATCACACATAGGTATCGTACATAAATGAACACGGAACACCCTATACAATTTTCAAGTCTCAAAGTTCAATATAAATGTTCATAAAATCCCTTGTCACCTAAATGCCCATATCTGACAAAACTTCGCTCAAAATACTTGTTTCGAAGGCAATGGTTTATCATAGCATTCAAATTATAATTAAAATTAAATACTATGATTTGAACACCTGTATCCCTGCGGCAGAATTATCAGCTCTTCTTTTTTATACTTTAAACGGCTATAAAAAAAAATCGTAAATGTAATAATTCACAATTAATTGGAACTGAGTTAAATAAATAATATTTAAGCTTCAATAAAATTTTCAAAATTGTTAAAACATTTTTGTCAACTTTATTTAACATTATTGTAAAATATTGTAATATATAAGAAAAATCTATATGAATACTTTAAATATTGATATTTCAACTTTAAATACTAATAAAAAAGTCTTGAGATTTTCCTAATATTTTGGAAATATGTTAAGATATAGGTATGTCAGTATGCATCATTGAAATTTTCAAAAATATTCCAATTTTTTTGGATTTTCTATTAATTTTTATTGTAAAAAGAGAGATAATAAAATCTTTATTGAGAAATAATAATAATATTCGTATGGGTTTTAAACTAAGAATATCAAGTTTAAACCGCTTTAAAAAATAATTTAGACTTAGAATTTTTCTAATATTTTAATATGTTGTTAAGTAATATATAAGTATACTTTCGTAAAATTTTCAAACCTTAATGCCCAAAATTGCCAATTTTATCAAACATTATATACATAAAAACATGAATTTTACGTAATCTTCAAAGTCATATATATTTTGTAGAAAAATTAGCATAACGATTCCAAAATGGTATCACATATAATATTATAGTACCTAAGTCAACACCCAAAAAAATTTTCAAGTCTCTAACTTCAAAATTTCCTGAGTTAGCACTTTAGCAGGAAATATTGTAATCGAATTCGTCAAAATTTCAGTTTTCATGAAAAATGCCGATTTTTCTTTTTTTCTATCGCATAGGGTCAATTTTGAGAAATTCGAAAAATGACCTAAATAAAGTTTCAACTACATCTACTAACCAACCGGTGACATGTGCTATTCGTGAAAATTGGAGCATTATTTCGGGTTGTAAAAGTGTCTACAGAAATACAGACATAAAAAGAAAAAAAAGACACACATACTTGTAAAACCAATACATTCTTCGCTTCGCTGAGAACCTAAAATTAAATAATATAATTTATTGCTAAGATACATATTATTATATAAAGACAATTATTTATATTTTGGTCAATAGGCATCAGTAGTGCATTCACGGGGGGTTGTGGGAGATAAATTCCCCCATAACCTTTATTTAGTGATATTTTATAATTGATAATATTGTTTTTTACTAGCTCTACCTTTCTTGGGTCAAGATTTTAAATCTTATAATACGACACTAATGAGGATTAATGTGTATGATATGCATAATAATTAGGAATTTGTCAATAACATACTAACATCATTGAGCAATAATATAAATTTAAAAAAAATTGTAAAATAATACCTACAATATAATCTATGTATTATACTCTTATTATATATTTGGCCTATTTGGGTCCCTGTGAATCGCACACCCTACATTTCAGTAAATTTCGCCACTGATACCTAAGTTATAGGTACTTTTGTTGTAATGTTGTGACTTTGTAAGTTATGACAGTAGGTATATTGAAATAGTACAAATGCAATGCAAGTTCAAAGTTAAATTTAAAATTGTTTGATAATACTGGAATTTTTTACAGCATAATTTTTATAGGTATTTTATAATATAAATTTGTATAGGTAATAATCAATTTTTGGGGTATTTTAATTTTTAATTTATAATAACTATCTATTATGTATCATGTATGTAGTAGGTATGAAAATATAAATATTATAAATTTATAAGTATACGTAGATATTAGCCATCAGGTACCATTATTTCAATAGAATATGATTATAATAATGTTATTTTATCTTCAACAAGTTATACTTGACATAATTCAATGTTAATTTTTTTAGAAAAATTAAACAACATACCTAATAAATAAAAACATATTTTTTTGATGCAGTTTTATTATACTGAACTATTAAAATTAATTGACTCATCCACGATCCACTATCTAGGTACCTATATACTCGTATTATAATATGTAATTATTATTTATTACTTAATCAGTATAATATGTTTCTATATCTATGAAGCGTAAATTATTAATCAATATTTTATATCATTTACTTTATCTAATTAGTCAATTATCCAACTAAAATTTACAAACCGGTTTTAATACTAGAAAAAATGGTCCGATTACAATATTAGCATAATATGATTCCGGAAGAAAATATTGTCTAGTTGGTACTTTATTTCGATCATTTTTCGGATTTCTCAAAATTGAATTTATACTATACCCACCTAAAATAAATATGTAATTTATTTAGTCGTTTATTATTATTTAGGTATTATCTACGTTGTATACAATGTACCTACATACACAATTTAAATTTTATATTTTTATGATGAACTATAATTGAGACGATTTTTATTAGGTAGGTTACTTCGTATCTACTATTCATAGTAGTACGAGTATATAGCTATACGAGGGAAAACAAAATGTTATATTCATTTATACACGAAAAAAAGGATTCAATTGAAGGTCGAATTACAATTATTTTCAACTAAATAGCCAATAGGTAGGTAGGTATACTCTCGGATTAATAGTTGCTGTATGTCGTGATAGACTCAAGGGCGTTCTCTTTCTCTTTGTGACCTCTCAAATCTCAAAATAGACGAATCACGCAAATATTGAAAAATTTTACGCCGTTCCATAACAATTAGTTATTTTATTTACCAAATACTATTTTTACAAAATTAAAATTTTAGACGACAATTATTTATACGGAAAAATATCTATCCATTATGCATATTCCTATATGGCTGTAATCTATGAAACTAAATTTAATATTATCGCTAATAAAGTAGGTAGCATAAAGTCGTGACGTCATATCCTTGAAAGTTGAAAAGCGTAAATATTTAAAAAAAAAAAAAAATGCTTAAAAATATTAATGACTAAAATAAGTGACATTTGTACTTATGTGTACCTACCTACCTGCCAATTATGAGATTAATATATATAAGTACAGCCTATAAGCTATAGTAAACAAGTCTAATTACAAAAATATGTGACTATATGAGCATATAATTTATGAAACACCTTATGCAGATAGCAAATTTAAATTTTAAATATAAATAATAAAAGAAGACTTGTCATAATATTATATTTTTATATTGTATATTAGATACAATCTTGAGGCTATCAATAGAGTATTAGAATTCATCGATTCTCAACCTTCAAGTAGGTATTGTCAAACAATTAGTTTTATTTGTTCATTTTTTTTTAAATTTCTTTATTAATAAAATTAGGATAAAAACTAAATTATATTGTTATTTAAATATTTTTGTTTTTTATTTATTTTGAGTCTTTGAACTTGTTTTAGTATCAAACATAATCAGAAATGTGTGGGAGAGTAATTATTTAAGTACCTCATAATTAATATGATTGTACTTACTTTAAAATTACATTTTTTATTAAGTTATCTTCATATATTACTTTAAAATGTGCAAAAGTCACAAATTTGGTAATGGATTATAAAATGTCAAATATTGAAAAGAGAATAAAATAAATTAATGTTACTTCAATAGTTCTATTTGAAACTAAATAGAAATTTCGAGGGTCCATACATATTTTCAAGTTATCTTAATTAGTGCTGATATAAAATAAGAATTTCAAAAATGCATAAATAGTTTAAACTTTTGGGTCTTGACTCAGATAAAATAATGTACTTTTATTATATTTGAAAACAATGTTATTATTTATTCATTTTCTATTAATTTTTTAGATCAAAATATATATGATATATTTAATCATATTATTTTTATAAAATATTATAATTCACAAACCATATAATATTATGTTTATTATTTTTTCTATTTTGTGAAATTCTATAATAATTAACTATTTAAGTTAATAAGAAATATGTTACAAAATTTATAATTTTAATAGAACTGCATATTTAATGTGTATTACGAAAACTAATTTCCAATATTTATAAATAAAATAAAAAAATAACCTAATATAAAAATTAAATATACAATTTTTAATATAATTTTTTTTAAATGTACAATTGTCTTAATGTACATGTTAAAATAGTTTAATGATTCTTCTTCTAAAAAACTAGATATTAATTACATCTCAATATAAAATTAATTGTATGTATAATGTATATTATATATATATCATTAAATTTTAATATCACATAAAAATAATTCAATAAGTCATTTTCTGTATAAAAACAATTAAGTATAAAGTAACATATTTTTTTATAATGTAAAATATGGCACTTATAGGCAATAATAATTATTAATAAAAGTTTCTTCTTAATTATATTGTATAGTAAAAATGTATTAATGTTTACATGGCATTTTTGTTTTTATCTGATGTAGAGTTACTATTAGTATGCAACATATCTCTATTATCAGATAAATTATCCTTCAATTCACTTAACTTACATTCCACTAATACATCATATTCAATATCATTATCGTTGGATATTTCTTCATCGTTATCTAAATTAAATGCAGAATATTCTGATGTATTTATACCTTTTTGCAATAATTTCTCTTCTGTTTCAAGTACTTTTGCTTTTAATTCTAAGTACTTAATTTGGGTTTCTAAAAAATCTTGTTTTGTGATTGTTAATTTTTTAACTTTTGCAGCCAATCTTCTGTTTTTTCGGGCAAGTAATTTTAATCTCCTTAAAAATTGATCAGGTAAGTGTCGTTTATACCCACAAAATGGATTGGTGACCCATGCATTCGAGTTAAATTGAATTCCTCTAGAAATATTAGCTTCCTTTGAGATCACTCTTTTAGTAGAATTATTTTTAAATTTTGATTTATTAATTGAATCTAATGGGATAAATGCAGGTACAGCGGAGTAATTTGTATTTATATTATCATTAATTGTTTCAATTTGAATATCAGAAGAAAAATTATTAATATTATTATTATTATTATTAGTATTATTATTATTATTATTAGTATTATTATTATTATTAGTATTATTATTATTATTAGTAGCATTATTATTAGTAGTATTATTATTAGTAGTATTATTATTAGTATTATTATTATTATTATTATTAGTATTCTTATTATTATTAGTATTCACTGATGAATACATTTGATTTATTCTATTCTGATTACCTTTTTTTAGTGTTACCGTTCTTCTAATTTGTTTAAACCTTGGAAAAATCTGAGATTCAATTATATTAGACGATTCTCGATTTTGATTGTTGATATTCTTATCAATGATTACATTTGAGTTGTTATGAAAATCATTATTAGTTATGTCAATTGCTATCATAGAATTATTTTTGTTATTACTTTTTCTATTTGTTCCTATATTTGAATCTATAATTTCACAATTATAATCAGGAAGATAATCAGATGATTGTTCAGGTTCTTCTTGTTTAATGTATTTATCATATCTAGATTCTTCACGATCAAATAGTCGTTTACTGCCATTAATAATAAAAGATGAATATATATCTGGATTTTCAAATATAAGATTCTTCGAAGGGATTGCTGATTGTGTAAGTTCATAAACTCCATTTTCCAAAACATAATCTTCAATTGAAAAGTGAGAAGAGCATATAAAAGAATTTTCAGTTGGCACAAATGATACATCACATCTCATTGCCCTTAACCAGGCATTAAGTAATGGTCTATTATCCAATGGAAATCTTAAAATAATAATAATGTAAATAATTAAAATCATAAATATTAAGAGACACCAGATTTTAAAAATTAAAAGGAGAATAATGATACAAGAGATCAGAGTAGGTATAGATAATAAATTATAAATTCTTCTTTCTTAAAAAAAAACATTTAATTCATTATAAAATTATTAATTATCAAAAATAATTAAAAAATGATTAACTAAGGTTTGGTACTTATGCATTTGTATATTTTTATTTAATTGTCCAAAAACTTTAAATGTTAAATAGAATGTTATAGTAAAAAATTTAAAAATAAGTTTTTTTTTACATATTTATGCATATATCGAAATTTTTATGAAAACATGCATATTTTTTACGAATGCCACTTTTTTGTGTATATTTACTATATTTGGGACAATTTTTTTGTTTTTAAATTTAAATAGTATACCTATTACATAATATTTCAACTTACAAATAGTTACAATAATACATTTTATTAAATCTATCAAAATATTGCTACACGAGTTCTATTATAATTGGTAATGGCCAAACATTCAATCGCACAAAGACAATTTAAGTAGTTTATAGGTAATTTTTTTTAATTATTAAAATATTTGTCACAATATAATGAAATATTTACGTAGGTATATATATATATATATATGTAATTTTTTAATTATTATTCTTCAAATTTTACTTTTGCATGACCAATAATTACCAATTACAATTCATATATTAGTATACTCTGTCCAGGTTAAGGTTGAACCACTCGAACGACGAAAACACGTCGAGTTCGCGCATCCCCGCCACTAACTATTATATTATAACGTATTGTAATATATATATATATATTATATTATACCAACGACGGAGAATGCCGATAATCAACGATTATTATCGATAATTATTAACCAATGATATAACGCCTAGTGGGCAGGCACTCATCGACACGTCAATTTGCATGCGCGATAGCGGTTCAACCTTAACCTGGACAGAGTATATAACTCAATTGACAATTAAAATTATCATAACATGTATATTTTTGGATTCTGAATAAAAACATGGAATATATTAGTTTTATAGTAAAGGTGTGTCTTTATTTTGTCTGAATACACTTATTTGACCAGAAATAATATTATAATTATCATGAGTAGGATATATGTGTAACAATTCCAATAGGAAAGATGTAGTTGGTACTTTATTAAAGTAATTTTTCGAACTTCTCAAGATTGAACTTAATTGATAGAAAATACTACCAACAAATTATGAATATTAACATTTATTGTTTTTATTTTACATCTGGTAAAATCGCAAAGAAATAATAGCTTTAGATTATTGTTAGTTCCAAACAAAATATAATAAAGTAATAGTTGCATTATAAACTCGCTAATTAAAAAAAAAAAAATAAATAAACTTAAGTAATAATTATTTCATGATTTGACTACAAGTAATTGTTTTATTTATTAAATATATTTTTGTTTGTAAACAATAGTTTATGTGTATTAGTTTTAATTGTTTATAAAATATAAATAAATGCATATTCAACTTATGATTTAGACATATTTATAAAAAAAATCGCCCTCCCCTCCCTAAAAAGAAAAAAACATCACGGTCTAGTCTGTGGTTAACTATCGTTTAATCATAATTATATTAGTATTAAAGGTATTATTTATTATCACTATTTATTACCTTTACCTATCCTATATTATTCAAATTTTAGGATTATTACATACCTATAAAATATCCTGTCATTATTAGGCAACATAGCATTGTTACATGCTGGAACACTACAAATAGGAATATCCATGTTATACTAATTCACTTAAAGATAATAGAACAATCAATATAATGTAGTTTGTACTTTCTGAAAAAAATAAAAGTAATAAAAAAATTACAAAATATTTTATATCATTAAACATTTTGAATGTAAATATATATTTAAAATGCAAATGATTAATATTAATGTAAAATTAAAATTATGTACTGCATGTACATCACATAACATATATTACATAAGATCAATTTTACAATTTTATTTGTAATATAATACAAACATATAAATATTAAATTTATACTTTTACTTATATTAAATTACGAATAAATTCCATGAATTTACCTCTTATGTCGGCAGAAGAGAATTTTAAAACTAGATTTTCGTTATCAAGTAACTACTTTCAAGATTTTATATAGTTAATTATGATTAAATAATCATCAATTTAGGTTTTGGGTAATGTTGATGTTGAATAACACATTGACATTTGACACATAATGGTGCTCAATGAATGGTTGTAGTCTGTTATAATTGTTAATATATCATTTCTTAGCTCTGTTCACAAAGCAACGAAAAAAAAAATATTAAGTAAATTAATTTAAATATTAAACGTAAAAAAAAAAAAAAAACTTTACATTTATACATTATAGAAAATCACAAATAATTATGAACAAACATATATCCAGTTTTATTTTTGTACGCTAATTCCCGATACTTGTCTATGTACGTGATTATATATAATGGATGGTCGATTATCCAGTATCCCATAGAAAAGATAACATCACACCATAGCTAAATAACAAGCCGGTATCACGAGCGCTTTACACACATATATATAGACTTCACTACAGGACAGCGTTTGGCTGCGAGAATGTGATAAGAATGCGCGCGCACGCATACGGAGTTGTAGCTGCACGTGAATCATGAATTATGAATAATATGACTGGGCCATAGAGTAACTTACTCTATGGACTGGGCGCATATAAGTATACCACCACGATTTAAGATATAGTACGCGAGGCGAAAAGTGAGCCGCGATCGTCGCGCGCAAAGCGGCTATTTTTCGTCAGGGTTACTCCGCCTATTCCTAGTTTCCTACTATTTTAAATTAATTACCACCTTGCCGTTATTTTAAATGCGCGCCAGCTGCTGACCTGCTGTTTCCATTGTTCTCAAACGTAGAAATTGAAGAAAAAGTTTATTTGTATTTTTCATGAAAACTGAAATTTCGACGAATTCGGTTTCAATATTTTACGATAACTTAGGCAATTTTGAAGTTAAAGACTTAAAATTTTTATTGGGTATTTACATAAGTTAAAATATATTAATATGTGGTAAAATTTTGGTACCGTGTTACGTTCATTTTTCTACAAAATATTGGACTTTGAATATTTCGCAAAATTCTTCTTTTTACGTATATAATGTTTGATAAAATTGGCAATTTTTGGCATCAAGGTCTGATAATTTTACTGAAGTATTTTTTTTATTTACATAAAAATCCCTAGTCTCAATTTTTTTTATAGCTGTTTAAATTTGATATTTTTAGTACATCGAAAATGTTATGAAAAAAAATGACGAAAAAACGGCATTATATGACGGAACTTCGCTCAGAATCGTTTTTTTCAATGAAATGGTTTGCCATTGCATTCAAATTATAATTAAAATTAAACACTATATGATTAATAGTGTTTAATTAAAAATATGACCTGTATCCCTTCCCTTGCTTTGTTAATTTTTTTTCTATTAATTTTGATAAGTCTAAATAGATATTATAAAATATAACCTCGTTTACATTCAGCCCACTTCTGTGGAAGTGAGCAGGGAAGTGGGCATGAAAGTCGGCAGCGCGAGTATGTAAACACGTTACTCGCGCTGATCATGCTCCTCGCATTGCCGCTGCCGAGCTCCCCTAGTTGGCGGTCTTTCGGGCGGAAGTCAAAGGAACCGGCAGCGCGAGCACGAGTGAGTATTTACATTCTGTCCCCTCACTTTCTCAGTCAGTTGCGCGTGCGTATGCGAAGAAGAAAAACGTGTGTGGATTTTTAATTTTTTTTATAAATTTAATTTTGCTAGTCTATATTATATTATTTACAATATATTTATAATTTATTATTATAATATTATATATTATTATACTATAATAAACTATAATCTATATAATAATATACTATAATCTATTCTATTACGGTGAATTTGCTATCATCCACCATCTCCTTTGACGACGACGACGTCTTTTTTCAGCATTAATTTTTTTTAAAACATTCACATAGTTACTTAAACTCAATAAACAGAGCGCAGAAGATGCAACTAAATTTACGTCATCCATTGCGTGACGTCGAATGCACACTGCTACTGCTACTGCCACTGCCGTAGAGAGCAGTATGTAAACACTCACTGCCTTACTTACTGCTACAGAAGTATTTCGGGAAGTAAACACGGCAGCACGAGTAGCAGTGGCAGTGGCTGAATGTAAACGAGGCTTAACCACATTACCACATAATAAAATATATAACCATAACATGACACATGAGTTCAACACCGAGATAGCGTTCAATAATGTTTCGCCGACTACACCACACGCGTCACCCATAGAGCCATGTTTTTGTCAATGCCGTTTTTTCGTCATTTTTTTCATAATATTTTCGTTTAAACTAAAAATATCAACTTTAAACAGCTATAAAAAAAAATTGAGTGTAAGGATTTTTCTAATATTTTGAATTAATGTTAATTAATATATAAATATACTTCAGTAAAATTTTCAGATTTTAGTACCAAATATTGCTAATTTTATTAAACATTATATACAAAAAAACGAGAATTTTACGAAATATTCAAAATCCTATATTTTGTAGAAAAACGAACGTGACGGTTCTAAAATTTTATCACATATACATATAGTCTGTTCCAAAAGAGAAGACACGGGTTCTGCGCATATCGAATGACGGCCGATCATTTCCGATCATTGCCGACGATGTATACACCGTAATTAATATGCGGCACAAGATAGCCGTGTACACTTGCACGGTTATCAGGTGACACGTTATACGTATATTCGCCAAGTGTCATAGATGTCAACAATCCCGGCGCGCCGTATAATGGTTTTTAACGATGCAGCTGGGTGTCAGAGGTCGCTGGTGAGCATACGTGCATTTATCGGAGTAGGTGGGGAATGCGCGCCGCCGAACGAAAACTGGTCACCGCTTCGTGTCTTCTCTTTTGGAACAGAGTATAGTACTATTGTAAAAGGAGCGAAAAAAAAAGGCTACATACTCGATTGACTGTCATACAGAGAGTGTAACGTTTATTAACATCATATCATTATAATCACAATAAATGTATATACATATTATAACAGTGTTACCATTACAACACCCTCCCTCAATTTTAGAATATGAATATACATAAAAAAACTTATTTGATATTTAAAAAAAAACAATATGTATATATAAATATACTGTACATTAAAAATAATATTATTAATATTAACAAAAATTAAATTATAATAATCCAATGTTTGATACTGTTTTAACTAATTTTATATTTGGCAATGACTTGGTGAGGATATCTGCTAGCTGTTCAAGAGTATTTACATATTTTAATTGTATATCTCCATTTTGTATTTTTTCTCTGATAAAATGAAATTTTACGTCTATATGTTTTGTTCTTTTGTGATGTTCAGGATTCTGAGCTAGTTTGATGCTACTTTGATTGTTTTCATGAATTATTGTTGGTTCAGAAACATCAATTTGAAGGAACACTAAAATGCTTTTGATCCACAATATTTCTGTTACAATATCACTTATTGCCATGTATTCTGATTCAGTTGAGGAGATGGCAACTGTTCTTTGCTTCTTTGAAGACCAAGAGATTGTATTTCCAAACAATCTAATGAAATATCCAGTTGTTGATCTAAGATCATTAATGTCATTTCCCCAATCTGCATCAACGAAACCGTCAAGTATACTCTTACTGTTATGTTTACTGAAATGCAATTTATAATTTATGGTTCCTTTTATATATCTTAGTACTCGTTTCAAGTGCTTCCAGTGTAGTTCTGTTGGATGTGACTGGAAACGACTGAAGTAGCTGACAGAATAGCATAAGTCTGGTCTGGTACCAATCATTGCATACATAATGCATCCTATTAATTGCTTATAAGGTTCATCACATGCAATATTGTCCATTTGAGTAGAAAGATTTAATTTAATTTCCATTGGGTTGGTTGTTGGATAAGCTTCTTCCATGTTAAATCTTTTTAATAAATTCTTCAAATATTGGATTTGATTTATAACTAAGCCTTCGTTTGTTCTTTCTATATGTAAACCAAGGAAGTAGTTTAGTTCTCCACCATCTGTCATTTTGAATTCATCCATTAGTTGTTT
The DNA here is from genome assembly GCA_021307375.1 of Tetraneura akinire. Lineage (NCBI taxonomy): Eukaryota > Metazoa > Arthropoda > Insecta > Hemiptera > Aphididae > Tetraneura > Tetraneura akinire. Next base: position 19,891,813 of record JAIUCT010000007.1, on the reverse strand, counting down.
CTTTATTTGGTGCATTTCATGTGTATGTGTACTTATTACAATAATATCATCAACATAAATGAGTAAGTAAGATGTATTTGTATTGACATTTTGATTTATATATAAACAATAATCACTATCTGATCTTTTGAAACCTATGTTTGAAATGAAGTTGTGAAATCTATCGTTCCAACATTTACTTGCTTGTTTCAGACCATATAGCGCTTTATCTAACTTACATACTTTATTTGATTGATTTATATGGTATCCTTGAGGTAATTTCATATAAACTTCTTCTTTAAGAAAACCGTTTAAAAAGGCTGTTTTGACATCCATCTGATGGGCATACAAAGATTTTTCATTAATTAATGCTAGCATAATTCTTATAGTTGTAAGTTTTGCTACTGGAGCATATGTTTCAACAAAATCTTCACCTTCCTTCTGTTGAAAACCTTTGGCCACTAACCTTGCTTTGTAATTCAATATATTTCCAGACGAGTCTCTTTTTATTTTGAAAATCCATTTACTGTCGATTTGTTTCTTTCCTTTTGGTAATTCAGTGATGGTCCATGTTTTATTTTCTTCAAGAGAGTTAAGTTCATCATTAATTGCACCCAGCCATGAGTCTTTGTCTGATCGTTTTATAATTGATTCATAGCTATCTGGTAAATCTTCTACACATGATTCTGCATTTAACGCTAAAACACCAAAATCATAGTCTTTATGCCATGCTGGTTTTCTTCTTATTCTTGATGTTTGATTTTGTATCTCTTCATGTTCATCCATACTTTCTTCTATAAATTCTTCTTCGTTTAAATTTTTATCATCTATTTTTATGTCATCTACTTTTACATCATCTAGTTCCATATCATCTTGAGTGCACGGTTTGTTTTTCATCGGATAAATGTTTTCATCAAAAACAACATTTCTTGATATGATAACTTCTTGTCTCTTGTCATCCCATAACCGATAACCATTTGTATTGTAACCAATCATAATACCTATTTTAGTCTTTGAATCCAATTTTAATCTCTTCTCAACTGGTACATGAATAAAAGCTTTACATCCAAAGATTTTTAATTTTGATAAATCTACTCTTTTATTTGACCACATTTCTGCAGGAATTCTGTTTGATTGCGTACGACAGGGACATCTGTTGGTAACATAAGCACTGCTTCGCCCCATAACTTTTTATTAACATTGGAATGGTAGATAATACAACGTGCCTTTTCTAAAATTGTTCTATTCATACGTTCAGCAACACCGTTTAGTTCTGGAGTATATGGAGTAGTATATTCAAGACTAATTCCTTGTTTAATACAAAAGTTTTTAAAATGAGTTGATACATACTCTTCACCATTATCACATCTGAAACGATGTATCTTTGAATTGAATTTTGCTGTCACTTTTGCTTCATATTCCATTACATATTTTGTGACATCACTTTTGTTCGATAATAAATAAATAATTGTGAAATGTGTGAAATCATTAATTAGTGTCAGAAAATATCGTTTATTGTCATATGTAGATGGAGTAATCGGACCGCACAAATCTGAATGTATGAGTTCTAATGGACGTGATGATCTTTTATAATTAACTTCCTTAAATGGTAAGCGACTTTGTTTTCCAGCCATACATGAATCACATACATCTTTAAAATTGTTTAAATCTTCAGTCGTTAAATCAATACCATCAGCTAAGTTTTGATTTACCAATGTTGATAAATTTGATTTACATGAGTGAGCTAGTCTATAGTGCCATAATTGATCTTGCCTCATTGATAAAATTGCTGAATGATTTAAGCTTAATTTAAATTTTATTTCATACATTTTTTCATTTTTACTTCCACTTGCCACAATTTTATTGTCCTTACATATCTGTACCATACCATTTTGAAAAATTACTTTCATCGCTTTTTCTTCAACCTTTCTAATTGAAAACAAATTGTACAAAAGATCAGGTACTAATAAAACATCATTTATTGTGACCTGTTTGAAATTATCAATATTGGATAAAACATTGATTGAACCTGAATGATATGCATAAAGAACTTCATTTTGCTTTGCAACTGCTATCTTAATTGGTTTCTCTAATTTTCTAAGTTCAGTAAAATATTCTTTCCTGTTTACCATCAGTGGTGTAGTGGAGCGTATACGGGGGTATACGGCGTATAACAACTTCTCGATTTTTACTCTAGTGCGTATACTTTTAAAATAATTTGTGTTACGCAGGTATACGAATACTATTTTTTTAATTTATCAAATTATTTTTTTTTTGTAAGTTGAAAACTCCTAATTATAAAATATTTAAAAAATAAAAAATTATAATTACGACCTATTTATATATTTCAAATTATTATAAATTTAAAATACAATAATTTATAATTTATATTATTAATAATACAATTTATACTAGTAAGGCAGTGTACCTATATTAGATTTTGTTGCTAAAATTACCTGGAAATACGTTATAAACGAATAACAATCAATTGATAATAAATTAATGCATTGTAGAAACATACAGCATATAGTTTACTAATAGAAAGAGTAAATCCCACTGATGGATTACAAATGTTTACTTCTAAGTTATTTTTGATGAACTGATATAACCTGCATAGTTTTAGCACGACAAAATATAATATAATCAGTTGTCAATATTACTGATGTGATATTTGTTAAATATTCTAGGTAGGTATAAATGAAAATAGAATAATTTCATGCTATTGTTAGTTCAGATTTACTTTATATGGGAAATTTTACCATCGAGATTGAAGTGTCAGCAGTCAACATTGAGTGTAGTAATAAGTACTGTCACTACTGTGTAGTGTCTTGTGGCATATTTTGTTAAGTTTTAGTAATTTAGTGTGCGTAAAATTTTATTTTATATTTTTATATAATTTGTTTTTACAATTTTACTTATTACTATAACTACATTATTTAAAAAAAAAAATCCTATATCTTGAGAATGGAAGGGGGCAGTGGAATATTTTGGATTCTCTCATGAGGAGAGGGGATATGTATCGACAAATATATTATCCTAAAATGAGATAAAAAAAATATCACTTTAAAAAAACGGTTTGGGGGATCTGTTCCTCCCCACCCCTGTAAATACATCACTGAAGGTGGCTTACATTTTTATATGATCAATGACCTATGGCAAATTTTTTGGCGTATACTCAAAACTTTTTTTACGACTACACCACTGTTTACCATATGTTCTGATGCACCAGAGTCAAGATAGAATTTAATGGAACCCTCTGAGCAACTATTTAAACTTGCAACTTCAGTAAGAAAAGCAATTTCATCAGTACTACTTACTTGCTCGCTATGTTGTGCTTTTGTTTGAAAATTGAACCTATTTTTGTTAAAATGCTGTTTTTTTAACTCTACACTCGGATCGTTTATGGCCTGCACGACCACAATTGTAGCAATTAAATTTATATTTATAGTTATTCTTTCCAGCAAATGCTACACCTTCATTAACTTCACCTTTAATTGATTTACGTTTAAACTCTACGTTGAGTAGCTTACTTTTGACAAAACTCACACTAAGTTTTTCATCGTTGACTGTTTCTAAAGCCATGACTACACTGTCAAATGACTTTGGTAATGTAAGTAAAAGTATACTTACAACAAATGCTTCGTCCATTTTTTGTCCTGACCCCTGTAGTTCTCTGAGATTTTTGTCGAATTTGAGAAAGTGAGATTCCAAAGCTTCATTTTCATTATATTTCATACTTAGTAGTGTTCTTATTAACATAAGTCTTCCAGCTATACCTTTCTTTTCAAAAATTTGAATTAATGTTTCCCAAATTTCTTTGGCTGTTCCCTCGTCTTTAATGTATTCCAGATGACTATCTGCGATTCTTTGAATAATTTGTGATTTACATTTTAGAGCCCGTTTTTTTTTATCTTCAGCCAAACTACCATGATCCATGTGAACAAATTGTAAAAGGTCTTGTTCTTCCAAAACTATTTCCATTCTGTATTTCCAATTTGAAAAATTATTTCCATTAAACAATGGAACACCACATTTATCAATTTCCATGGTCTAAAAACTTTGACACCAAAAAAAAAACTTAAAATACCAATAAAATGGAAAAACAAACAAAGAAAAAAACGTGGTCTGGGCCCATAACCTATTGTAAAAGGAGCGAAAAAAAAGGCTACATACTCGATTGACTGTCATACAGAGAGTGTAACGTTTATTAACATCATATCATTATAATCACAATAAATGTATAAACATATTATAACAGTGTTACCATTACAACAAGTACCTATATAAACGTCTAAAACTATATATAGCATAAGTCTCTAACTTCAAAATTCTCGAGTTATCGTGAAATATTGAAATCGAATTCGTCGAAATTTGAAAAATGCCGGTTTTTCGTCATTTTTTGGTCGTTTTTTCTACCGCTTAGGGTCAATTTTGAGAAAATCGAAAAATGACCTAAATAAAGTACCAACTACATCCACTTTGCTACCGGAAACATATGCTATTCGTGATAATCGGAGCATTATTTCGGGTAGTAAAAGTGTCTTCATATTTTAAAAAACAAAAAAAAAACAAAAAGACACACATCATTGTAAAACCAATACATTCTTCGCTACGCTCAGAATCTAAAAGTTACAAAAATCTTCAGTCTAAATTTTTTTATCGCTATTTAAAATTGATAATGTATATTCTCAAATACCTATACTCTATGTATGGATTATTATTATTTATTTCAATAATACAATAATAATTATTATTCTATGTCATCAAACGCATCAACCGTTTAGGTATATTATAGTATTTTTTTACATCTATTATACATTTATACTCTATGGCGATGGACATAATATAATTATTATAATATTTTATAAAAATTTGTGTGGCTAATGTTGTTTATTGTTTAATAATTATTAATTTCTTACGTGGACTTAAATAGTAGTTTTATTTTATTTTTTAATATTGATATAAAATGGCGGATCTTATTCATAAAAAGAATTCTTCAAATGAAAAACCTATCGAGGTTTTTGTCAGAGTAAGGTAAATAAAAATTTATATTTAATTAACTTAATTGTTATTTTATATGTTAATTCTGAGGTAAATATTTAAATTTAAGAAATCATATAAAAAATATTCCTTACATACAACATTATTTCATAATAAAAATGTAATTACCTACTAATTAAGAAATTATAGCTTGTAAATGTATCATATAATTTTTTATTGTACCTAAAACAAATAATTATTAATTACAGTAATAAATTTTTATTTTTATTAGTATAGTAATAGTAATAATTAATTTTAAAAGTTTCCATTTTTCATATAGTTTTTATTTAGTATATTATATGTGTATCTATATCCTATTAAGATTATTACAGTGGTAAATAAAAATAAAATAAGGTTTTATTTAATAAATTATAACTTATTCCAGCGATTCTCAACTTTGGGGTCGTGATCTCCTCGACTAGGGTTCGCATAAATCAAATATAATAAATGCTGATTTACTTATTTAAGTATTGTAATTACAATATCACGAGTTTTACAAAATGAACAATGTGCGACTGTCATGGGTACACGTAAAATTATTATACGATACATAAAATCATAACACAAACTAATGTAACTAATAATCAGTCAATTAAATGTAGATATTTTGTCAATACACGGGCACTCTACCATCAATGGATTTCCCAGCCACACGAAACATATAACATAAATTATAACATTTACTATTGCAATAAGTTTAAATTAAACTACTACATTATGGTTTCATAAATTGATATTTAAAATGGTACATTCGATTTGAATAATGATATAACATTTTTATTCCCATTTTTATTGTTCAAATTTGTACTTAATATATAGGGGGGTTGCAAAGCGATTGACCATATTTTATACTTATTTTGGTATTTTGGTCGCAGATATAAAAAGGTTGAGAAACGATGAGTCGATGACTTATTCTATAAATAAATAAATATTATTTTATATATGTTAAAGGCCAATGACTGATGCAGATAAAATTAAAGGTCTACCAATTGTAGAAGTTTCATCTAACTACAAAGAAATAATAGTAACTGAAAAAACAGTTTTAGCTGATCGTCGTACAAAAACATTTCATTTTGATAAAGTTTTTGGACAAAATTCTAAACAAGTACTCATTTATTGTTTATTAATTTTCTTAAGAAAACTAATTCTATTTAGGTATATTTAATTTTTTTTCTAGGTTGATGTTTACAATATTGTTGTATACCCATTAATTAAAGAAGTATTGGATGGTTATAATTGTACAGTATTTGCATATGGACAAACTGGAACAGGAAAGACTTTTACTATGGAAGATGAAAGGTTAAATGGACAATCATCAATATCTTGGAATAAGGTATTTCGTAAATTGTATTTTAGTAAAAATGGGTTTGAATGATGAAACCTATTGGATAATAAGATAATAAAGTTTAATTATAAATAAACTTAAAATTAATAATTATAATATATATATATATATTATGTTAATTACATGTTATTACATTTTTGTTTTTAAAAATTTATAGTTTATGTAAAGAAATTATATATTATTTTTAAATTGTAAGCAAAATCTATTTTATATATATTTTTTATTACAATATTTTCAGGATCCAGTTTCAGGAATTATTCCACGTGCTTTAAGTCATATGTTTGATGAATTTCGACTTCTACAAGTTGAGCATACAGTAAGAGCTTCATTTTTGGAACTTTATAATGAGGAAATTTTTGATCTTTTATCTTCTTCAGAAGAACTTTCACAAAAGTCGCTTAGGTGAAAAAATCATTTTATTTCTTTTTTTTTTAATAATATTTTAAAAATTGGAATTAATTTATAGAATCTTCGAAGAGGAAAAAGGATCTGTAATTGTACGTGGTTTAGAAGAAGTTATTGTTGGTAATAAAAATGAAGTGTATAAGTTACTTGAAAAGGGATCAAAACGACGTCAAACAACTGCAACTTTAATGAATTCTCAATTAAGGTAAATTTATAAGTCTGATATTTTATTTCAGTTTTGTTTATAAATTTATTATAATTTTTTATTTATTTTAGTCATTCACATACTATATTTACAATAACTGTTCATATTAAAGAGTCTACAATTGAGAATGAAGATATTGTTAGAGTAGGTAAATTGAATCTTGTAGATTTGGCTGGAAGTGAAAATATTGGTCGATCAGGCGCAATTGAAAGACGTGCTTGTGAAGCTGGTAATATCAATAAGTCTTTATTAACACTTGGTTGTTGTATTACATCACTTGTGGAACAAACACCTTATATTCCATATAGGTAAACATAATATTGTTTATAATAACTTGTTTGTATATTACTAATAATTAATTTTTATAGAGAATCAAAACTTATTCGTTTATTACAAGATTCTCTTGGAGGTAAAACTAAGACATCTATTATTGCAACTATATCTCCATCACATTGTAATTTGGAAGAAACTATGAGTACATTAGATTATGCTTCTAGAGCTAAAAGCATAAAAAATAAACCAGAAGTTAATCTAAAATTCACAAAAAAAGCTTTAATCAAAGTACGTAAATTTATTTTTAAATATTTTTAAAAATATATATAATTCTTAATTAACTAATTAGGAATATACTGATGAAATTGAAAAACTTAAATGAGATTTGGTAGCAACTAGAGATAAGAATGGTGTAGATGTAGCAGAAGAAAATTATAATGATATGGTATTACGGTTAGGGAAAAACGAAGCTGATATTTGTGAGAAAATTGCTACAATAAGAGCTATAAATGAAAAATTAAATAAAAAAGAAGTATGTTTTATTGTGATTGTATTATAAAATAATAATAATGAATGTTTTTTTTAGGAAATTATGAGAGAATTAAAAATGGATTTGATAAGAACAATGGACGAACGAGACAGAAGAGACAGCCTTATTATTAAACTTGACAAAGAAGCAACAAACTTGAGATCTTTATCTGAAATTCATGAAAATGACAAGAAGTTACTTCATGACAAAATAGAACGTACTATGTATGTTTCATTGATTTTGTACTTTTTCATAATTAATTGTAAACTTATTTAAAATGTATAATCATTAATATAAAAAACATCTAGGAATGTAGAAAAGACCAATGTATCAGCACTTGATAAGTTAAGACACCAAGTATTGGAAACTAATAATTCATTTTCAAATACTTTATCATTATTTGAAAGTAAAAATAAGGAATATTTTGATTTGCAAAATAAATTCAGTGGTAACATTTTGAATTTTGTTTAATATAAATTGTTTAAATATTTAATACAATATTTAATTTATACTTTAGGTAATATGCTTAATCAAAATGCTTCACTTGTAGATGATATAAATGTTATTATGAATAAATTAAATAATCATAATAACTTAACCATTACCACTTTTTCCAATATGAAAAAACAAGTAAATTTTTTTATAATTAGTAATAAAATAATTGTGTAAATAAAGTGTTTTCAAACAATTCTGTATTTATATATTTTTAGGTGATTGATGTATTAAACTACAGTAATAATGGGAAAATTGAATATAACAAAACTATTCATGATTTATTAAAAGAAATGGAACTATTTGAATCTTTAATTATACAAAAATCAGATACAATAAATGTTGTTACCACATCCATGGATGCATGCCATAGTGCGATTTTATAGTCATATTAATGAGGTATTTTATTCATTTGTTAAATGTATTTATGAAATCATGATAATTTTAATTGTTTATTGTAATAATTTATTTTATAAAACTGTCTTTACACCAGTCTAACTTCATATAATAATGTTTATTGGTTAAGAACATATATGAAATATTTAATTAAAAGTTTTATACTAATAATAACTTATATTGCATAATTATATGAAATGATTAATAATTATTATATTTTTAGGTGAAATCGTATAATAAAAATATAAATGAATTACTTTGTGAAATTAAATATCAATTAACTACTCAAAATAAATGTAATAAAGCAATTGAGAAACTTTACGTTAATAGTTTAAAAAAATAATACAATAAATAATACATTCAATTTTTTATTATTTTAATAGAGTTTGATAATTTTTAACTTTATATAATATTATCTATTTTGTATAAAATAATTTGTTGCAGTAAATTTAATATAAAATGTATTGTTACTTAGTTTTTATGATGTTTTCATATTAAAATCTTAAATTAAAATATTGACATCTCTTGAAAATATTTGTATTTTTTTAGTTATATATAATGTGAATAATAATACATATATTATTATCTGTTATTTAGTTCTGGGATCTAGATTTCTTTTATCTTATATAAAAATGAACTGAATTAATATTATTAGTTTAATAGATTTTCATAAAAGCACATAATTGGAATATTTATTACAAAATATATGTTGAGCCTCTAAATTTTAATTTTGCTATTTTGTACTGTTATTAAAAATTAAAAATACATTTTTAGCCTGTGATCTTATAAACAAGGCCGGATCTAGGGGGGGGGAAGTCGGGGATTTATCCCCGGGCGTATAATTTTCGTGGGCGTATTTTAAAGGTTTTAAATTTTTAAAATGCACTTTGAAACAAAAGTCATAAATGTTCTATTACCAATATTATTTTTTATAAACCTGAAACTTAGAAATATTAACCATAGATTTTAGCTTTAAAATTTAAATACACCATTAAGAAGTTCTTTTAAAAAAATTACTTGATTATATAATAATTATTTGTTTTTGGTTTTCAAGCTAAAATTGTTCAAATAATTTGTGATAAATAATTTATTGGTCCAGTATATTGCAAACGGCTTTATAAATGGTTGGTGCTCAGTGCTCACACTACTATGTGAGTGTGCTTGATTTTTCATAAAAAAAAATAATACTAATTCTGGTCATTTCCCTGAAATTTCTTGAAAAGGGCGTATATTTTTAATTTTCCCCGGGTGTTAAAAAGTTAAGATCCGGCCCTGCTTATAAACTATGTATAAATTGAGGATATAATATTGTAGTTTACAAGTCTTAGTACTAAATAGTACCTAGGTAAATAAAAAAAATTATTTTATCATAAATAATTGTATAAAATAAGCCTATGATGGAAAAATATGATTTTAAAAATGTAATAATTATAATCATACCTTGCCAAACTAAATGTAGCTTCTTAATACTGCAACCTTTTAAAATCCATTTTAAAATTATATATCAATATAATTTTAAATTTAGATAATACATTTTATTTGAAATATTCTTATATATATATATAATATATATTAATTATTCTTTCAGTTATTGATTATTATCTATTAGGAATTTAGGATACACTTATTGAATGGTTAAAGGCATTTATACTAGTGTGTTTATTTATTAAATGAATACTGGTATACATATTATGATAAATGTGATTTTTATTTTATAATATGTATTAACATTGATTATAAATACTATATGGTATTAGGTTTAATCTTTATTCATTTTAATTATTATTACGAATAATGACCACCTTTTGTTTTAAATTTAAAGCTTTACGTGGCACGGGAGGTGGCATTGCTAAGGCAAAAAAGATGTACAAGATACAACCACAGAATAAAATACAACTCTGACTGCGAACCGATAGAAACCATAGAAAAGATAATAAAAACGTTTGATGCTCATGGTTATCATTTATACTTATTGCAATTTATATCTGGATATTTCTGTTAAATTGTATTAACCTAAATTGTACAAATTTAAACTTTATAAATTCAATAGGTACTCGCAATTAGCGTTGTGACCGGGATGAAATTGATGCATTTGTCTTGCGTCAGCTCTAAGAATTGTGATAGAAGTGGGTACTACTAGGGCTTGACTGTTTGAGTTCGAATTCGAAGTGTCTATAACATTATATTTTATTAATTTTTTATACAATAATAAGTTTTTATGTACAATTCCTCATAACGTTCTGGTTGATGATTACATTTTCAAAATATTTTTTTAAAACTATCATGTAAAACCACGATTTAAGATATACTGGTTGGAACTCTGCCTATGAAAACATGACCGGTAAATCTACGGGTCGTTATAAATACAGTCGATTACGGCACCAAACGTCGTGTTTCATATTCAGCCATTCAGGGAAATATGTCAATTTTACTCGTTAATTTAAACTCGTGTAAATACCTATACCATTTTATTAAATATATGCACATTTTATTATATATGACTTATTTTTTAATATTAATTAATTTTTGATCATTTGAAATTTAAATATGGTTTCAAATAAATGTTGGTTCCTGGTTGCTCCTCTCAGAGTAATACAACTAAATTTGGAGTACCTAAAAATTTGTATCAAGTTAAATATTATTTCAATATTTTACTTATATTTACCTATAAATCACAAATGTTTAATATATATTAAAAATAAAAAAGATGAGCTGATACTCCTGCCACACAGGATACAGGTGTGCGAATCATAGCGTTTAATTTTAATTAGAATTTGAATGCAATGATAAACCATTGCATTCGAATAAAGGATTCTGAGCGAAGTTCAGTCAGATTATAATTTTCGTTTGAACTAAAAATATCAACTTAAAACAGCTATAAAAAAAAATTGAGAAAAGGGATTTTTCTAATATTTTAGTATGATGTTAAGTAATATGTAAGTATACTTCAATAAAATTTTCAGACCCTAATACCAAAAATTGTCAATTTTATCAAACATTATATACGTAAAAACGAGAATTTTACGAAATATTCAATGTCCAATATTATGTAGAAAAATGAACGTAACGGTTCCTAAATTTTACCACATTTATATAATAGCTATGTGAACACCCAAAAAAATTTTGAAGTCTCTATCTTATAAATTGCCCGAGTGATCGTGAAATATAGAAATTGAATTCGCCGAAATTTCAGTTTTCGTGAAAAATGCCGTTTTTTCTACCGTTTTGGGTCAATTTTGAGAAATTCGAAAAATGACCTAAATAAAGTACCAACTACATCCACTTTGCTACCGGAAACTTAGTCGTAACTTGGTCGTAATTTTGTTTTCATACATAAAAAAAAAAAAAAAAAAAAAAATCACACATCATTGTAAAACCACAGATAAAATAAATTATTTATGTTATCTGTGGTAAAACCAATACATTCTTTGCTTCGCTCAGAATCTAAAATTGTTATTCCAGTATTTGACTATTTACTTTTTACTATTTAAAATTTAATATATTAAAATATTAATTAATAATTATATTTATTATTTACGAGTATAAACTATAAATATTCCTTTTTGTTTTTATTAGAAAAATAAATTATATCATAAAAGAAAATACTAGACATTATTAATTTACCACTGGAGCGCTAGGTGTACGTCTCTCATGACTGTAATCAAAAGAGATACTTTGTATTTCAAAATATTTAACTACGTTTCGTAACCTCATAGACCTTATACTCATAAGGTCTATGCGTAACCTGTATATCTTAAACCGTGCAATATACACATCACGAAGATTAGAGTCTTCATGTTTGTGATAAGTACTATTCAATATTCATTATTAATTTCATAATTCATAACAAAGTAATAAACACGAAAACACGATTTCTATAAGGACGAGTTAAAACTTAAAACACCGGTCATAGAAAATGACGTACATTTGAAAGGTATTATATTATAATTTATAACTTACCAGTGATTATGATAGAAGATTATTAAAAATATTATTAATTATTAAAGAAATTTAGTAAATAAAATGCACGATCGAAAAATTTACTTTTCTAAATAAAATTTTAGAAACGATTTCAGTCAAAAATATAATATAAATCCAAAGTCGTAATTAATATTGTCCGCTGTTTTTAAATAAAATGGGAAAAACAAGAAAAGAACACCCAGGTAATATTTTAGTAATTATTAAGCATGTTCGAAAATATAACAAAATATGCAAATGTTATATATTATTTATATTATATAAAAGATTACTTGCCTATAAATTATAATGGTTATGATATGAATAAATATTAAAATACTATTTTGAAACAAAAGATAATTACATTCATAAAACATTTCAGTAATTATAAATTTAAGTATCCATGAAACTCATAATCTTAAGAATATTTATTAATAATTTAAAAATTATTAGTAATTTAATTTTTAAATACAAATTATGATAATGATAAATATTTCACTGGTTATTATATCACATACCATAATATAGTATTATCCATTGATAATTTTAAATTGCTCGGCTTCATATCCATAATTTCATATTAATGAATTAAAATTTGAAATAGGTACTATATAACTTGTAGTTTATTAAATATTAATAAAATTTATTTTCACATTATTTAGAAAAAATGTTTTGCATAACTCTGTTATTATTAATAAAATATTGTTAAAAACCATTAGTTAATTAACTTCTCATCTCTATGTTGGTATTATACATACATACCATAAATAAAATAGTCTAATGTTAATAATTATTTAAAATTATATTATATCAACAAATTAATGGTCGACTAACTTAATAATTTCATGGAGGGTTTTGGCACCACAGTCCCTATGTACTAGACTAACAGCTATTAATGCGTACTTAATCATTTTCAATTGATAATTTTTAATGATAAAGCAATTATAATAAATTATTATTTTAATTTCTAGCAAGTGTAAAAATAATAAAAATATAATTTTAGTACCTACTTATATTTCCAGAGAAAAGAGGCAGAAAAAGGAAGAAGGATGATTTTGATGAAAATTCAATGGATGATCCTGTTTTATTAGCTGTTAATGAAGAAGGTATTTTCTTGCTGATTAATAGATATTTAAAAATAAAATTCATATTTTAAATTCATAACTTAGAGGGCTTACCCAGTGCTGCAAAAAAGACAGCAGAAACTTCTATGAACACTGTGGAAGATGATTTTGGTGCTAAAGATTATAGATCACAAATGAACTTGAAAATTGATCATGCTTCTCGTCCATTATGGGTTGCACCTGATGGACATATATTTTTAGAATCTTATTCTCCTGTGTATCGGCATGCTCATGACTTTATGATTGCTATTGCAGAACCTGTTTGTAGACCTACTCATTTACATGAAGTAATTATTTTTAATGTTTTATGAAAAATATTACTGTTAATTTATTTATTTAAGCATTAAATAAATATTCAGATTTTATTTTATTGTATTTCATAATTTTAGTATAAATTAACTGCATATTCATTGTATGCAGCTGTCAGTGTTGGGTTAGAAACTAACGATATTATTGAATACTTGAAACGTTTGAGTAAAACTAGTATACCTGATGGCATAATAGAATTTATAACAGTTTGTACACTTTCATATGGTAAAGTTAAACTGGTACTTAAACATAATCGATATTTCATTGAATCACAACATCCAGATATGTTACAAAAGCTTCTTAAAGATCCAGTTATTGGCTCTTGTCGTCTCAAAAGACTAGAAGATACAGATGCACTAATCACAGAAGAAAAGAAAATTGAATCATCACATGTAATGGCTTTTTATTATTATTAAAGTATAATATATATATATATATATATATATTCTAATAAAATTAAATCTTTACTAAACAATTTACAATAAATTTAATCTATATTATTGTTTAATTTTATTAGTTTCCTGGTGAATCTACACAAGAAAAGGATGATGCTTTGAGTGAGGTAGTTCCAAAAGATATAACAGATTTATATGAGAAAATTGATAAAGTAGAAGAAGAAGAAGAAGAAAAAATACAAAATCTTGTATCGTTTGAAGTCCAACAAGAGAAAATTGAAATTATTCAAAAACGGTGTATAGAAATTGATACACCATTACTAGTTGAATATGATTTTAAAAATGACAAAATTAATAAAGACATTAAGTAAGTATATGAATATTGTATTTAAATAATTAATTATATATATTATAATTATTTTTATAGTATTGATTTAAAACCTCAAGCAACACTACGGCCATATCAAGAAAAAAGCTTAAGGAAAATGTTTGGAAATAGCCGTGCAAGATCAGGAATTATTGTGTTGCCTTGTGGTAATTTGATTGAAACTTTATAAATATTAAAAATTTCATAATGTAAAATATATAAGTAAAATTGTATCTTTAGGAGCAGGAAAAAGTTTAGTAGGAGTAACAGCTTGTTGTACTGTCCGCAAACGTGCATTAGTACTTTGTAATTCAGCAGTATCTGTAGAACAGTGGAAATATCAATTTAAAATGTGGTCAACCGGTATAAATTTGAAAATATTTATTTAAAAATAATGTATATACATATTAATAATGTAATTTGTTACTTAGCTGATGATAGTTTAGTATGCAGATTTACATCTGATGTCAAAGATAAATTAATGGGTTGTGGTGTATTTATTACAACTTATTCAATGATCACGCATACACAAAAAAGATCTTGGGAAGCTGAACAAACAATGAAGTGGATTCAAGATCAGGAATGGGGTATAATGGTACTGGATGGTAAGAATTAATTAAATTACAATTTGTTAAGAATAATGATTGATGATAAATAATAATTTAATAGAGGTACATACAATACCAGCTAAAATGTTCAGACGTGTATTAACGTTGGTTCAATCTCATTGCAAGTTGGGTTTAACAGCTACATTGTTGCGTGAGGATGATAAAATAGCAGACTTAAACTTTTTAATTGGACCTAAACTATATGAAGCTAACTGGTTGGAACTACAACAAAAAGGCTACATTGCAAAAGTACAGTGTTCAGAAGTATGGTGTCCAATGGCTCCAGAATTTTATCGTGAATATTTAGCAACTAGAACCAGTAAAAAAATGGTAATTTTTTATAATTTGAAGTTTTAGAAGGCAATTAACTTGTATAACATTAATTCACTTAGAAATTATAACTATTAATAATTATTAGTTTACTTATATAAGTAGTCTTAAAATTATTTTTATTTGTTTCTTACATTGTATATTATAGTCTATATTATTAATAATAACTATTATAATGATTTTTATAGCTTTTCTTTGTTATGAATCCAAATAAATTTCGTGCTTGTCAATTTTTAATACGTTATCATGAACAACGTGGGGATAAAACTATTGTATTCTCTGATAATGTATTTGCCCTTAAAGAGTATGCTTTAAAATTGAGCAAACCATACATTTATGGACCAACATCTCAGGTTCTTAATTATAATTAATAAAAATAAGACAAATTATTTTATTATTTTTTTTTTTATTATTATTATTATTATTATTATTATTATAGGCAGAGAGAATTCAAATTTTACAAAATTTTAAATTAAATCCAAAAGTAAATACTATATTTGTAAGTAAAGTAGCCGATACATCATTTGATTTGCCAGATGCCAATGTTCTTATACAAATTTCTTCTCATGGTGGAAGCAGACGACAAGAAGCACAACGTCTAGGTCGTATATTACGTGCTAAAAAGACTGCAATTGCAGAAGAATATAATGCATTCTTCTATACTCTAGTGTCACAAGATACAATGGAAATGAGTTACTCAAGAAAACGTCAAAGATTTCTCATTGATCAAGGTTATAGTTATAAGGTAGTTACTAAACTTGCTGGAATGGATGAGGTTAGATAATTATATACCTACATTTATTTATTTAGATTTTAATTATAATAAAATTACAATTATTTTTTATGTGTTTTAATTTAGGATCCAGAACTTTATTATTCTAGTAGAGAAGATCAAGGTTTATTATTAAGTAAAGTCCTAGCTGCTAATGATACAGATGCTGATGAGGAACGAATGCCATATGAAGGTACATCCAAGTCATACAAGAAAATAACTGGAAAAATGAGTTCTATGTCGGGTGCTGATGATGCTGTTTATGCAGAGTTTAAAAGGAATTCTAGTGTCAAACACCCATTGTTTAAAAAGTTCAGGAAATAATTTATTATTAAATTATATTTTATTTGTAATATATTTTGTAATTAAATCAAATATTTGTACTCCAGTAACATTCAATTTATAGAACATTATTAAAATTGTTTATTTTGTTCACCATTATTTGTTTTATTATTTCTTTGAAGTTATTATTGTAATAAATTCTAAAACAAAAAGTATTTTAATTACTTTTTAGAATTATTTTAAATTATAATATAAAATTATTTTTACCT
This sequence comes from Tetraneura akinire, assembly GCA_021307375.1. Classification (NCBI taxonomy): domain Eukaryota; kingdom Metazoa; phylum Arthropoda; class Insecta; order Hemiptera; family Aphididae; genus Tetraneura; species Tetraneura akinire. The sequence goes on along the minus strand of JAIUCT010000007.1, from coordinate 19,874,736 downwards.
TTATAATCAATTTTTTTATCGCCATTTAGATCAGCCTCTTTTATCATATCTTCAATTTCCTCATCAGTAAGTCGTTCTCCAATACTACACATAACTCGTTTAAGCTCATCAAATGTTATAAATCCATCACCATTTTTATCAAAAACATTAAATGCGTGGTGCATTTCTTCTTCACCATCTGAAGCTTTTAGTTTTCTAGCCATCATTAACAGGAATTCATCAAATTCAATACTACCATTGCCATCTTGATCAACTTCTTTTACCATACCTCTCAAATCAGTTTCTGAGCAAAAAAATTTCTTTTTACTTTTCATTTTTATTTATTTCTATTAAAGTCATGAAACATACATTTCATATTAAATTTTATATATTATATTAATAATTATAGGTATCTAGAATAAGTAATATAACACTATAAAAAATTACCAGTAGGTCTTTGGCCTAAAGATCTCATAACTACTCCTAGTTCAGCCTCAGTAATTCGTCCATCGTGATCTTTATCAAACAACATAAATGCTTCTTTAAATTCTATATTAAAAAAAAAAAAAATGATTTTTAATAGTTAGATAATTTTATTAAATAAAAAGTATTAAGTAAAGTATTTTAGATTAAAGAAACAAGAACATTAAGTATTGTTGTTAAGATTAACAATAACAATTAACTAAAAATACTAGTTGGGTTCCTGGTAGAAAATCATGTCCATTTATTACTCATTTAGTCATATAATTATTTCACATGCATTACACAATTTTGGAATAATTACTTTGAAATTTAAATGTAATTAATTTTTTAAATATGTCAATATTTAAATGACTAATTTATAATCGGTTACTATTTAACTAAACTGCTCAGAATCGTTTTTTCAAATGATTTATCATTAATCAAAATAAACACTATATTACACCATTATAACATCACAACTGCAGTATGCTATCTGTTAGTTTTATTAAACAATATTATTTTATACATTTTTTAAAGTTAGAAAATTGTATGTCTTGTTCATAACTTATAGGTTATAGGTATTGAAAATTTAATTTTTTTTCGTAGAAATAAAGTATGATTTGAGATTTTAATATGATACATAAACTTCTAGTTTAAACTATAATTTGTAAATAGAATTGCTAATTTTAAAGTTTTATTTTTGAAAAAGGCCTTTTTATAATATTCATAATCCATATTATTATTTAACCAGACTCCTTAGTACTTAATAAATATTTTTAATGGTTCTGACTTCTAAACTGAAATAGTTGTGTTAAATATTAATTGTGTATTGAAGGTGAAAGAGTGAATAGTAAATTAATATGCATACATATATCTGTTTAAAGGAGTTAATGTGAGGTGAGATCAGTAATAAAGTCTCCATTCAATAGATAAATATTAAATAACCTATTTATATAGTATAACCATAGATTTAATTATTTAATCTATGATATAACTGTATAAAATATAAAAATATATTATATCTTAATTATATATTTTAAAATTTACCAGCAGCTTGTTCTTCTGTCAAACCAAATTCATTCTAAAATATACAGATTGACATAAATTGAACAATGTAAAATAACAAACATAAATGCCTTACAGATTGTGTTCTTATATCATATGTACTTGTCAATTTTCTTATTCTTGAATATTCATTTGTATAATGGTCACTATCTACTTTTTTTGCACTCATTGTAATATGAGTAGATACCTACCTAAACAAAAGTTTATTTGTTATTAATTAGTTTGTCCTTATGGTTTAAGAATAAAAATTTAAGAAGTTAAACTTAATTTTAATTTGAAATAGAAGAAAAATTCATATTATTTTGATAAATAAAAACGCAATAATTGTACAAACTGCATACACTTCAAGAAATAAAAATACGATTGGCGCACAGTTATTTTCAGAAAGTTGGATGTGTTTATTATTTTTGTTATTAATATATTTGTATACACTCCCACTTTATTTTTAACATATCTTGTAAATTATCTATTTATTTTTAAACGTAATCGTCTTAAGTTGCTCTGAGACTAAAACAATATTAATAATATATCTGTAAATGCCTGTAATAAGGTAGATAACAACTAAAAATTTATATTATTCTTATTTATATTTTTTGTTTTTTAAATAGCCAAATACCATCTAAAGACCTCTTTTAATCAACAAAATGTACCTATATTATCATAATACATATTAAATTATTTATAAATAATATTATTTATTCTGAGTGAAGTGAAGAATGTATAGGTTTTAGAGTGTGTTTGTATTTATGTGTGTGGACAGTTGGACACTTTCGATTAGAAATAATACTTCGCTTTTCACGACTAGTATAATATGAATATATTATGATTAATATTATTATGATTCCGTCGATTTCGGTTGGTAAGTGGATCAGCGGAGTATTTACGGGGGGGATTTGGGGGATAGATCCCCCCCATTGGTCTTATTTATTCATTTTTGTATAAAAATTATAATATATATGATATGGTATAATGAATAAAAATAACATGTAGGTACAAAATAATAAATATAACATTTATAAATTTTATTATGACCAAGTTATCATAAAATAATTTTTCATAATATATAGAACAACTAATTATATTACCTATATCTGAAATATTTTTATTATATATATATATGTATATGTTACGGGCAAAGTATACAATTTGGGCATTTTATACATTGTCCGGACATTTTATACAATGCCCTTCGTATATTGGGCAATAAAGAAAACGGATGAGATGATTTAAGCAATATAGACAATTATCGCTGTATATTATATAACCCCGGACTTTTTATGACCGTAATATATAGGTAAATATCCAAAGGTCTCGCAAAGCGAGGTTTTAGGTCACACGAAACCACTGCCTATCCGCACCAGTATCCGTTCTATGGGGTAGGTATTAGGTAAGTATGTTTTAGTCCCTTGGGGCGTAGCCCCATCCTCACGAAAAGTGCCGCAAAACGGCGCTTAAGGAAGTGAGCGAAGCCGGTAGGCGTAGCGAGCGTCCCTTCCACTTGGAAAGAACTATGAAATTTTTTTTTGTATCTGAAGTTTATCAACAAAATAATCAAAATTGTTTTATTATGTAGGAAAAATGCGCGAAAAAAATTACGTGACAATACGTCTCGCTAGGTAGTCGCGATAACCGATAAGTACCAAATTTTATAATACATTCCATAAAATACACATTGCCTACAAAAGTTTGGGCATAGTACACTTTGCCTGGAAATAATCGGGCAATATTGTTGTTTTTAAATATATTTTTTACATTGCCCAAAATGTTCGGACATTGTGCACAAAATATTAATGTTTTTATTTTTATTTTTTATTGCTCTTAGGAACGACTTAATGGACTCGCATTGTTGTCAATTCATCGATTAACTAAAATAAGTCCTGAAGAAGTGATCGATGAATTGGCAAATAAACAGAGAAAAATAGACTTTTTATTCTAATTAAAATTTTAAATTATTAAATTATCTAAGAATAAATATTGTGATGTGTAATGATTTTTATTAATTATGTACTGGAGAGGGGACTTTACCTTCATTGATTAGTTCAAAATTTATTTCATCCCTTCCCATCAACATTTTCTAAATATGCCGCTGAAGTGGATGTAGTGGTACTTTATTAAGGTCTTTTTTTGAATTTCTCATAATAGAAATTATGCGAGATAGGACAAACTACCAAAAATGATGAAACTCAAACTTATCGAGAAAAACTGATATTTTGACGAAATCGATTTCAATATTTAATGATAACTTGGCCAATATTGAATTTCAAAATTTTACTGGTGTTAATATAGCTAATTTAGGTATACTGCCCTAACCTAATTGATATATTAAAATAAATATTACAGTTTTTTGTACATAATTTATTATTTGAGCTCCTGAGCTTCTTTCTAATATTAATTTTAGAGTACCTTTATATGCTACGAGAAATCTTGCTTCTTTTTCTATTCTAAACCGTACAACTTCTTACGGACAGAACCACCCTTTACACCGAATGCTCCGTTCCTCTAATTCACAATTCACTTATAATAATATTAACCTCTAAGTTTATTTATATTACCTATGATGTATAAATGTATAAAACAATAATTACGTTTACTTAGTACTTTTTAATTTGTTTATGCAATGTATTCATTTGTTTATTTTGATTCGTTTTGTTTTGTTTTGTTTTTTTTTATCTCACTATCTCATTCTCTTGTTATTAGTTAATTGTTTTTTCAATTTATAGCTATTCGCTCTTTTGAATTATTTAAATATAAAGTAAATATAAACCATAACAAAATAGAACTATTTTGTCATGATATAAACTAAAACTAAACTATAATCAGTTAAAATCACAGTGTCTTTTGCGTTTTCGTTTTGCCTACCCAACAAGGCACTTTGCCCATTATCAAATATTTCGACGTCATATTTGAGCGTTTTGATTAGTTAATCCATTTTGCTCTGGATCTTCTCATGATCAGCGCGCTACCTATATTTCTTTTCAATCACGATATGAAATGCATCTTCTTACCACATACCTGGTAACTGTTTATAATAAAATATTTTTTTAGTAATTACCACAGATACCTATATATTATATAATATATAACAAGTACTGAATACTATTAAAAAAAAATAAATAAATAAATACTAAATTTTATTATAACAAACTACTCAAAATTCCAGTTTTTAAATTATTTATTGTTATTATAATTAAATTTATATTAATCGACTTTATAAATTTATTGAAAGTAAAAATAATTACACTAAATGGTATTGACTACTTATTTATTTAAAGCCATTTTACCCAAAAATTCAGGTACTATCTATTATAAGTCCCTATTGGGTTCTATGAATAATTTAGTTTAATACAAAAATTATTTGTTTTTAATATCTAGTCTATAGAACTTCATTTGTAACATCTATAGTCTTGAATCGCACAATGGTATCTGATCCAATAATCACTCAAAAGCATTCACTTTCTGAAGATGATGATAATATTGTTTCCAAAAAACAATGCATAGAACCTAGAGTAAAAAGGAAAAAATGTGCTATTCTAATGGCATATTCAGGACAAGGATACTTAGGTTTACAGCGGTGAGTATTTTAAATCTCATCAAATATACAATTACTCAATTTTATATTTATATGTTTCTTTTAGAAATAAGGGAACCAAAACAGTTGAAGAAGAATTGTTACAAGCATTAAAAACTAATAATTTAATTACCGATGAAGGATTTGATCAGATACAAACAATACATTTTCAACGTGCTGCTAGAACTGATAAAGGAGTGTCAGCTTTACGACAAATAATATCACTTTTATTGCGTGAGTTCTAAAATATAGTTATATTCTCTATGTGAATAAAAAAATACAAAGCTTCAATAACCAAATATTACAAAAATGACAAGAACATGACAAGAATCAATTGTCAATTATATAGCTTATATTGATAATTCAGTTTATTTATATTGCTACATTTATAGTGGTTAAGTGTATTTAAAAATTTACATTTTCATGTAAAATTAGATATTAACATGCTACATGACTATTTTCCACATTATGAAAACTATTTCATGTTTGTTTTATGTAGTATTAAATTTTGATCGAAGTGAAAAATATATTGGATTTACAATGATGTACATCTTTTTTTTCTATGTTCAAAGACACTTTTTCTACTCTAAATAATGCTCCGATTTTCACAAATAACATACATTTCTGGTTGAAAAGTAGATGTAGTTCGTACTTCATGTAGGTCTTTTTTCAAAATTTTTAAAATTGACATTATGCGATTGGAGAAACCACTAAAAAATGATGAAAAACCGGCATTTTTACAAAAATTAGAATTTCAACGAATTAATTTTCAATATTTCTCGATAATTCAGGCAATTTTGAACTCATAGACTTAACAATTTTATTGGGTGTTTACATAGGTACTATATATATATGTGTGTGTATGTGTGTGTGTGTGTGTGTGATATAATTTTTAAATCGTTACGTTAATTTTTCTACAAAAACCTAAAATTCTTGTTTTTATCTATATAGTGTTTAATACAATTGACAATTTTGTGTTTTAAGGTTTGAAAGTATAATCACATATTACTTAACATGACACCAAAATATTAGAAAAACCCCAAGTCTTAAATTTTTTATAGCTGTTTAAAGTTAATATTTCTAGTACCTATAATCTAAAATCTAAAATTATATAAAGTATTCTTATTATTTCTCAATACTTTTACAATAACGATAAGTAAAAAGACAAACAATTTTGGAACATTTTATTTAATCATACTTACTTATTTGTTAACATAGTTCCAAAATATTACAAAAATCTAAAGTCTCGAATATTTTTATAAGTGTTTAAAGTTGAAATTTGAGTAAATAAATATTTAAAGTATTTATATGGATTTTTCTTATTATATTTCAATATTTTACAATAATGTTAAATAAAATTGATAGAAAATTTTATTGAAGCTCAAAATACATATTACTTAACTCAGTTCTTAATCATTATATATATTACATTTACCATTTTTTTTATATATATATATAGCTGTTTAAAATATAAAAAGAAGAGCTGATAATGCTGTAGAAGAGATATAGGTCTAAAGAAGATAATTTACATTTTAATTAAAATTAGAATGTAATGTTAAATCATTATATTCAAAAAATGATTCTGAGCAAAGTACTGTCAGATATGGATATTTAGGTGACTCATTTAGGGATTTTATGAGCATTTATATTGAATATAGAGACTGTATAAACATAAAAATTGTAATCAATAAATATGTTATTTGATGAACTTTGCTCAAAATCGTATATCCGAATGTAATGAATAATAATCTATAATTATATTAAAATTTTAATCAAAATTCAACACTATCCTTTTTAGACCAATATCCTTTCCATATCTATATCATCTCTTCTATTTATTTTTTTATAATCTGTCTTTTAATTTATAAATTCTTTAAAAAACAATTTAATTTTAATTACCAGTTGTTGATATTTTAAATATTATAAATATTTAGTTTATATGTGTATAATACAGAAATTAAATGTTTATTAATTATTTGTATTTAACTGTTCTAGCTGAAGATGTGAATAAAGAAGTAATTAATTCTGCTTTACCTGCACAAATAAGAGTACTTGATATTAGAAGAGTTACAAAAGGTTTCAACAGTAAAAATTCTTGTGATGGGCGAACATATTCATACACATGCCCAACTTTTGCATTTGCACCACCAGAAGCTATTATTGACTATAATTATCGTGTTGATTCCAGTGTTATTAATAAAATAAATGAAATTGTAAAAAGTTTCTTGGGATGTCATAACTATCATAACTATACTTCTAAAAAGTAAGTTGTTAAAACTATTAACTATTTATTGTTAAATATAATTTAAAGTATAAAAAAAATTTTAATTTTTAGAAAAGCTGGTGATCCAAGTGCACACAGATACATGGTTAGTTTTCATTGTGATAAACCATTTGAAAAAGATGGTGTGGAATTGATATCTTTATATGTTAGAGGTAATTTATTTTTCTTATACATTTTTTTATTGAATATTAATATTATTGTTCTTAGGACAAAGTTTTATGCTTCATCAAATTCGCAAAATGGTTGGTGTTATTATTGCCATTTGTCGAGGTGTAGCTAATCATGATGTAATAGAACGTTCATGGAATCATGATCGTCTAGATTTACCTATTGCCCCAGGCTTAGGTTTGGTTTTAGAAGAAGTGCATTATGATAAGTACAACGAAAAATTTGGTAATGATGGTATGCATGAGCGTTTAGACTTCATTGAGCTAAATGATCAAATAGCAGAATTTAGAGCTAAACATATATTACCTACTATAATTAAAGTAGAAAAAGAAGAAAGCTCGTATCCTTTGAAAATTTTTATTAATTAATTTATGTCTACTATTTAATCCATGACTTATGGATTATAAATACATTTTTCTAATTTATTTCTTATATGTTATATATACTATATTATTATTATTATTACTTTATAATGAAATTAATTAAATATAAAACTTATTTTATTTGGTAATTAATTGGTATGAACTATAAATTTTAATCTAAACAATAGTTATTACTTATTGCTTGATAAGCATTTTGCTGTTTTTATTTACAAAAGGGTCGTTACTGATATATGACACACGTGTATACGTGAAGACCAATCTCATTATAAAAAAAAAAAAAAAATATTGACTACTATGTCTATAGTGTGTAATTTATAATGTTATAATATTAATTTGTTGTGTTATGCCGGTATAAGAATTGGAAATTTTTGAGAAATGCCAGTACAAAAAATATTGAGAACTGATACATAGTTTTCTTTATCCACTATGGTGTACGTGTCAAAATTAAATACTAGTAGTATCTCCTAATTTTCTAGTTAAACATTATTAATTTTCTCCTTATAACAATTTTGAATGTTCTATGTATTATTATTAATTATTATTTCATGATAATTTTTATTTTACTAATTAATTTAATTCAACTTGTTTATTCAGAATACAATTTATAAAAGTATTTAAAGGTTTTTATTAGAATTTAGTATTATAAATTGAATTTATAAATTTTAGTATAATTGAATTATTTATTATTAAAATATACAACTTAAACATAATAAAAAAGGAAAAAAAGTATGCATCTATGTTATTAAAATTATTGTAGATAGGAGTAATTATAAAGATGCTAATATATATATATATTTTATAAATATTTATCTTTCTATTTTGTATATATACGAGTAGTTATATTTGTATACTGATTAATTAATTATTAAAGTAATTATATATGTAGGTATATAAAGATATCTATCAAATTTTAAATACATAAATTTAATAATATATTGTTAATAAATAAATATTTTAATTTGTAGATTCTATTGATAATTCGTTAATGAAATATTTACATTAATTTTATAATATTGTAATTTGCATATTATAGACACAACTAATTAATTAATTTTTGTGTGGAGGGAATAATAATTTTTTAAATAGATTAGTAATAACATATTTAATGAATAAAAGAAGTAATAAATCTATATATTTTGTGTATGTATAAAAATATATAATTCTAAATTAAAACTCATTAAATTTTTTTGACAACTGAAACAATTTCTTATTTATAATATGTAAATGAACTTTAATGACTTAATTACTAGTATGAAGTTATGGCTAGATCAGTTACCATTGCATACATTTGAAGTACGCACCGAACACCGCCATATGCGAACAGATATCGATACAGGATTAGCAACATTACAAGCAGCTGCTGAATTAATAGAGAAAGAGGAACAGCATGCTATAAATACAAGTAAAGAAATCCCCCCTGACAATTTGTCAACACTTGCTGATGTTGCACAATCAATAAGTTCAGAAAATAATTAAATTTGTAAGTTTTATGGGTAGAATAATATGTATTACTTTTAGTTTGATAAATAAATGTATAGCATATTTTAAAAAAAACTCATTTTCTTTAATTTTAATATTTCATACTGAATGTTGTATAATTTATCTTAATATTAATGATAATTGTAATAATCAAAATAATTTTTGATGAATTTTAAAAATATACTTACATTATGTCTTTTTATAATAGAAATAAAACATTTATTTTGCTTTAATTACAGTTGAAATCATAATATTTGATGTCAGTTATGCATTTATATTTTAAATAAGTGAAATTAATGAACTAATTTAAATTTCTTACAAATTAATGAGCCTTTTCATTTAACAACTTTTTAAAATTATGTTTATGGCTGTGATTTATGGATTAAAAAAATATTTTGCTTATATTTAAAGATTTTTTTGTACAATAATTTTAAATTTAAAAAATAATTATAATTAGGTACAAATATTTTTTAAATTTTTTATGTAATGAAACTTACTATTTTGTATTTATTTTATTCTCAATGTTATGATATAAATACACAGTAAATAGTAAAATAAAGTATGAGTTTAATTTAATGAGTTTTTTTTATTTCCACTTTTATACAGGGTGATTTTTTTATCTTACTACACTCATTTTCTCGGTCAATTTTAATGTTTTTCAATTTTTTTTTTTTTACAAAATATATAGAACTTATAACACTACATTTTTATATAAAAATACAATTTTTTACATTTCTTTTTCTTGCTGATTTTTGAATTTTTATACTTTTTTTAAATGGCATGCTATATATTTATTGACACCAAAAAATAGGTAATAAAATTATAAGAATTATATTCCTTTGTCATTTTTAATTTTGTTAACTTTTCAATGAACTACAGTGATTTTCATTAAACTCTTAAATGGATATTTATTAAATAGTGAAAGTACTTTTTCGGAGACGCTAATTTTAGTGTTTACAAACACTGTTTCATTAATAAATATTTTATTATCAAATCCTATACCAACAAAATATTACAAGTGTGTATTTCCAATTTAATATCCAATTATAATAATAAACACAATTAATTAAATACCTACATAACCATCTTATGGAATATTGTCGAAATGTCTATATATCGCCTTAAAATTAATAATCATTCATATCATAATTTAAAATAATATTATTGGTATTTTGGTAATAGTGTTTGGCTTTGGATTTGTACTATGGTATAACCTCAATCGTCTTGACGGGAATTTACGTTTTTACTTTAATGTATCAAACAATATAATAATTATTGCAAGCTGAGTTAAAAGTTAAAACCACATGGTACTCGTACGTTATAATCATTGTATATTCCTCAGTTTTTTTTTATTATTTTAATATTATATATTCTAAGTTGTGTTATGTTATAAAAAAATATTTTATTATAATGGATTGACTTTTTAAATTTTAAGTTAATATTACCTATAATAATAATTATATTATACTTGTTTTACAATTTATATGAAATTGAAAATGAAAATTACATAAATACAAATACTTACCTAGTTTACCAATATCTGTATTATAATAGATGTTACTTTAATTAAATAAAATAATATTCAATATATTAAATAAAGCCGTGGAAATGTGGAATAAACCTACAAATCCACGATCAATTAAATTGCGGTAAGTTATATAATATAAATATATTATAATGGGTTACCTAATGTGCATTTCATTATCATTTGTACTTAAATACTACATATTTATAAATTATATTTTTTATTACACACACAATTAATTTAAATTTGTTTTTATTTTATACTAGTTGGTGGAACGATAAAAACTAATAAAAATTATTTTCAAGACGATAAGAAATATAATATTATTACTTCGTCAACTATTATTCATACTTATTTGTTATTTATATGTATAAAAACTGGATTCAATGGTCAAGTTAAATATTTTGGTAAGTACCTACATAATTTAAATTAAAAGATTAATAAATAATCAGAACAATTTTTTAATTTAATTTATATTAGAATATAATATGAAGATTATAATCATCTGTGCATAGAACATTCAAATCACTGTTTCTTATATTGTCAAAAATGTATACATCTTTCATCGACTACTGAACTAATGAAGACATCTTGAAGTAACCAATAAGCCAAAAATAAATAAAATACCTATAACTCTTGTTCATTTTTTATTTATTAGTATTCTGTGATAATTAAAAAATATACTGCATATTTACTATTAAGGGTAACAACATTAGTGGTTAATCCAGTAGGTAAGGCTAAAACTGAAAGTATATTATAATAAAAAATAGTTATAAATTATAATATAAAATTCAATTTAACAATTGTTTTATTTTTTATTTTATAAAAAAAAAGTCTAAGAGTAGATACTATGAAAAAATAAATGTGCCATAATTTAAATTAGTTAACCACAGTATAAAAAAAATTATTAATAAATATGAAAAAAAATATTTTCCAATTTCAATTATTACCTACTGAAATAGTGTTTTTTTAAAACTGATGTTTTTACCCTTTATCATTTTAAATATATTATTATCATCGCCATTTTTATATTTAAATTTAATTTATTATGTCTAGGATTATTGAAAAGATTATTCTCATTTTATAACATATATTTTAATCTAAACTCATATTTTGCACATGTGTAAAACGAATATTTGGATGAAAATATGTTTTTAAAATGGGAAAAGCTTTTCGTTATCCTAGGCTATTAAATTATTATAAAACATTTAAATGGTAGTTTGATTATGTATAATATATATAAAATGAAATTTTAAATTAATTTATCAGATTTATTTATTTATTTTTGTTAAAAACGATTTTAAAAAAATCATATTTTCAAATAGTTTTTAATAAATAGGTAATTTGAAAACATTAAAAAATTGCTTTAAAATTGCTTTAATTTTGTAATATTATAAATTATGTATATAATTATTTAATTAACCTACTGATAATGGAAGAAAAATGTTATATATATAAGTATAAATTAAAATAAACATGTATTTATTTATGATAAATTGATGGTCAATGTTTTTTATTATATTTTGTGTTGATTGTTGTATGTAAAAATTATAAATTGCGCATCAATTATATAAAATATATAATGTTAAACTATAATATTTTAATTGTTTGTATATTCATAAATGAGTACTATGATAATGTAATGTTTAATATATTTTATATTAATTTGTAATTATTTACATTTACATAATTTATAATTATTTATTATAAATCATAAAATGTGTTTTTTCATAGCATTAACCAAATATATTTTTATATAGTTGTAACAGTGAAGTGAATTCTTAGTTAAAAAAAAAAAAAAAAAATTACTAATTAGATGTTTGTAATCCTTGTAATTCTTTATTTCATAGTTTTATACCTATTAACATAATTATGTAATTATCCATGTCTGGATGCAATTCTGGTCTTAGAAAACAAGTTAAAATATATAAAGAAGGAAAAAAATCTCCTTCAATATTTCATCCTAAGAGGTAGTGTCATATTTAGTTTTATACATTTGTTTCTTATTTAAATTTATATTTCATTAAGATTTTAATAAAAATTTAATGAATATAAAAATACTTGTGTTAATTGACTTTTGATATTAGAAATAATACTTAAAAGGTAAAAATGTACTTTTTTGTATAATATCTGGTCACCCTACATATTGTACAAAAACAACAAATAAATGAAATTCATTAAACAATATTTATTTAAAATTTAGAATATGATTGTTATTTGGAATACAAAAATTCCAAGAGCTGATGAAGTATTAACAAAAAATGATGGAGTGTGTGAATTACATTTTAATTCTGAGGATGTAATAAAAAATAAAACGTTTGAAGATAAAGAAGGCAATAAAATACATTACTATCTAATGAACCCTTATTTATAGGACAATTAAAAATAAAAATATTAAAAAAGAAAATCTCCAACAAATAGAACAATACAGGAAAATTATATATAAAAAAAAGTCATGTACCATTAATGTAAGATCATTCTAAATAATTTTAAGATAAGCTATTAATATATAATAAAATATTTAATTGCTGTTAAATATGAATTTATTATATTAATATAAAAGAGTTTATACTCCTGTCACATGGGTGTGCGAATCATAGCCTTTAATTTTAATTAGAATTTGAATACAATGATAAACTATTGCATTCGAAAAAAACGATTCTGAGCGAAGTTCAGTCAGATTATAATTTTCGTTTGAACTAAAAATATCAATTTAAAACAGTTATAAAAAAAATTTAGACAAGGGATTTTTATAATATTTTAGTTTTTAGTATAATGTTAAGTAATATGTAAGTATACTTCAGTAAAATTTTCAGACCTTAATACCAAAAATTGCCAATTTTATCAAACATTATATAGGTAAAAACGAGAATTTTACGAAATATTCAATGTCCAATATTTTGTAGAAAAATGAACGTAACTGTTCCAAAATTTTACCACATATATATAATACTTATGTGAACACCCGAAACAATTTTCAAGTCTCTATCTTAAAAATTGCCCGAGTTATCGAGAAATATAGAAATCGAATTCGTCAAAATTTCATTTTTCGCGAAAAATGCTGTTTTTTCGTCATTTTTTCGCCGTTTTTTCTACCGCATAGGGTCAATTTTGAGAAATTCGAAAAATGACCTAAATAAAGTACCAACTAGATCCACTTTGCTACCGGAAACATACCCTATTCGTGATAATCGGAGCATTATTTCGGGTAGTAAAAGTGTTTACAGAATAAAAAAAAAAAAAAAACAAAAAAAAATCACACATCATTGTAAAACCAATACATTCTTCGCTTCGCTCAGAATCTAAAATAAATGTACATGTCACTGTCACATGATAATTGATTTTGGTGGCCAGCATAGACTTATAATATATTATAAGTCTATGGATTATACTATGACTGATTACATTAGTAAAAAATGATAAGATATTTTACGTAAACATTGATAATGTTTAAATCATATACCAACATAATATTACAAGTGTGTATTTCCAATTTAGTATCCTACTATGATGATAAACAAAATCAATTAAATACCCCTTCCTACATCTTTCCTCACAATCAGACGTAATCGTGGATTCATTAACGTTTAACGACAACCACTATAATAATATAATATGAATACAGATTAGGTGTATATTTATAAATAAACCATGCACAATAATTATACGTATTTAATTTTATAAAAATACAATCGTATGGAAAATTGAAAGTGAACCGTAGTAACAGTGACGTAAAAACTGACAAAAGCTCCTCCTACATATGAAAAATAAATGAATTTCAAAGACGTATATTATCAAAACAAATTGAAAAAAATGAAAAATTTCTTCACGAAAATTATTTTTAAATTATTGCCCATGTCATAGAATAAAAACATATATAGCATGCCATTTAAAAAAAGTATAAAACCTAAAAATTTAATAGGAAAAAAAATTATAAAAAATTATATGTTTATGTCAAAATATAGTGTAATGTACACCAAATATTTTGTAAAAAAAAAAAATTGAAAAACTTCAAAATTGACTGAGAAAATGAGTGTAGTAAGATAAAAAAATCACCCTGTACATATATTTTTTTTAGTATATCTATCTAAATTCTATGTTTATTAATTATTCTTATACAGAACACAAATTTTTATATAAAAAAAAATTCTGTTTAAGGAAGAGATGTTCACAAACTAGCATTGTAATTTGTATCTTATACTGTAAACACTTTGTATAAGTTGAATATATTCAATTCTATAAAAAATAAGATAATAAGTGTAAATTTATTTTTCTTTAGTTTTATATTAATTGTAAAAATAATGGTAATTAAATTAATTATAGCTGGTAAATCGAAATATTTATTAGTTTGTTAAATTTGAAATATGTCGTTAATATTATAACTAGGCTTGGTTAAACAAAATTAAAACTTTCATTCATAAATACTAATACTTGAAAGACATTTAGAATAAAAAAAAAAAGTGTATAGGTTAGGTAAAATTGTAAATAATTGCTATGTGATAAATATTAGAAGTCAGGTTAAATGTTTTAGTTGTCATATGTACCAGTTAAAATTACATTTTAAAAGTATAATTTTTCTAGTTTTTTTTTCAAAATATCTTCTAATTAACATTTGTATTTACAATACATTTTATCTATATTCCAATAGTCTAATATATATTTACTTTATATTATGTATAAGAGTAAAATCTGCAGCACGCTATATGATTAATGTACTAAATTAACAGGGATGCCGCCAGATTTCAAAATAAAAAATACTGAATAAACATTTACACCATGGAACACACAAATTTAACTTTTACAATATTAAAATTAGATATCTATATAGATATTATTTTAATTTTAAAATCTTCTTCACCCTTTCTCCCAACTATTTGGGATCAGCCACTCTGGTCTTCAACTTCCATTTGACTCTATATCTTAGTCATCCTTTCACACTCATCAGCCAATTCCATATCTCCTTCAACCACCTATTTTTTTGGTGCCCTCTCCCCTTGAACATCATGTTCTAAACTATTTTAACTGCCTTATCCACCTTTCTTCTTAAATCATGCCCTTATTATCTATTCTCACGTGGTTTGTCTACTATTGAAGCACTCCTATACTACATTACTACCTCATATATTAATTTCTTATTCTGTCTTCTCCATTAACTCCAATCGTCCATCTAAACATTCTCATCTTTGCAACACTCATTTTTTGCTTATTTTTCCATCTATTATCCAACATTATTTTGAACCATACGTTATTGACTGCCTTACCTTTTATCCTTATTGGAACTCTTATCACACAAAACACCAGATACCCTTTACTTCATCAATTCATATTTAATTCTGTACTTTATGTATTCCTCAAAACTACCACTGTTTTGTAACATAGATCCTAAATCTCGCCGGCTTCATCACCACTTATCTTCACTAGACAAATATCTGTACTTTTCTTTACACCCCTTACTACGATAAAATCATACTCAATATACTCAGTTTTACTTCAGCTAATCCACAATTCTTTACTCTCAACTGCTTCTTTCTACTCTTCCATTTACTTCTGATTTTCTCCAATTAACACTATATTAGCAGACAACATACACCATGGCACCTCACCTTGTATGTCCTTTGTAACTTCATCTATAACCAAAGAGAACAAGTACAGACTCAAAGCAAAACCCTGGAACACATTCCTACTTGAAACAAAAATCCTCAGAATCTCCACATAAATTCTTCATTCTTGTACTTATCCCCTTCATACATATCCTCAATTATATTCATATATTTCTTCAGCATACCTTTGATGACCTTTTTCATCAAGGTCCATTTCAACAACTCTTGACACTATCGTATGCCTTCTTGAGATCTATAAAAATCAACTTTTTTTTAATTTTATAATTATCACAAATATTTTATTAGGTAAATGGTTGAAATGTTTTAATTTTGACATTTGAAAACACATTTTAATTATATACAAATAAATAAGTATATTGTATAAAATAATAATGTATTATAATTTGATGGGACAATAATTTTTACGATATTTTATCAGTTACGGGGACACTAGGATACTGTTATAAATTACGGGATGTTCCCATATAATATGGGTCTTATGGCATCCCTAAAATTAATTATATTAAGAAATATGTAATTGCACAAATGAAATATTTCATTTTACTGCAATTTTTTAATTTATAAATATAATTATGTATAAAATTGTAAATACTTAAAAAAGTATAAATATTCTTTTGTTTTGACAGTATTATTGTTTTAACAAATGTTTTGACTTGATACATAATAAAACAAATGATTAGAATACATTTTAAGTAATATTATCTATATGAATAAATAAATATAAATTATAATTTATAACAAATAATAAAAATAACAGGAGTATACATACTACCCAAAACAAAATATTTCAGTCTTACAATTGAATTTAGGTATATAAATATCACATTGTATTATTAAATAGAAAAAAAAATTAAGAATGAGAATAAGATTTGTGTACTACACAAGAAAAAAATACAATTATTGTTGAATAATTTATCACACTGTTGCAAATGTTTTAGAATGCTATTCGTTTCGACTTAATTATGTTTGGCAAATCAATGTGACTTCTTTTCTTTCTAATTGCCATAATAATTGGGGACTGAAAAACTGGAGAGGAACTATGATATCCTTCATCTACTGACACATATTTCCTGTGTTGCATTACATTTCTTCTGTAAAATATTTTTTAAATTCCATTGTCATTGAAAACAATATACAAATAAAATGTGAAATAAATTTCATTAAAAAACCCAAGAAAATTAAAAATACACAATTTAAAATAGTACCCTAATAAAGAACAGCATTGAGTAAGATCTTTTTTTAAATATCCTGTCACTTTACGTAATTTTGTAGTCCAACAAGGTGCTAATCCTAATGTATGCCTAGTAATTAAAATAATACTTGCTGCAACCATTGATGGATTGTAAGATATTAATTTTGTACCTAAAACATAAAATATTGATTATATATTAAATGAAATAATAAATTATAGAGAATTTGGGATAATAAGGTTAGGTACATTAAAAATTTTCAAAATAATTTACAAAGTAATTTTAATAAGTTAGATTTTCTTTTAACTGTAATTATTAATATTTACTATCAGTGTTTGAATTGAAAAATATATAGTTCAAATGTTTTTTAAATGTTTTATTTATATTATTATGTTTAATAAAATAAGAAAACTCAATTTCACAAAATATATACTTTGATTTGGTATATACGATATATTACAATAACAAAGTTATCACCTCCAGAAAGTATACTATAACGACTGATCTTATTAAATTAAAAGTACACAAATACTCAAAACTAAAAATATATTATAAAAATATCTAATATTTAAAATAAATTTTAATACTAATGAAGACTCTTAATATACTACTTAAAAATTTATTTAATTAATAATAAAGTAATTATTTTATACAATAAATAAATACTAACTTTCTAATGAAATATCTTGATAAAAAAGTATCATATTATCAAATTTATCTTTCAAAATAGTTGCAACTTCTTTATCGTAAAAATCTCTGTCACAATAATAATATTCTTTATAAAATTCAATAAAATGGGCTACTGTAGGTAATGTGACACTGAAGTTGAAAAACATTAAAATTTTCAATTCTACCTTACGAAAATGTGAATTTGTAACATCCTTACTAATTACACTCCGCATTGTATTTAATTTTGGTATACTTAAGCAATGTTCTTCTATTTTCGCTATATATATAAAAAAAACATATTAGAAATAAAAAAAAAATAAAATAATTAAAAATTTAACTAACCAGCCAAAGTTATACATGCAAATGAAACTAGCATAATTGTTTCTAATTTTAGATCATGATTATCCATAAAAAAATCTAATAGAGAAACGGATAGATGTAGACAGACATTTGACATGTGATATTTTTTTGATATACTTCTAATGGTTTTTAATAATACTGGTCGCATGTGGATCTAATAAATAAAAACGTATATGATTATACTATTGCATTTTTACTAAAATTATAATAATGTAATTTATATTACTTGTGGCGATCTGCCTCCATAAATCATTCTCCATTTGGCTTCGCGGTACTGTAAATACGAATGGATATTACTACTGTATTCTGTCTCCCACCATTTATCGGTGTGTTTTTGGTGATTTAAAGCCTATAATATATTTAAACGCAATTAGTCATTTATTTAATACTTACCGTCCTACCTACATAAATAATATAATCATAGATAAATACAAAAATTATGTAGGTACCCTTGAAAACATTTTTGTAAAGTTAATATCTGATATATATATACTTGTATTACATTTAAAATGAAAAAATATGCAGTCAAAAATTAAAAAAAAATATTGTCGTCCAATATGGAACTATGCATAAAAAAGGAATATAATTATTAAAAATACGTATCCATTCATCTAATTTATTAGTTTGTTAACCAAGCATACTTTTGTAGTTTCTATACCCACTATAAACAAGCCAAGTGAATATATTTTCTTGTTTTTAACCAATAAAAAATAAATAAATAAAAATTAAGACGGTTCGTCTATAAACGTTTACTTGTTCACATCGAGTCATAATAATAATAATAATAATAATAATAATAATAATAATAATAATAATAATAATAATAATAATAATGGCGTAATGGTGTACATTTTGTCAAAATAATCGAAACGAGTATTTGTAATTAAAATTTTTTGTCAAAAAACACACACAGAATGCCCGTCCGGATGCAGTCTCTTACCATTACAAAATGTTACACTCTGTGGCTCTCTATCTGGTTTTTCAGCCGCTGCGTGGAAAACGAAAATCGACGTGAAATTCTCTCGGTACGAGAAGTAGTTTTGAACGTAGATATTTTTATATTTATAATTAATAATGCTGACAGGACGTATCGCGTGCGGTTATTTCAGATTCGTATTTTATTATAATATTTAAAATACGCGTAACGTTTGTTTCTTCTGTCGTCACAGTCCGTCTGTGGTCCGTGTAGTAGTCGCGCACCGGCCGGAACGAACTCGCACGCCGGCTCCGTTCAACGATCTAGTAGCGACTGACGAGTGGTCGATTTAATAATTTCCAAATTTTCTAGAATAATATCGTGTTATTTTTGAACGTTTGGCGACACGCGAGCGACCGTGACCCGCAGCTTCGTAATTTATTAATTATCACTAATTTATGGCCTTTGACGTTTGGCGACCGTGCGACAAATTTACAGACTCACGTGTTCGGGACAAACTTGAAAACTAATCGAACTCGAACGAACGCGACGCAACCGGAGTCCGAAACCTGGAAGCGGTAATCCACAATTCCACAAAAATAATATTAAATTAATGACGACCGATGGACGATGCACGAATAATGACGGTGCCACGGTGGTACGGCTACGGACTACACGTGAACAATACAGCGGTCAGCCAGGCGACAACGTGATCGCGATCTTTTACCACCCCCCCCCCCCTCGCCGCCACTACTCCTCAACGATCGCGAATCCGTGGAATTTACCAGTTCTGACAAACTCATTATTTATTATATTGTACAATATTTTAATACCTATTATTATTATTAATAAATAATTAAATAATAATAGATAACAGGTAACTACTACAAGACACCGTTTGTGGGATGAATAAAGATGTTTTATAATTTTCATTAATGAAAATACGCAAATACGCCCATCACACGTCCATAATTATTATGATTTGTAAAACACAATTTTCATATTAATTATTATTGTAATTACCGAGAATCTGAGATAGGTAATGGGAAAATTTAAATTGAATTAATTTTCGGTTTGTTTTCACACAAACCGTGTGTATACAAAGAGAAATGGAATGTTAAATGTTTTTAGGTTTTAATAATACGTATATTATCCAACTATCCAGTAAGTACAGTTTATAATAATGTCGCGTATTCTTGTCTCTTCTAATATTGATGTACCATTTATTATTATTAAACGTCGTAGTTTTTATACATTATTGCACTATTGGTTTTTTCCACGCCTATTAATATATTTTCCAGTTCAAAATATAATATTGTTTCAAATTTTCCTACGATGGGCAGTTCTCGCTGTTGAACCGAACCGCACGTGAAAACCGCGACCGTCAGCGGTCGAACCGCTACGTGTGAAAGCAGCTTATCACAATAATAAATAATAAATTAAATAGATGCATATACATTTTTTACTCCAAATCCATGTATATGTATATATATTTTTTTTTTTTTTTTAGCCGTGCAGCAAACAAAATTGTAGATTGAGATAGTTTATTCCCGTTTAACACGTAAAAATTAAATGAAAATCTCTCAAAATTAAAATAATTTGTAATAATTATTTTCGATAATAATTATTGATCGCTGAACGACATAATGATCACAACGACACGTTTATGGCGTATTGAATAATATTCAGATACAAGGGGATTATGAGGGCTTGAGCCCCTCCCTAAATTTACCGTTTACTTTTGAAGAAATGCAATTACAATTTAGTTAAAACTATAATATAGTATTGTTGTTTTCACTATATTATAGTCTGTTATAAATTTATAATCTATTTCTATTTCCATGATTATTATTTTTATTTTATTTTTTTTAATGTATTTGTGTGTATTTTAGCCATCTCCTTTTATCATTTCTAAATCCGCCCTTGATAATATTAACACCCGTTTTATAAAGGTATATTCCACGTAGAATATAACTTAAAATATGGCATATAGATACGATGTTTGAAGCCGGTACAAAAAATAATACACAACGTGTACTGTACACACTAAAACGCAAACAATATTATTGTGCGTTACGCTGTTTTACACGTGGGTACTGGTACACAGATGTGCAGGACGCAGGTAAATTCTACCTGCGTGCTGCAGGTGTGGGGCATTGTGCTTCGCATATTACAAGTCTTTGAGTCGGGTCACACGAGGACGTTTTAATGGTAAAATTACCTACGCGCCAGGTGGCGAGTGAATAGTGATCTCTTTTTTCCTATACCTATCTGTTGCGTGTTGGGCATGTTGGGTAAGCAGCATGCTGTAATAATAATACTGCGTATTTCTCAATGTTTCGAAAATCTGAATTTCTGAACAATAGTAAAATCCTTAAGTAAGTAGGGTGGAGACTTGGGTATACAACATAATATATGCATTAAATTGTGTATGTATATATGGCGAGCAAAGCGTTCAAGTCGAAAATAAAAATAGTATAAATTGGGTGTTACGTGTTAAATTTCTACAAAACAATTGATGGTTATCTATAATAAAAACAAATTATTTTTGTAGAAATCCGGTTTGTAATTTTTATACACATAATTTTACGAGTAAAAAATTAAAAAAATTAAAGTAAAAATTTGTAGGTACTCCACACCAAAAACATCGTACTATGTATAGTATAAATTGCGCCTTAAAAATATCGTATCACGTGGAAAATTATTTATAATTTATATGTAGCCGTGTATAATACGCACATTAAATAATAAGTAATAGATTATTATTTTTATTGTTCGCGTTTTTTAAAATAATATTTCCTTTAAATCCGGGTTAGAGGAGAACAACAATCAAATTAAATGTACAAAACGACAAAGGGAGCGGATTCATATTTGGTAAATTAATTTAATATAATACAAATATTTTAACTAATATTAATTTATAGTGAATAATCAATTAATAATGAATAAGTATAATTTTTATTGTGTATAGTGACGTGGCTAGAGGGAGATTTTGGTTACCTCTGTTTCAAATATTTTACTATATAGGTGTACTCAAACTTATTGGTACCATTAATTTCATAATTTTGATGAATTCATCATTTTAATTTGTGTGAAGTGTGATTGTATTATGTATGTCTAAAATACATTTTTTTTATATTATATTATTATTATATGATTACAAAAACACTGTTTACATAATTCATAAATTTTTAATAAGTATAAATTAATTTTTACGTATTATATAAAAATTCTAACGTGGTAATTACAAAAATTATATGTACCTAATCGTTGCATGCTACATATTATTATCAAAATAGATTTGTGAGTTGTGAATTTACAAATTCCAACAGATGAATAAATTTTATTAGGTACATTGAGGAAAAATCCCAATTAATTCTATTCGAAAAACAGAAAAATGTTTATATTGTATGGCGCCATGTGTTCATAATGAAACACAGATAACTTTGAAATGCACAAATATTATATCATTTAATAGTTTAATACGTTACTAATGTGGAACGTTATTAATTTGCCTGGAAATTGTGTGTTCAACTGTAAATTATTATTTCTGTTAGAGAAAATAAAATGATAGGACTGCGGTTATAGTAGTTTTGTAGTCATGCGAACTTTTAGCTTAGATTTGAATTATTTGAACGTCAAATAAAATTATCATTATTTATTATTATTATTCAAGTTTTATGAAATCTAAAAAAATAATTAATTATTAACGTCCATGTAATTTTTCTATAAATTATTTTTCAATTAAAAATTATAATTACCCGGTTTTGCTAAAGATCGAAAAAAATAATTTTTCATTGACACTATACTACTAACTTAAAATATTACTTTAAGAGAAATTTTTATGATTTTTTTTTCATATTTTAAATACTCTTTACCTAACTAAAACGCGATTCTTATCGAAATATGCACTGAATGGACTTTTTTTTTGTTTTAGTAGATATAAAATATCCATGAGGAGTCTAGTGCCTAGTAGCTAGATTTTTAATTTCATACAATCACATTAATATTTTAATATTAAGATATACAAAATTCGTAATATTTTGTAATTAAATTTTTTACAATTTTATTTTTGATTGTATTTACTATTTAGTATAATATTGACAATTATTGACATATTATAATTATTATATTATAGTAAATTATAATGTACCTATTTAATCCTAAACTGAGTAGTAATAATAAATTCCAAAATTTAGCTCCTTAATAAATAGCTCTCCAGTTGTAATTTTGTAAAATGTAAATTATTATAGGTAATTTATCAATTAAAATTTACGTTTTAGTATCGCAACTCGGGATGATTATAGAATCCTTACCTTATCCAAATAGTCAAATCATAATTCAGTCTCTTAAAAAGGTATTTAGATAGGTACTTAATAATTTTTAAATCATATAGAAGATATACGAGTACATTATACATTAATTTATACTTAACAATTAGGATTTTGTACTGATACCTACTTTGTAGCACTTAAAATCATTTAAATAAGCGTTTAAAATATACTTCACAATAAGTATTTAAAACCATTGAAATAAGTAAAAAAAGTACTTACTTCCGAATTTTATATCTGAAATCTTTGAAACATGACATAAATTTATCTAGTACTTACTCTGCTAGATTAATTAATAATGTTACTATGTTAGGTATATTAAATAATAACCAAATGCTTAAGTCCCATATTTTGCTTTTTATATATATATATATATATATATATATATATATAATATATATAATTGTTTAAAAATATAATTTTCAAAAATTTTATCGTAGTTGCGTATTTGTAAATTTGTATATCTATAGAATAATCTATATAGTTAAAACTCTACTACAGTACTAGTAGGTATAAAATAGTATTAGTATAATAAATTAATTTGGTATAATAGTATACATGAACACGAATAAAGAATAGAGTAAGTACAATATTATTTTTTTTTTTTGAAACGATAAAATGAATTACATTTACATGTACTATATAGCACAATGCCTGCAGGCTGCAATGCATAATATAACTGCTATATACCTACTTAATATTATGTACAATGCCATATTATGTACAATAACAAATATTATTTATGTACAATGTATCATATATAATATATTCATATTGTTATTTCGTTTTTATATTTTATTAAGTTTATGGACGTATCAATTACCATATTTTATTAGTTTATTGCACGTAATATATAGGTAAAAAAAAAAAAAAAATATATTTAGGGATCTATAATTTATATATAACATTAATAAGAACAAATTTTCTAATGAGAGCCCATCCATATTGTTTTATAATTTTATAATATAATGAAATTATTTGCATGTTATATGCAATAAACTATCCTAATATGCAGTGGCGCCGAGTTTAATACATTTTTGTGGAGCAAAATTAAATTATTTTTGACCCACCCACCTACCCCAATAATTTAAATTTTATACTCTAGAAGTTTGAACTATCAACTATGGTTATAGTAATAACAATAATTATCATTTTAACTTATTCCTTGAAAATATTAAAACTATTAATTATATAAATACAGATTATTACCTATATAATATAGGAGATTATTTTATAAATAATTACTAGTTACAATGAAAAAAACAATAGAAAATAAAAATAAATTTAATAATTTCATTAAAATTAATAAATAATTATTATAATATAATTTTATAAGTAATTTTGTAAGTACAGAACTATTAGATGCAAACTTATTAGTAATTGTTTCAAAATCCATGGGCACATTTAAGTCACAAGCTCTTATCATCAAAGCTTCAAGTCTTTCTTCGTTCATAGTCGATCGTTATGTTTTAATCAGTTTAAGCTTTGAAAAAGCGCGTTCTGGAGAGGCGCTGGATACCGGTAAGGTAAGGTCACAGCTATACTTAAAGCAGTATAAAAATAAGGAAAAATTTCTTTGAACTCAAATGAACGACATATATTAAAAATATCTTCTATCGACCCACAATTTTCTTTTTTTTTTATTTTCATGGAGGACACTATGCTCTTCATCACTTTCTTCGATTTCTTCTTCAGACTCACTGAGTCTGACTCAGTTAACAATATATCATTATCATGTAGTTTTTGTGGGATAATTTTTATTTTATCAAATTGAGAATAATAACTAGAAAATTGAATATATTCTTTTCTTAATGAATTCAACTCAACAAATTGACCATAAATATTACAAAATCCATTGAATCTGAGATCATCTGAGATACAAGATGTTTTGGCTACCTCTTCAGGTCTCTAATGAGAAAACAGTGCCAAATCCTTAAATAATGGTAGAGAATGATCATTAAACCGTTCTGATATTTGCGTTAATACAATATCAATAATTGTAGAATAAGTGTTAATTTTGAAATTTTGAATATTGTCAATTGTTGGCTCATCAGATGATAATTCTCCAGTTCTCATCGATTACATCGGTACAATCGATAATCTATTTTCTATAATAATATACTCGTATGTATGGAATCTTATTATTTTTATTTATTTCAATAATACCATTATATTCAATATTCCATGTCACCAGATCAATCAGCTGTTTAGCTACGTTATAGTATTTTACATCTATTATACTCTATGCAAATGGAACATTAAAAAATTGTTATAATATTTTTTAAAAATTTTCAAGGCTTATATTTTATTTCAATATTTTTTTTTATATATACGAGTATGCTCGTGTAAACATTTTATTGTTATACATTTTTTACATTTTAGTTTTATTTTAACGTAGTTGCAAGTTTATAAATATTTGAAAATGAGCCAAAATGTAATTAATTTATTACAATACTCGTCAATTGAACAATCGTCAACTGCTGAGGAAATGTATATTCCGTGATGGACATCCCAATAAAGGTAAGGGAAGAAATTATACAAAGACAGTATTAATAATAATATTTTTAATAAGACGGATATATTTTAAATAAAAGATAATAATTTCGCTGTACACTAGTAGGTACTTAAGTAGGTATATATTTATTATATTATAGGTATCAGTGGCGTAGATAAAAATTTTTCTGGGGGGGGGTGTTAACTTCAATGATACACCTCAAACAAGCAATAAGCCAAAAACCAAATAAAATTCAAATAATTGTCAAATCAAAAGTCTAAGTTATAATTGAGTTGGAAGTTAAAGGATTAGAACTAGTCGTCATCACTATTTTCGATTATTTATATTTCCACGAATAACAATAAATTCTATGATCGAATTAATATTAACTTTACAATTTTCAAAAATTACTAAATTTATAAATTAAGATTAATGCAGAATATTATTTATTTATAGTCAATTTTTAATAATGTTCAACGTTCGTAATATTCATAGTATATCTAATATCTTATTATGAGTTCTTACTTCCTATATAATAATATTACATTATAATGGTAGTTTTTATTATATCCCGTATTTAAGAGGCTCGGTGCCGATGAGTTTTTAAATACAAAAACATGCCTCACAGGAAAATCTCTCACGCCTCAGTACCTCACAGAGTAGTCTGATTTCGATTATTGTATTTTATTTGAAAGATAAAGACCTTTGATTGAGTCCAATTTTTAAAATTTTAATCACAATATTGGTAATAAACATATTAATTATTATTCAAAATTTTGGAATTTTTAAAAGTACTTATTTTTAGTTAATTAAAAAAAATCAGAATTCATTCCGCCTGTAAGAAGTTTTTCTCTTTAAAATAAAAAAAAAAAAAAATTAAAATCGGACAATTTTGTGAGGAGTGACAGTTTTTCCAGTAAAAATGGTTTTGACATATAAATGATAATCATACGATAAACTCCATTTACTTGTGCGTGCGCGGGCGTGATATTATTTTGGTTATATATTAAAACAGGAAACACACACTAATTATCATTCATACACTAACCCAACAACATCTAATCGACCGCCGCCGATCACTATGTTAAGAAATTGCCTGCATTTTACTCCTTAATAATTAGCTGGTACCGGGATCCTTAACGAAAATTATTTTATTAACTAATTTGTATTATATACCTAACCATAGTAAATGAAAATATCATTTTACTATAATATGTTGGGTACGTAATAATTAAATATCATTAAAAAAATTCTGGAAGGGGTGGAGCCCCCCCCACCGTAACTACGCCACTGATAGGTATTATAATTGTTAAATATAATAATTTGAAAGAAAATGCGAATAAAATAATATGTACCTACAAATATAAAACTAAATATAATATTCAATTTGTAAATTGATTTATTTAATTTTTGTAGTTTATAATTTTAAATTTTACATGGTTAGGTAATATTAATTTTTAATTCTTACATCATTATGTAATAAAATAATGTGTTCGTTTAGACTTTCTGAATTTATTATACGTAATATAATCATTTTAAATGTACGGACTTCATATGATATGATAGACTTATTAATGCTTTTAGACAAGTAAAATTGTTTATATGCTCTTAAAGTGTGTTCAATCTTCAATCATTACAGTTACTATGTATTATATAATTATTATCTTTACCCTTAATTTATTGTTTTATTTTTCTATTAAATTGCATTGGATAACACATTTCAAGTTATTTACATATTTAGAAAAATTGATAGAACAATTTTACTTCAAACATTTCCCAAATTTTTTGGCTTTTCTATCAATTTTTATGGTAAAAGTATTGAGAAATAATAAGAATAATACTCGTAAGGATTCTAAGGTTTTCGTTTAAACTAAAAATATCAACTTTAAACAGCTACCTATAAAAAAAAATTGAGATTAGGATTTTTCTAATATTTTGATATGATGTTAAGTAATATGTAAATATATACTTAATATACAATATATTTTACAATGTAAAATGTAATCGAAAACCTATATTTTGTATGGCTTCTTGTTCTTTTAATTTCTCAATTTGTTTACCACATGTTTAATAAAATTGGCAATTTTGGGTTTTAATGCCTGAAAATTTTATTGAAGCATAATAACATATTGCTTATTAACGTAATTTAAAAAAGTTACGAAAATTTCCAGTCTCAATTTTTTTTATCGATATTTAAAATTCATATTGTATGTTCTATGGATTATTATTATTATTTATTTCAATAAAACAATAATTATTATTATTCCATGACATCAAACACATCAATCGTTTAGCTACATTATAGTATTCTACATCTATTATACATTTATACTCTATGGCGATGGACATCATATAATTTTTATAATATTTCTTAAAAATTTGCGACGCTTATATTTTATTTTACTATTATTTTTATATATACTCGTGTAAACATTTTTTTGTTATACCTACTTATTTTATTTAACATTTTATTTATTTTAACGTAGTTGCAAGTTTATAAATAAATGAATAGTCGAAAATGAGTCAAAATATAATTCAATCACGTATGAAAGTACACGTCAATTCAACAATCGTCAACTGCTAAGGAAATGCAAATTCCGTGCTGGACATTATAATAAAGGTAAGTGAAAAAATTATACAAAGATAGTATTAATAATATTTTAAATAAAAGATAATAATTTCCCTGTGTATTACTATATTTATTACATTTGTTAAAAAAATATAATAATTTTAAAGAAAATATGAATGAAATATAAAACTAAATATAATATTCAATCTGTAAATTTATTTATTTAATTTTTGTAGTTTTTAATAAAATTTTAAATTTTACATAGGTAATATTAATTTTTAATTATTATATTATGCAATTAATATTGTGTTCGTTTAGAGTTTATAAACTTTCTGAATTTATTATAACATAATTTCTATATTTTACGATAGTTTAATGATCGGGCAATATTGAAAGTAGAGACGTGAAAATTTTAATGGGTAGTTATTGGTATCTAATTGTTACATGAACTTTTCGTGAAAATATAGAACTTGTAATTTTTTAACATTTTTAATTTTATCTAGATATTTAAGATTATTCTTAAAATTTTAACATTATGTTTAATAAAATTGTTAATTTTGTAGTAGGAATTCTAAAAATTATAGTGAAGTATCCTCACTTATCGATTAAACTTATTTCCAAAAAGTTACAAAAATATACAGTATCAATTTTTCTTTATAGCTTTATTTATTTCAACGGTGCAATAAATCTATGTCCTAAAACCAAACAGCTGTTATGAAACTATACATTATACGTTTAAATATATTATATCTATATTCTATGGCGATGGAGCATTATATAGCTATTGTAATATTTTTACAAATTTCAAACGTTTTTATTTTAGTTTTTATATTATATGTGTTTATACACAGGTTTTATTATTATAATATTTTAACATTTTATTTATTTTTACGTCGTTATACAAGGTAGTTAATTAAATGAATACCTAGTCGAATATGAGCCAAAGTAGAATAAAGTCGTATTACAATACTGGTGAATTCAATAACCGTCGACTGCAGCTAAGGAAATGGATTTTCCGTGCTGGACATCACAATGAAGGTAAGCGAAATATTATGAAAAAATAGTAAATAATATTTTAAATAATTAATATAAACGATAATATAATTTCGTTGTGTATTAAAATATATTTTATTATAATTGATAAATAAAATAATTTTAAAGACAATATGAATAAAATTCGTAATATACACATATTTAAAATTATAAATAATTTTCAATAATCCTATAAAATTATTAGGTAGGTATTTATTTTATTTTAATATTAGTTTTTAATATAATATTAAATAGTAAATATTGGTTGTTATATTATGGTATATTGGTTAACGTTTTTCCAAAAAATTACAAAAATCTCCATTCTCGATATTTATTATATAATTTTTTAAAGTTGATATATTAGTAAAATTAATAATCTATAATATTTGTATATTTTCTAATTATTTCTAAATATTCATTTCAATAATATAATAATTCTATATCACGAAACCAATTACTAATTAGCCATTAATCTAAATTATATATCAATATTTTATTGAGATGAAACATCATATAGTTATTATATTTTAAAAAATGTATAACCTTTTTATTTAATTTCTTATCTTTATAAACGTTTTATTGTTATACATTTTTAACGTTTTATTTCTTATTACGTAGTTACAAATATACAATCAAGTGAATAGTCAAAAATGAGCCAAAGTAGAACCACGTAATACTCGTCAATTGATAAGAAAATGCAAATTCTGTGCTGGACATTATAATAAGGTTAGTCAAATATTATAAAAATATAGTAAACCCTACAATAAATAATATTTTTAAACATATATATTTAAAATAAAAGATAAAAATTTGTGTTGTGTTGTATTGTGTTATTTTATTTTATTATTATTAAATAATGTCATTTTAATGCCTGCAGTATGATTCAATTAATATGTATTTAATAAGTTTTTATTTAAAATTTTAAATAATATTTAAACTGTAAATTTATTTATTATGTATTTTTTATTTTTTTTTTATTATTTTATATTTTAAATTTTAAACAATTAATATTAATTTTTATATTGTGCAGTAATTGTGTTTGTATGGTAATTTTGAATTCATAAATTCATAATATAATGAATTAAAAAAATATGGAAATATATAATATGGTAATTAATACTTTTACACGGGTACAATTGTTTATATTGAACTTTAAGTGGAATTAAATAATTATAATTACTGTGCAATTATCATCTTTTACTTTAATTTATTGCTTTGTTTTTCTATTAAATTTCATAGGATGACATATATTATATATTATACAGTTATTGACATACTGTAGGCATTTAGAAAAATTGTTAAACTGTGGTTTGATTATTGAAGTTAGTTTTTAATTTCACTTATTATTATTTATAATTTTACACTATACCAATATCGATTCAAGATTATTATAGGAATATATTATATTTATTATTAGTACCTACGTACTCGTAATAATATACAAAATAACCTAGGGTGACCAGACGTCTCGTTGTCCCGACCAATTTCAAATGAGATGCTTTTTATCCCGTTTATAGAAGATTGTCCGTTTTAATCACGTTTTTTCAATATTATTTATTATATAATGTACGAGTATTAATGTTTGTAAATAAAGTATCTATATATGAAAAAAATATAAAACGCAAATGAAATACAACATTGTGTGTCGTTTGATGAATAATTAAGAGAAAATATTTTATTATTTAGGTTATTTTACTAAAAGGGGTAAAGTAAAAACAAGATAATTGCTTATGATATGACAGAGATTTGGACTTTTACTCTCGAAATTTGTGTGCATATGTGTGAATAGTGAATGTATATGGATGAGGGTTTATTTTGTGGGGGGAAGCAACAACTGTGCCGTTTTTTTATTTTCTTAATATGGTCACCCTAAAATAACCATAATTCAGAGTTTTGATACCTATTATACGTTATTATTTAAATTTAGTATCAAATTAAGAATCCATAAAAAATATTATTAACTTGGTACCTAAGGATATTATTAAATCAAATACAATACCCTACGTAGGTACCTAGTAGGTATACGTTTTAATGTTTTATAAATTCTATTTTAAAAATATGTATAATTTACACATTACATTAAATATTTAGTTAGGTATCTAATAAATTTTTTTTATTAAAGAATTCAAAATAATATAAATTTTGTGAAAATAATAATTAAATATTAAATTCTGTTTATATCTTTCTTGCAACCAATACTTTTAAATATTGAAAAATAAAACTTTATAAAATATACCTTAGGTACCAAATTTATTTATATAGGTACAGGTAAGTCAATATATTAGATTTGTATCGTGGCTAGTGTCCACTATCCAGGTTCCAGTATCCAGGTTCCAGTATCCAGGTTCCAGTATCCAGGTTCCAGTATCCAGGATCCAGCAATGTATAATGTTCAAAGTGCAAGAGCCAGGACTCCAGGAGGGCTGTATCAGTTTGTCTAACATGGTATGTACCAGGTACCTTATTTTATTATATTATTTTTATATTTGTATCGTTGATAACGTAACAGTTATGTTGATCAACCGGGATAAAAGTATTATTTTTGATAGGTATAATCATAATTATTATTACGTTTTGTGAATGTTAGAAATTAATTACTGCTCTTGATATATATTTCTTTAATAATTATAATAGGATTTTGTTTTTACATTATATTTTCAGAATTTTATATAAATAAAAAATTTACTTAATTTTATCTTTTTTACAATACCAACAATTTACATAAGAATTTCATAACATAATATTATTTGATGAAATGATTCATTTATAGTTTTATACTAATGTTGAGCATATAACGTATTGTTAAAAGATAATTGTAACCAACTTTTTATACTACTCTTAATATCATGGACAAACTATATAGGGTGTGGTGGTGTGGATATGGGGGTGTTGGAATAGGGTATGGGATTAAGTGTGTGGTTGTAGAGTGATAGTAAGGTGGGATGGTGTTAGTATGTGGAGTAAGGTGTGGTTGTGGGGGTGTTAGGTTAGGGTGTGATTAAAGTGTGAGGGTGGTTGTGTGGTGGTAAGGTAGGGTGGGGGGTAAATTCTGTGGGTGTGGGAGGTAATGTGTAGGGGTGGTGGTGGTGTTTTTGGGGATGTTGGTGGGGGGGGGTTGTATACTTATGATTACGCTAGGATATGATGATTCTTACTGCATATATGTACAACGCATTGTTGAGGTCATAACAACACATGAGTGTGTTATGATTGTCTCATGCGTTATGTCATAATCAACACATGAGTTCGATATGACTATGATCTCTTGCGTTATGCTATAGTAACGCACGGGATATGACAAAATCGGTGTTTGCAGTTAGGGAAGTAATTACTTATATGGTATATATTTGCATGTATGAGGTCATATCATACACGTGCGTAACCGTATGGTATGACCTCGAACCATTGTACTGTCATATTATGAAGTTTTATCCCCCCCCCCAAAAAAAAATTATAGGTGGACACCAATATAATAGAATCAAAGGACCGGTACATACTGGGCGTTTTAAAAAACCAAGAGTTAACTCTTATTGGTTCTTTAAAATGTCCAGTGTGTACTGGTCCTTTGATTCTATTATATTGGTGTCCTTAGGAATTGTGCCTAAGGCGTGCGCCTGTATAATTTTATTCATCTTCAAAAAATATACCACGTAATAATGTGTAGGGGAATCAGGCGCGGATACAAGGAGGGGGCGAAGGTGGCGCGCGCCCCCTCCAAATGAAATAAAAAAATAAGATATATATTTTATAATATTAATAAAAATTGTTGAAACCACGCTACAATATTGCAATCTTAAAATTTAATGCAATTTCGAACGATTATAATTCATAGTAAAACGAAAATATACCATAACGAATATTTTTTTATAATCGAATAATCATATAATATACGTGTATATACCTATTTATATAAGATTATTTGAATATTAATACATTACCTATATGAGATAAACTCATTGTAAAATGGGATATACCCAATATACAGTATTCGTAAATATTTGTACTTATATTTTGTAAATAATATTTTTCTATAATAATAATTATAATCAGGGCTCGCGAGTCCATGTCCTAAAAACTGCCCAAATAAGTACCTATGCACTTAAGCATTAAACGATAGAAAAATATGCATTGAAATATGCCTTCAAAAGTTCAGAAATATGCATTTATATGCACTAAAAATCTGTTGCACCACATTAAAACGCTTTAAACATTCGCAACTTTTACTTCTCAAACCTTACAAAATATATTTTCGCCAAATTCATTCAATAATTGTATTAGTTTATAGGCCGAAGACAGTTTTTCTTTCGGCATGATTGATAATTTCAAAATGAAGTTATGAAAAAAATATATATAATTTTTATAAAAAATAACTATATAAGATTTATCGAAAAATATAAATTTTGCATTACCTATATGATCAAATTTTGATAAAAATATTCTAAATATGCAATAATATGCAAAATAAAACTTATATTAATAAATATTAATTTATATTATATGCGCCCCCTCCTTGGAAAATTTCTGGATCCGCCCCTGAGGGGAATGTGTGGCAAAACGGACACCTTATGATAAACATATTCACTTATACGAGTATTACAAAAAGATAGTTGAATAATAATAAAAAGTAAAGTAATTTTATTAAAATTAATATCCTTACATTTAATTTTATAATAAAATTGTTTTTGTCGTCTTCATCCCTCAAGTAATTATTTGAAATTTTGATAACACAAATATTTACAATTTTGGAGGTAAAATCATATAACTGATATTAAATCAAAAGATAACATTTTAATTGGGACATAACGTTTTTTTCCAACGAGAATATTTATTATATAAATAAATATATTAATTGAGGTTTAAGACATTGATA
Source organism: Tetraneura akinire (assembly GCA_021307375.1). Taxonomy (NCBI): domain Eukaryota; kingdom Metazoa; phylum Arthropoda; class Insecta; order Hemiptera; family Aphididae; genus Tetraneura; species Tetraneura akinire. The sequence continues at coordinate 19,839,771 of JAIUCT010000007.1, read as the reverse complement.
ATTATTTAATATTATTTAAAACACATTTTTCACTTTGCCACACATTCCCCTACCTTATATTATTGTTACTATTCTTATCCTATTATCGTAATTTAGAAATTTTTCTATACATACACATCATACCTGTGTAGGTAACATTATGTTATAATTAGGGCTGGGAATTTAAATTAAAATTAAATTATACCCGTATTATACGATTATATCTAATTCAAAATTTGCTAAATTCAATATTTATATAAAAACTCTAAATATGCTCCTTAAAACTTAAAAATGCTTTAAATTTTAAAAAATGTAAAAATGACTCAAAACCGAAAATTTATCAAAAAAGGCAAAATAAACTTTCTTATTCTCATTCAAATGTATATGAATCGAATTTATGACAAAACGAGCATCACGCAGAAAACTTTGGAAAACAATGCAAAGTGCATCGAAATCCCAGCCTTAGTTATAATACACAGGAATATATATTTCCGAAACAGAATAATATTTATATATTATTTCTTATTATTACTTTAATTATTTATAATTTAATAAATACATTATACACAAATCGTGGTGGAAACTGTATACTTGTACATAATAAATTTCTTATAATTAAGAGAAAGATGTTAAAAAAAATATTAAAGAATAAGGGGATAAATTACAAGTTCCTATATAACAAAACACAAAATTGTTATTTATCGAGTTATGGTCCTGTTGTGTCTACTGGTATAGTGTGATACATTAAATAAAATTATTGAAACTTTCATATTAAAATTTAAAATACACATATTCGGATTGTTATTATATATAAAAGTTCACATAACAAATACATAGTACGCGCCATATATTATTTATGACAAAAAATATGAAATATTATGAACCTACTTGGTGACTTTAATGATATCTGTTACTTTTTCTGTATATGATAATTTTTGTACTTTTGTGCATCACCTTTAAATATAAGTTTTTTAGTAAAATCATCAGATTCAGAACTTATTTATGAAACAATAATATATAGATAATCAAAATAAAAATTCACAACAAAAAAAAATATATAAATAATGTAAATTATAGTTCTCCAGGAATATGAAACACAAACGCAATATTTTTAATAATACCTAATAAATAAAAATATTATGGTTGTCGTAGAATAATAGTACTTCATGTTGGTATTTATTTTTTTTTTTTATATAGATAACACATTATTCAATGATATTATTGTGCATTAAATAATAAAATGTATATAAGATGTATCATGTGATACGGTCAATATTGTGTAGGTAGAGGGTTAGCCATCGCCTATAAATGAAGACATCATATTATGTTTTAAGTTATTATGTTTTCCTTTATTCTTATAGTATTTAATAAAATATACATGTGGCCAATGACGTGGGATTGGTGCAGTGTGAGAAAGTGACCAGATGAGATAGGGCACCGGTAGACTTATGCAATTAGCCGTTAGAACGGCTGACCCGCTTAATTAGACAAGGAAAAGGTAGGACGAGATGGTCGACTAAAATAAATA